>JAJPUD010003731.1:104599-197706 GCA_023553655.1 Myrmecobius fasciatus
CCCTTTCCTTTTCTCCCCTCCCTCCCACCTTCCCACAAGGAGGGTCAGGCCTTTCTTTGAAGCCAAATGTGTCTGATATACTCTCTTAGAGTCCAATCTAATGAGAGTAAGGTTTACACAATACTCATCGCCCTCCCTTCTTTCCCTCAATTATATTAGATCTTCTATGTCTCTTTATGAGATTTTGCCTTATTTTACCTCCTTTATTTTTACTTTATTTTGCCTCCTTTCCCCCTCCCCCCCTTTTCTTTTTCAGTATGGTATCCCTTCCACCTCTAATTTCTTTTCCATTATTATCAAAGAAAAATCAAATTATACTGCCATTCTTTAAAGGATACCTATAGTAGAAATATAGTTCTCAAGAGTTTTCCTTTTTACCTTTTTATGCTTCTCTTGAGTTCTCTATTTGGAGGTCAAATTTTTTGTTCAGATCAGGTCTTTTCATTAGAAATAGGTGAAATTCTCCTGTATCATTGAATGACCATCTTCTTCCCTGGAAGATGATGCTCATTCTAGCTGGATAACTTATTCTTGGCTGTAATCCAAGTTCTTTTGCCTTTCGGAATATCTGGTTCCAGGCCCTTCGATCCTTTAAAGTGGAAGCTGACAGATCCTGCGTAATTCTAATTACAGTTCCTCGGTATTTGAACTGTTTCTTTCTAGGTGCTTGCAATAGCTTTTCCTTGGTGCGATAGTCCTTAAATTTGGCCACGATATTCCTTGGGGTTTTAATTTTGGGATCTCTTTCTGGAAGTGATCAGTGAATTCTTTCAATGCCAATTTTGCCTTCTGATTCTAAAACATCAGGGCAATTCTCTTTCATGATTTCCTGGAAGATAGCATCCAGGTTCTTTTTTTCATCGTGGCTTTCAGGGAGTCCGATAATCCTTAAATTGTCTCTCCTGGATCTGTTTTCCAAGTCAGTTGTTTTTTCTAGGAGATATTTCATATTTTCTTCTATTTTTTTCATTTTTTTTGTTTTTGTTTAACTGATTCTTGAAGTCTTATTGAGTCATTTACTTCTATTTGTTCAATTTTAATTTTTAAAGTATTATTTCCTTCAGTTATCTTTTTTAGCTCCTTTTGTAGATGGCCAATTGAATTTCTTGATTCAATGCATTCTTTTTCCATTTTGCCAGTTTTATTTTCCAGTGAATTGGTGATTTTTTCCAATTCACCAATTTTGTTTTTCAGTGAATTGTTGTCTTCCAATTCACCAATTTTGTTTTTCAGTTCACCATTTTTATTTTCCAGTGAATTGGTGATTTTTTCCAATTCACCAATTTTGTTTTTCAGTGAACTGTTTTCTTTATCCAATTCACCAGTCCTATTTTCCAGTTTTTGATATTTCTGTTGCCCTGATCTCAATTTATTTCCCCATTCTTCTTCTAGCTCTCTTTTGAGATTCTTAATGCAATCTTCCAGGTAAGCCTTCTGAAAGGGAGACCAACTTACGTCTGCCTTTGTGGCTTCATCTGGGATTGTTTTCATAATGTCAGGATCTGGGGACTGTTCTATTTTTTCTCTGTAAAAGCTTTCTATGGTGAGCGCTCTCTTCTGCTTCTTGCTCATGATTTAAAGTTGGGATATTGGTCAAAAGCAGAGAAAACTGCAACAATTTGTATTTGCCCTGGGGCAGTTTGCCGACTTGACTTCCAGTCTGAGGCTGGTCGGGCTAGATTTGCACTAGGATCACGTTTTCAGCTGCTCTCGATCCTCCCTTTACCAAAGGCAGATCTGCCAAAGCACCTGGCCGCAAGCAGAGCAAAGTGGCCCAGGCGACTCCCAGGGGCTTCCTGGGTGCCTAAAATCCGCCCCTCTATTGCAGCCCTGACTTCCGCCCCAGCTGGAGTCTGATTGTGACCAGTGGCCGATTTCCCCTGAGGCTAACCTTCTCCAGAGTTCTTTCAAGGTAGATTTTTGATAGAAGTGCGTTGTAGTCCAAATGTTTGGCGGAGCCCTCACTCCAAAACCAGTTCGAAGGCTCACTTTGTCTGGGTCTGAGGGAAGGTCCCAGGAGTTCACAGAGAAAGCTGTCTGCTGTTCGCCATCTTGGCTCCACCCCCAAAACAAACTATTATTAAACTAACTCAACTTACGTACAACTTTTAGAAATTTCTCTTTCAATGCTAAAAAGTCAATTATTCAAACAAATTCCTAAGATCTCATATGCAGAATAAACAGATCTAACATGCACAAAACAACATTTCCCACAATTTCAGAATTAAAAAATTAAGTTCCCAAAAATTCAATAGACCAATAAACCAAAAAGGATATGGCTTTTTCCCACTTAAGTAAATTTTCTAAACTCCCAATTAAATGTTGCAAACAAACTGGATTACCATTTGGTTGTATATATATATATATATATACCCGCGCACGTGCACACACACACACACACACACACACACACACACACACATTTTAAACTGAATGAATCCCAGAAACTTTTCCCCAAGTTTTTAAAAGTTAATCAGCATCAGTTTCCTTTGTTCTCTATCTTCCCTCCCCAGGCAGAGCAGGTTCTTGAATTGGTTAAGACTTCATTGCTCTCTCTGCCAGTGTTTAAAACAGCTAAATTTTTTCTCTTCCTTTTTCTTTCAAATTAGCACAAACAGGTTACAATTAAGCACAAGTTGAAAACCACAAGCATTTTATGCCAAGCACCAGCTCGGAAACAATCCCAATATAAAAACTACTCTTCACCAAACTGATTAGGCATAGTTTCTTTCTCTCTCCCAGGCTCCGAGTTCCTGCTGCAGTCAGGGAATGGGAAGGAGGGTGAAAGAAACTATCTTTGCTCTGTCTTCACTCTCTAAGGACCAATTGTCAAACTCCCAACTATTATTCTAATGGATTTTCCTGAAGTTCCAAACTTGGCCAGAGTTGGACCTAAGGGAAAGTCTCTCTCTTTTTCAAATTCCCTCTATGTATAGATATGGGTCCCCAAAACTGATCTGTTTGGAGACACCCCCATAGTTCTCCATTACTGATTGATTTTAAGTATTCCCTCCAGGTTTCCTCAAGTACCTTGGCTTTCTTCTGCTAATTCTGCCTCTTCAATGGAGCTGCCTGTGTTGCTAGGGGTGGAAGTATAACAGTTAAAGAATTCCAGGGGTGGGGTGGGATTTTCTCTGTCTCTGATTCTTTCTCCACCTTTTCTCTGCCTCTTTGACTTGGCTCAAGAACAGCCAGGCCTTCGTCCCCTGAAACCAGAGATTTGCAAACTCCAATTCCTCTGGATTGAAGGGACTTTTTTATTTTTTAATTTTTTTTATTAAAGCTTTTTATTTGCAAAACATATGTATGGGTAGTTCCTCAACACTGACCCTTACAAAGCTTTCCTTTACAAATTTTCCCCCTTAGTCCCCTCCCCTCCTCTAGAAGGCAGGAAGCCTACTACATGTTAATTATATTAAAATATTTGACAAGTCGAATATATGTATACATATGTCCATACTTATCTTGCTGTGCAAGAACAATCGTATCTACATGAACAAAAAATATCTGAGAAAGGAAACCCAATGCAAGCAACCATTGATATAGAGCATGAAAATGATATGTTGTAATCTGTATCTCATGTCCCTCTCTCTGGGTGTATATGGCCTTCACTGAACAACTGGAACTGGTTTGAAACATTTCACTGTTGAAGAAAGCTCATGTCCATTAGAACTGATCATCATATAGTCTTCTTGTTGCCGCGTATAATGATCTCCTGGTTCTGCTCATTTCACTCAGCATCAGTTCATGCAAGTCTCTCCAGGCCTCTCTGAAATCATCCTGCTGGTTGTTTCTTACAGAACAATAATATTCCATAACATCCATATGCCATAATTTATTCAGCCACTCTCCAATTGATGGGCATCCATTCAGTTTCCAGTTTCTAGCCACTACAAAAAGGGCTGCCATAAACATTCTTGCACATGTGGGGCCTTGAAGGGATTTTTTTTACCCCATTCAGGTCTAATTAACTCTACCCTGATTTTGTAGCAGCAATGCTCTATCATTCTCCTTACCTTTTCCCCTTTCAGTTCGCTAATTTATCTCAATCCCTCAGCCAATTCCCTAATGAACTTTTGGTTGGTATTCCCAGACTTGGATCCTGGTTTTGAACACTAGACTGCACTTTAATCCCTCCATAAAAGGTCACCCCTTTAATAATAGTCACCTAAGAGCTTATTCAAGAAGTCTTTTCTCTGGAATCCTTCAGTCTAATAACCCACCTTAATTTAGGAGAGCTATTCTCTCAGACCTCCCTCAGCCTCCAATGATTCCCAAACTTTCCCAAGGCTTACCTTAGGTTACATACGCAAGTTTTCCTAACCACAAGCTCAATTCAATTTATACACACCAGGATTACTTCTGCTTCTATCTTCACTGAGTTTCTATTATAGTACTTTTGCCCAGTAGAGAGGAAATTGGTGGCCGTTTAGGAGACAGGGACAAAAGGTCCCTTTTGGCGCCATTATGTCTCTGAAACCGAGAAACAATCGTTCTCTTACCAGGCATTTATCTCAGAGATGAGCCCCCAAAACTGTGTGGGATAAAAATCCGACTCCCAACTCAAAATCATTACTCAGAGATCTCTCAAAGGGAAGATTAGAAGTTTATTAGAATCTCACAAAATTCTGGAGGTCATTCTCCTCCAGGACACACCAGGAAGAAGAAGGAGGCTCATTTCTCTCGTTTGAGCACATGTTTTATAGAGAGAGAGAGAGCCACCAGCTCCAGGACCTGCCAATCTCCAGAACAAGGCATTTCCAGCTTACTTATCACCCACAGATATCTACCAAATAAGTTCCCAGTCAAACTTGATATTCTAAAAAGCCACGATTTATCTCTTCCTACAATAGGATTCCCAATGAAAAACCACAACAATCTCTCACAATCATTATTCTGAGAAGTCTTCAGTTTCCCATTTCACTCACAGATATGGCAGCAGCTAAAATTTGAGCCTGTTCTCTAATCCCCCTGGCTCTGCATTCTCCCTCCTCTGCCACAGTTTGTACTTTATTACTGAAAACTTCAAAAGCTGTTTCCATCAGCTGTGTGGACAAGTCATAGCAAGGTGAGACTGTTCAAGAACTCTATAAAAGGTCAGATTGACATAACTTGGATTTCTTGACTGGAATTACATCCCCAGAGAGGAGCTAAACTGATCTCTATCAGTACCTTCTCCCTGCCTGCTTCAAGGATTAATTTTTATCAATTCGTCTGTTAATCACACTCATCATTTCCCCACTCTTTTAATTTATTAAAGAAATCTTTTAATGAATGGATGGATAATTAATCCCTGAATTCTCTGCTAATTCTTCTGATAGGAAGGAATGAAACTACTTATGATTGTAACACATATTCCTCCTCTTCCTGCCCATAACTTTTCTGGAGTCATTCTATTTTTCCATGTCATTCTACTAGTGGCATCTAACTATTCTGTTCTTCCCTTCACTGCCTCTCCAGTGTAACTTATCCAATATTTACTCATCAGAGTAGGAATGACCCAAATCCAGAAATAGATTTCTAGTCTTAAATTCTGTTACTTTCCTTGACTTAATTCTTCCTGATGCAAGCTTGCTAGGTGCAATATCTAAGGGGGTAGCCGGGTTTCACCTCCTGTGCTTCGGTGTGCATCTGGACACGTCCAGTGTGTTCATCCAAAGGAGAGTCAAGCCAGAGGAGGATGGAATAAGGCAGTTCTTTATTCAGCTCTCAGCTCCTCCCTTACAGCCAGCCTGTCTTATATCTTCCCTCCTCTCCTAGCCTTGCCTCCTAGCTTAGTCCCTCCTCCTAACCTTGTCCCTCCCCCTTGTCTGAGCTTCCTTGCCTCATTCCTTCCCCCACTCTCTGTGGTCACGCCCTTTATCCACTAGCCCACACATTAATTAGCAATTAAGTTTGTATTGAGATGGTTTATCTCTCAGACCTGTGGAGGGGGAAGGAATTTGTGACCAAAGATGAACTAGAGATCATCATTAATCACAAAAAAGGTAAGTTTGACTATATCAAGTTAAAAAGTTTTTGTACAAACAAAATGAATGCAGACAAGATTAGAAGGGTAGCAATAAACTGGGAAAATATTTTTACATTCAAAGGTTCTGATAAAGGCCTCATTTCTAAAATATATAGAGAATTGACTCAAATATATAAGAATTTGAGCCATTCTCCAATTGATAGTCAAAAGATATGAACAGACAATTTTCAGATGAAGAAATTAAAACTATTTCTAGTCACATGATCACTATTGATCAGAGAAATGCAAATTAAGACAACTCTGAGATACCACTACACACCTGTCAGATTGACTAAGATGACAGGCAAAGATAATAATGAATGTTGGAGGGGATGTGGGAAAACTGGGACACTAATACATTGTTGGTGGAACTATGAACGGATCCAACCATTCTGTAGAGCAATTTGGAACCATGCTCAAAAAGTTATCAAACTGTGCAGACCCTTTGGCCCAGCAGCATTTCTATTGGGCTTATATCCCAAAAAGATCTTAAAGGAAGGGAAGGAATCCATTTGTGCAAAAATGTTTGTGGTAGCCCTTTTTGTAGTGGCTAGAAACTGGAAATTGAAAGGATGCCCATCAATTGGAGAATGGCTGAACAAATTATGGTATATGAATGTTATGGAATATTATTGCTTTGTAAGAAACGACCAGCAGGATGATTTCAGAGAGGCCTGGAGAGACTTGCATGAACTGATGCTGAGTGAAATCAGCAGAACCAGGAGATCATTATACACAGCAACAAGACTATACGATGATCAATTCTGATGGACATGGTTCTCTTCAACAATGATGTGATTCAAACCAGTTCCTATTGTTCAGCGATGAAGATAGTTATATACATCCAGAGAGAGGCCTGAGGGAATTGAGTGTGAACCACAACACAGCATTTTAACGCTTTCTGTGAATATTTCCATGCATTTTGTTTTCCTTCTTAGGTTTTTTTTTTTTTTTCTTCTCTCTTTCTAGATCTGATGTTTCTTGTGCAGTAAGATAACTGTATAGATATGTATACATATATTGGATTTGTCACATAATTTAACATATTTAGCATTTATTAGATTACCTGTCTTCTAGGGGTGGGAGGTGGGGGGAAGGAGGGGAAAAGCTTGGAACAAAAAAAAAAGTTTTGCAAAGGTCAATGTAGAAAAATCACTCATATGTTTTGTAAATAAAAAGCTTTTAATAAAAAAAAAGTTTGTATTGAAAGGAGGTATTCAATAAGAAGGTGGGGTTTTCCATCTTGACAGAGCACATCTCGAGCTGTTTTTCTAAGACCACTTTGAATAGCCTATTGTTTGAGCCATTAACAGCAATCTCGGTCAAGTCTCGGGGTCTCATGTTTCTCAAGGGAAATATACACCACATCCTCTGATTTTCAATTCAAAGACAAACTTCCTACAGGGTCCCCAACTTCCTGGACCCCAACACAAGCTTTCTTTCTTCATTGAATGCCAGGGTAAAAGGAATAGCCATTTGGGTCGGTACACAGGGGCCCACTCAGTTCCTAGGCAAAGCATATTTGAGAGTGCTGCTTCCACAAAAACCCCCCTCCCAAGGTTTGCCTGGGTATTTTCATCGAGAAATTGCTAGAGCTACCCTCAGTTACATACCAGACTCAGGTACATGCTACTAGAGTCCCTAGATTTTCAAATCTTTTACCCTGTCATGAGAGGCAAGCTGATTGATCTCCAGAGGTAAGAGACTAGTATAAAGCATTGCAGTTCTTCCTAGGAATAGTATTTTGGAAACAGGAGGAATTCACTCTCATGTTCTTCCATATCCAAAGGGAATGATATTATCTGTACATGTAGCACAGACATAGAAATTGCTTTTTGTTCAGATTCTTTACAGAGTATTTTTACCAATTCTATCCAAGCATTGGTGTCTATCATTTTTCTTAAGTCCTTAACTTGATTTCAAATCTTCCTAAAAGATTTATATCTATTAATTAATTAATTAGTCTTTGAACTGCATTTTCTAAATGTTTAGTCCTTGTAGCAAACCAAACATTATTCCAAATTGGACAGTTCTATAAAATTTTCTTTCTCTATTAGGAGACAATTATACCTATTTGTATATGGCTTAAGTCTCTACAATTCTATAATTTGACAAAACTGAATTGTTTATCGGGTATCTTTCCCAGTAATATTAACCCAAATCTTAACTTATATCTTTATCCTAAGCCCCAAATATTATTGCAGCAGGGGAATAGCATTAATCCTACATAACCTCCCTCCCCCCTTCACAGGATTTATGGACCCCTTGCAGGGATACCACTCAGACACTGGGTAGTTTGAGGTCCGTTCACCAACTAGTTCCAGTTGCTTCCCAAACAAATGAGGCCCAAAGTCTTTTTGGGAATGTAGTGACGATCTCATCTTCTGAAACTACATCCTGCTGAGAATAAGCATTGAGCTGGGTCATCCTATAAAGTCCCATTTGGAGGGGCTTGAGCTGATTGAAGATCCAGTGGGTTGAGTTAGACTTTTGAAGCTGGTCAATACAGCTGTCTAGTGCTGGTCATTTGAAGGTGATTTGCTCAAAGCCTGGAGGAAACTAAACCTAAGAGAACTAAAGAGAAACAGCAAGTATAAAGAGCAGAACCCTCATTTTTGGAAGGAGTGCTTATACCTTCCCTGAAAATTCTTTAAATAATTAGGTATCAAATCTCCTTTTAGAGACTACATTATACCCCAAAAGCAATTTTCAGAAAGGAGGACTCCCATCACAATGACAGAAGTATTCACAAAATCCTTCATTAACAGGTCTCATTTACTATCAAAAGCAGGATAGTGATAGAAATTAACCCAGACTTCTGCATGAGGCATATGTATAAAGCCTCTGCCAGATTTTTTTAAAAAAGATATTCCCTCTGTTTTTCCTGTTGTAGGATGGACTAGGAAAGGCCAATATAGATTGGCCAGCAGCTTTTCAATATAAATTATTCAAAACAAAATATTATATACATTATAACATTACAAACAAATATTATTCCCATATTAATATCAAACTTAAATAAAAGTGACTTTCCCATTGATGTAACAAAATATATATCACTCTAAGAAAACCTGAATCCACAAAATCCTCTTCTCTAAACCATACAAAAGATAATTGAGTTTCAGTTTCAGTTTCAATAATGAATAAAATAACAGGTCCCACAGATTTATCAATTGTTTTTACATTTGCATCAGGTCCTTTAAAGACCTTATTTCATACAGACATATACCTCTACCAACAGATCGATGACTAAACCAAATTACTTATTTACTTAATTATAAGATATGACTACATATTTTCAGGTCAAAAACAGCAAAATATTACATACTTGAACTGCATTCTATTGACCACTTACTCTGATTATAGAAATTTGCTACAAGAGGAAAAAGCAGGGGCATGATTATAATAGCATCAAAACTAATTGATCACTTCAAGGAATTTGTGGCCAAAGGAGACCTTGAGTACATTATTGAATGCAAAATGGATAATTTTGATTATATTAAATTAAAAAAGGTTTTGCACAAAAAAACCAATGTAGACAAAATTAGAAGGGAAGCAAATTGGAAAAAAATTCATATTCAAGGATTTTGATAAAGGCCTCATTTCTTAAGTATATAGAAAATTGACTCAAATGTATAAGAATCCAAGCCATTCTCCAGTTGATAAATGGTCAAAGAATATGGACAGGCAATTTTCAGATGAAGAAATTAAAACCCATAGTCATATGAAAAGGTGCTCTAATTTATTATTGATCAGAGAAATGCAAATTAAGACAACTCTGAAGTACTAATACATACCTCTCAAATTGGCTAAAATGACAGGAAAAAATAATGATGAATGTTGAAGGGTATGTAGGAAAACTGGGACTCTAATACATTATTGGTGGAGTTGTGAACTGATTCAACCATTATGGAGAGCAATTAGGAACTATGCCCAAAGAGCTATCAAGCTGTGCATACCCATTGATCTAACAGTATTTCTATTGGGTTTGTATCCTAAAGAGATCATAAAGGAGGAAAAGAGACCCCCACGTGCAAAAATGTTTGTGGCAGCCCTTTATGTAGCAGCAAGAAACTGGAAACTGAATGAATGCCCATCAATTGGAGAGTAGCTGAATAAATTATGGTATATGAATGTTATGGAATATTGTACTGGGCTACTCCCAGCCAGGCAGTGCCTTTCCTTACCCAGTCGCCTCTAGGACTCTTTGGACGTCTCCAGATACCACAGTAAGGCAGTCAGTCACCACACCCAAGGAAGGTAGTTCAAGCAGGCTTTATTTGGTACAGCTCATCGTGGTTCCCCTTCCTTCCCCTTGTCCCTCCTTATATCCTCTGCCTGCCACCTCTCTCACCTCCTGGAATCACATGCCTCAGAATCAAGTTCTCCATAGGAAGGGGAGTGCTTACCCCGTTACTGGCACGTACTCAATGCCTATACATCGCATGACCTGCTTATTAGCAGGAACATGTTGATGCATGCTGGCAGAATACATACCCAGGTGCCTCTACCACATCCTGGAGATGCAGTTACCAAAATAATATGGATCAGTGGTTAAGGAATGAGGCAAGGCTTTCAGGTCAGGCTCAAGGTTCAGGGCCCAACAGAATATATTTGTTCTATAAGAAACGACCAGCAGGATGATTTCAGAGAGGCCTGGAGAGACTTACATGAACTGATGCTGAGCGAAATGAACAGAATCAAGAGATCACTGTACACAGCAACAAGATTATATGATGATCAAATCTGATGGACATGGTTCTTTTCAACAATAGGTGATTCAGACTAGTTCCAATTGTTCAGTGATGAAGAAAGCCATCTATATCCAGAGAAAGGACAGTGGGAACTGGAGGTGGACCACAACATAGTATTTTCATTCTTTATGTTGTTTGCTTGCACTTTGTTTTCTTTCTCATTTTTTTTTTTGATCTGATTTTTTTTAAAAGCTTTTTATTTGCAAAACATATGTATGGGTAGTTCCTCAACACTGATCCTTACAAAACTTTCCGTTACAAATTTTGCCCCTATTCCCCTCCCCTCCCCTAGATGGCAGGAAGTCCACGACATGTTAATTATATTAAAATACTTGACAAGTCGAATATATGTATACATGCTTCCATACTTATCTTGCTGTGCAAGAACAATCGTATCTACATGAACAAAAAATATTTGAGAAAGGAAACCCAATGCAAGCAAACATTGATAGAGATAATGGAAATGATATGTTGTTTGATCTGATTTTTCTTATGCAGCATGACATTTGTAGAAATATGTATAGAGGAATTACACATATTTAACATACATTGGATCACTTGCCATCTAGTAGAGGCGAAAGGGGAAGGGGGGGAAATTACAATACAGGGTTTTGTAGGGGTGAATGTTGAAACATTCATATCTATCTATCTATCTATCTATCTATCTATCTATAATAAAAAACTCTAATTAAAAACAAACAAACAAAACAATAAAAAAAAAACCCTTGATCCTTCAGGGTCTCAGCCTGAGGAAACAAGTCAAAGCTGACAACCAGTCATGTAGTAACAATCCTTATAACTAACTCAGCTCTCAAATGGTGGGTTATTAACTTAATGATTCATCAGACAATCATTCCCAAATTCAAGACTTAAAACTCTGACAGTTATAATCCCAAGAGATTTCATTTCAATAGCAAGTTTCACTAAAAAGGTTTTAGATCCTAAATTTATTTGTCCCATGTGTGCCTGCAGAGCACTGCCAAAGCTAGATATTCAGCATTGTCAGGTTGAAATCTTGCTCTAGGTATTTCAAGAAAACACATTTGCTATTATATTCATTAAACCATGAGACCATGATGCACTTAATAAACAATTTACCATTTTCAGAAAATTTGCAGAAATCTAACAAACTTCTCTTAGAAATCTTTTGCTTTGCTCAGCAGTAGAACCTTTGATATAGCATCACAACCAACTTTGCCTTAAAACAACCTAAAACTTGAAAAATAAAAACAAATATTCAATTATTAACACCAATAAACATAAGCTATTCCTTTAAATAATAGATGCAATTAATATTAAAGTAATTTCATTTAACTAGCAAGGGGATGGCAGAAGTGGAATTGGGGAGAGCTCCAGTGAATGGGTTTGTTTTCTCATTTCTTTTTATTTTCCAAATTTATTTTATTTGAAGAAAGGATAAGAAAAAAGAAAAACAGAAAAGCAATACAGAACAAAATGAAAAAAAGAGATTATGTGCCCAGCAGAACATCAGGGAGGATTCAAAATATATAACAACAAATACCAATTTAAGAAAGTATACGTATGAGTAGAAGAAATTATATTCATTTTCTTTATCTCCTTGTAAATTGTTCTTTTGTTGTTTGCTGCACAACTTTTTTGCTTTATTCTTTTTTTTCCCCTTTCATCCCTGGAATTCACTGCCTCCCCCCTCCCCTCAGCTTCCTGCCCAAGCAGGCTATAATTAAGAAAAGATATATTTATGTATACATATGTAGATATATGCATACATACACACATTCCCACGCACACATACCCCAGATATACACATGTTTTTCTTATTCCTGATGAATCTTTCATTAAATTCTGCTCCATAACTTGGCTTACCTTCCCCAATCGCTTGTCTTCTTCTCTCACCCTTTGCTTCCCCATGCACCTATTTCCCTACACTCCCCCCACCCTTAATTCTTTACAGATTTTGGAGAGTGCTATATCCTTTATGGTATATATGTAGTGTTGCCTATTGAACCTATTCTTGTTTGCAAATAGGTTTCCAGAACTGTGAACCCTCATACCCTCTCTATTGCCTCTGTATCTTTTCTTCCTCTGCACATCATTTGTATAACATGATTACAATTTTTACCTTTACTCTGCCATTCTTTTTTTTTGAGTTTACCCTATTGTTGATGTAAATCTCAAACATAAATTATACATTTCCCATGTCAAAAATGTATGAACAATTTGTACATGTTTAAATAGTTTGTCCATGTTGATTCTGAGGCCCTTGGGCTGTCCTTTGGCTAAAGGGGATCCTGGGATCATCAAAGCTTGGTGATCCAAGGTAAGCAGTAGTGCCCAGTAAGCCAGAAGTAAGTCCTGATAAATGGCACAGAGCAGCGGTGCTCTGGATGGTGACTGTATAGGGATGGCCCTTCCAGGCCTGGAGGTCCTAGTCAAGAGATTGGCTCTGTATTACAGGATCACAAGCCATTTGATTGGAGAGTATTCTCACCAGAAGGAAAAGGAGAAGTCTCAAGCAGTCCAAAGCCAACTCTTCAGAGCAAAAATTTAAAATACCGTCAGAAAGTGCACTTGATGAGATATTCCTGTTTTGTGTGGGGAAGGGATGGTACTCTTCCATGTAATTTTTGTCTGTGTCATGTTTGTTCTGTGAGCTAGATTTTGATACCTGGAAAGATTTAAAATACAGCCAGTAAGAAGAAAAACTTCTATCCTGAAATTAGAACACTGGGAAAGATTTCTTAACACCCTTGTAAAGTAATTTGGAAATGTGTTTGAGATATGATAATAAAAGCAATTTTAAAGGAGCTCTAGTTAAAGCCTACTAAAGGGATATGTAAATTGTAATCTATTTGCATTGATAGTGTTAACAGAAGAGTTTGGGACTACTTTACAAACTCTAGTTACCTAGAGTCAGACTTCCAAGTGCCCTGTGAGTAAAAATTGACACCTTAACCCTTTTCCTGGCTCACAAAAGCCAGGAAAATTGGAAAATATATTGGAAAATAACCAATTTGCAATTTGTCTAGGACATTTAATCAGATTCTAGGGAATCTCATTAACTAAAGTTAAGTCAGTTTTAAAATCTGTTCTAAGAATTGTCTTGTTTTCTTCCTAAAACAAGTGGGAAACTTATTTAAGAAAATAGAAATTTTAGCTAAGACTATTTGGCTATTACTTAGGAAAATTTTAAAATTATTAACTAAGTTATTTGGAGTTATTGTCATCATGCTAAACCTAAAACTGGTAATTACTATGTGTGGATCAAGAGGGATGAAGTGAAAGTTTATCAGTTCACTTCCAAGTATAGATGTGCAACACTTCTTCCCCCTTCACAGAATGAGGGGAGGTATCAAACAGCACAGCCCATGAAAACACTTAAGAATTGTTGGGGTGGGCAATAGCAAGCTCAGCCCCTTCTGTGGGATTTCTGCCATCTCCACTTAATTCATAAACTTGTCAGTTTTCTTGAAACCATCAGCGAAAGCAAGGTCATCAGCCCTGAAAACTAAGCCTGTTTAGGATTTATTGTTCTTTTTTTTTTTTATTAAAAGCTTTTTATTTACAGAACATATGAGTGATTTTTCTACATTGACTTTGCAAAACTTTTTTTTTGTTGTTGTTCCAAACTTTTCCCCTCCTTCTCCCAACCCCTCACCCTTGGATGGCAGGTAATCTAATACATGCTAAATATGTTAAATTATATGACAAATCCAATATATGTATACATATCTAAATAGTTATCTTTACTGCACAAGAAACATCAGATCTAGAAAGAGAAAAAAAAACAACCTAAGAAGGAAAACAAAATGCAAGGAAATATTCATAGAAAGCATTAAAATGCTGTGTTGTGGTTCACACTCAGTTCCCTCAGGCCTCTCTCTGAATGTATATGACTATCTTCATCGCTGAACAATAGGAACTGGTTTGAATCACATCATTGTTGAAGAGAACCATGTCCATCAGAATTGATTATCTTATAGTCTTGTTGCTGTGTATAATGTTCTCCTGGTTCTGCTGATTTCACTCAGCATCAGTTCATGCAAGTCTCTCCAGGCCTCTCTGAAATCATCCTGATGGTCGTTTCTTACAAAGCAATAATATTTCATAACATTCATATACCATAATTTGTTCAGCCATTCTCCAATTGATGGGCATCCTTTCAATTTCCAGTTTCTAGCCACTACAAAAAGGGCTACCACAAACATTTTTGCACAAATGGATTCCTTCCCTTCCTTTAAGATCTTTTTGGGATATAAGCCCAATAGAAATGCTGCTGGGCCAAAGGGTCTGCACAATTTGATAACTTTTTGAGCATGGTTCCAAATTGCTCTACAGAATGGTTGGATCCGTTCATAGTTCCACCAACAATGTATCAGTGTCCCAGTTTTCCCACATCCCCTCCAACATTCCCAATTTATTGCTTCCCTCCTAATTTTGTCTGCATTAGGTTTGTTTATACAAAACTTTTTAACTTAATATAGTCAAAATTATCTATCTGGTGTTCAATTAAGAGTTCTAGTCCTTCTTTGGAAGCAAATTCCTTCCTTCTCCACAGGTCTGAGAGGTAAACTATCCCATGTTCCTCTAATTTGCTTATAATATCACTCTTTATAGCTAAATCATGAACCCATTTAGATCTTATCTTGGTATGTGGTGTTAGGTGTGGGTCAAGCCCTAATTTCTTCCATACTAGTTTTCAATTTTCCCAGCAGTTTTTGTCGAATGGTGAGTACTTATCCCAAAAGCTGAGGTCTTTGGGTTTATCAAACACTAGATTGCTATAGTTATTGCCTAGTTTGTCCTGTGGACAAACTTATACCACTGATGGACTACTCTATTTCTTAGCCAGTACCAAATGGTTTTGATGACCACTGCTTTGTAATATATAATTTTAGATCTGGCACAGCAAGGCCACCCTCATCAGCCTTTTTTTTCATGAATTCCCTTGAAATTCTTTACCTTTTGTTCTTCCAAATGAACTTTGCTACTATTTTTTCTAGATCTGTAAAATAATTTCTTGGGAGTTTGATTGGTATGGCACTAAATAAGTAAATTAGTTTGGGTAGTATTGTCATTTTTATTATATTTGCTGGGCCTACCCATGAACACTTGATGTTTTTCCAACTGATTAGGTCTGACTTTATGTGGAAAGTGTTTTGTAGTTTAGTTCATATAGTTCCTGACTTTTCCTTGGCAGATAGATTCCCAAATATTTTAAACTATCATCCATTATTTGGAATGGAATTTCTTTTTGTATCTCTTGCTGCTGAACTTTGTTGGTAGTATATAAAAATGCTGATGATTTATGTGGATTTATTTTGTATCCTGCAACTTTGCTAAAGTTGTGAATTGCTTCTAGCAGTTTTTTAGTTGAGTCTCTAGGATTCTCTAAGTATATCATCATGTCAAATGCAAAGAATGATAATTTGGTTTCCTCATTACTTACTCTGATTTCTTTAATCTCTTTTTCTTCTCTTATTGCCAAAGCTAACATTTCTAATACAATATTAAATAGTAATGGTGGCAGTGGGCAGCCTTGTTTCACTCCTTATCTTATTGGGAATGGGTCTAGTTTGTCTCCATTACATATGATGCTTGCTGATGGTTTTAAATAGATGCTACTGATCATTTTAAGGAAAAGCCCATTTATTCCTATACTCTCTAATGTTTTTAATAGGAATGGGTGTTGGATTTTATCAAATGCTTTTTCTGCATCTATTGAGATAATCATGTGATTTTTGTTAGTTTGGTTATTAAGATAATTGATTATACTGATAGTTTTCCTAATATTGAACCAGCCCTGCATTCCTGGTATAAATCCTACTTGGTCATAGTGTATTATACTGGGGATGACTTTCTGTAATCTTATTGCTAATATCTTATTTAGGATTTTTGCATCAATATTCATTAGGGAAATTAGTCTATAGTTTTCTTTCTCTGTTTTCACCCTACCTGGTTTAGCTATCAGTACCATATTTGTATCATAAAAGGAATTTGGTAGTACACCTTCTTTCCCTATTTTTTAAAAATAGTTTATATAGTATTGGAATTAATTGTTTTTTGAATGTTTGGTAAAATTCACATGTAAATCCATCTGGCCCTGGAGATTTTTTCTTAGGGAGTTGATTAATAGCTTGTTCTATTTCTTTTTCTAAAATGGGGTTATTTAAATAATTTATTTCTTCTTCTGTTAACCTGGGCAGTCTATATTTTTGTTGACATTCTTCCATTTCATTTAGATTATCAAATTTATTGACATAAAGTTGGGCAAAGTAACTCCTAATTATTGCTCTAATTTCCTCTTCATTGGAGGAAAGTTCTCCCTTATCATTTTTGAGACTAACAATTTGATTTTCCTCTTTTCTTTTTCTAATCAAATTAACTAAAAGCTTATCTATTTTGTTGGTTTTTTTCATAAAACCAACTCTTAGTTTATTTATTAATTCAATAGTTTTTTATTTTCAATTTTATTGGTAGCTCCTTTCATTTTCAGAATTTCCAATTTGGTATTTAATTGAGGGTTTTTGATTTGTTCTTTTTCTAGGTTTTTTAAAAATAGTAAGCCAAATTTGTTGATCTTCTCTTTCTCTATTTTTTGCAAGTAAGCATCTAAAGATACAAAATTACCCCTTATTACCTCTTTGGCTACATCCCACAAATTTTGGTATGTTGTCTCATTATTGTAATTCTCCTGGATGAAATTATTGATCGTGTCTATGATTTGCTCTTTCACCCATTCATTCTTTAGGATTAGATTATTTAATTTCCAATTAACTTTTGTTCTATTTTCTCCTGGCCTTATATTGCATGTGATTTTTATTGCATCACGGTCTGAAAAAGTTGCATTTACTGTTTCTGCCTTCCTGCATTTGATTTTGAGGGTTTTCTGCCCTAACACATGGTCAGTTTTTGTATTAAGTTCCATGAATTGCAGAGAAAAAAAATAAACTTCCTACTGTCTCCATTCAATTTTCTCCAAAGATCTATCATACCTAACTTTTCTAACATTTTGTTTACCTTCTTAACTTCTTTCTTATTTATTTTGTGGTTTGATTTATCTAATTCTGAGAGAGCAAGGTTGAGATCCCCCACTAGTATAGTTTGGCTGTCTATTTCTTCTTGCATCTCTCTTAGCTTCTCCTCTAGGAATTTGGATGCCATACCACTTGGTACATATATGTTTAGTATTGATATTGCTTCATTGTCTATATTACCCTTTAGTAAAGTATAGTTTCCTTCCTTATCTCTTTTAATTAGATCTATCTCTGCTTTTACTTGATCTGAGATCAGGATTGCTACCCCTGCTTTTTTTGTTCACCTGAAGCATAATAGATTCTGCTCTAGCCCTTTACCTTCACCCTGTATGTGTCTCTATGCTTTAGATGTGTTTCTTGTAAACAACATATTGTTGGATTCTGGCTTTTAATCCAATATGCTATCTGCTTCCATTTAATGGGGGAGTTTATCCCGTTCACATTCACAGTGAAAATAACTAATTCTGTATTTCCTGCCATCTTATTTACCCAAGTTATGTTTTTCTCTTTCCTTTCCCCTTTCTCCCTTCCCCTCTCCCCAGTATTTTGCTTTTGGTGACCACCTCCCCCAAACCATCCTCCCCCCTTTAAGATCCCTCCCCCTTTTTTACACCTTTCCTCTAATTCTTATATTTTCCCTTCTATTAGTATATTCCTTTCTTTTCCTACTTTCCCTCCCACTTCCCTATAAGAAAGGACAAGTTTTTCTGTGAAACCAAATGTGTCTGATATACTCTTTTTAGAGCCCAATCTGATGAGAGTAAGATTTACACAATGCTCATACTCCTCCATTCTTTCCCTCAATTATATTAGTTTCTATTTGCCTCTTCGAGAGATTTTACCTTATTTTTATCTCCTTTTTTAACCTCATTTTACCACTGTTTCCCTCTTTTTCCCAGTCTGACAGCCTTCTATCATACTCTTCCACCATACTTTTCCACCTCTAGTTTCTTTTTCATATTATCAAAGTAATATCAAATTATACCCCCATTCTTTAAGTATACCCATAGTAGAAATATAGTTCTCAAGAGTTCTTTCTTTTTTACCTTTTTATACTTCTCTTGAGTTCTGTGTTTGGAGGTCAAATTTTTTATTCAGATCTGGTCTTTTCATTAGAAATAGGTGAAATTCACCTATATCATTAAATATCCATCTTCTTCCCTGGAAGATAATACTCATTCTAGCTGGATAGCTTATTCTTGGCTCTAATCCAAATTCCTTTGCCTTTCAGAATATCTGGTTCCAAGACCTGCGATCTTTCAGTATGGAGGCTGACAGATCTTGTGTAATTCTAATTACAGTTACTTGGTATTTGAATTGTTTCTTTCTAGCTGCTAGCAATATCTTTTCCTTGGTGTGATAGTCCTGAAATTTAGCCACGATATTCTGTGGAGATTTAATTTTGGGGTCTCTTTCAGGAGGTGATTGGTGAATTCTTTTGATGGTGATTTTGTCTCCTGATTCTAAAACATCAGGGCAGTTTTCTTTCAAGATTTCCTGGAAGATAGTGTTTAGATTCTTTTTTTCATCATGGCTTTCAGGAAGTCCAATAATCCTTAGATTGTCTCTCCTAGATCTATTTTCCAGGTCAGTTGCTTTTCCTAGGAGATATTTCATATTTTCTTCTACTTTTTCATTTTTTTTTGTTTTTGTTTGACTGATTCTTGAAGTCTTATTGAGTCATTCACTTCCATTTGTTCAATTCTAATTTTTAGTGTATTATTTTCTTCAGTTACCTTTTTTAGCTCCTTTTGTAACTGGACAATTTGTTCAATGCATACTTTTTCCATTTCACCAATTTTGTTTTTCAGTGAATTGGTGTCTTTTTCATATATCTTTTGTAGGGCATTATATGGTTTTTCCATTCCTTCTTGCAATGATCTCATTTCATTTTCCCATTTTTCATCTAACTCTCTTTTGAGATCATTTATGCAATCTTCCAGGAAAGCCTTGTGAAATGGGGACCAGGTCATGCCTTCCTTTTTGGCTTCCTCTGGAGTTGCTTTACCTTTATGAATCTCAGGATCTGGGGTCCGGTCTTCTCACTCTCCATAAAAGCTGTCTATGGTGAGAGCTCTTTTCTGTTTTTTTATTCATTTTTTTTTTTTTTTTAAAGCTTGAGGTCTGTTCAAAGCAAATGAGCGGCAGCTGTGGTAATTTGCCTTGGGGCAATTCGGCTGATTGACTTCTGATGCTGGGCTCTCTGGGCCAGGACCGGTGTTTGCAATGGGTTACAATCTACCTTTTACAAAAGGCAGATCTGCCAAAGCACCTGTCCGCAATCAGGGCAGAGTGTCCCAAGAGCCTCAGATAGACTTCCCCAGGTCCTTAGAACCTGCCATGCTGAGTCCCGCCTGGTTTCCTGCCCTCTCCTGGAGCCTCTCCTGAGTTCGGCAAACTGCTCGGCCCCCTGCCTGACTGAAACAGACCTGCTATGGAGCTCTTGGAAGGTAACTTCTTCTGGGAATGTGTTGTACTCCAAATATTTGGAGGTGCTTTGACTCCAGCACCAGTTCAGAGGCTTAATCTGCTGTTGGTTTGAGAGAAGGTCAGAGGAGGTCACAGAGAGTCGTGTCTTCACTCTGCCATCTTGGCTCCATCCCTTTCAGATTAATTCTAAAAAGAGAGATCTAATTCCCAGATGGATTAAGTATTTTAAATTGATTTTCAATCACTGTGCTTAAATTCATTTAGAACTAACCCTAGTTAAGCTGTGGATTTGAGATCCTTGATATAAATTCAACTAACTTATCAGTTCATTTTAGCTTTAAATGGATATCTTCCCTCTTTCCACTGAAAATTTTGATCTTCTTTCATAAGGATTTTCAGGGAATGATCACATAGATGAAGCAGTAGAGCCCTGAAATTAGCCAATTGTTCTATCTTACTTGGACAGTCTCATGTGATCTGTACTGATGAAAAGTTATCCAATTCGAATTAGGGATTCTGCCAAAAAAAACAAAAAACAAATGCAGAATGATGATACAGTTGAAATTACAGATTTTATTATAGCTGAGTTTCTCCTAGAAAGTTGTCATTTCTGATGCTTTCACACTGATTTTCTAAAATTATCAGTTTATCTCTAAGAATTCACAATGGCCATTCTCTTTGCCAAAAGATTTACCTAGGAGAACAGATTATATGCAAAATGAAAAATTAACAATAGACACCAGGAATGGTAAATATGAAATAGGGAGAGCAAATGAAAGACAAATTCTTCAGTGGAACTCAGTTACCCAGTGGAAAGAGAGCACACCCTTAGCTGTCAGGCTAAATCCTGAAAGGGACTTAGCATCCCAAAAGAGTTAGTTAGCTATAAGGAGAAGAAGTGGGGTTGAAAAATATAGTGGAGTTGGGAGAGACACCATGTGGCAGGGGGAAGGGATAAGGAGAAAGACACCACAAGGCAGAATGCCATGGTGGGCTGACCCAAAGGAAGGCATCAACCATAGGCTAGCCTAAGTGGATTTTATAGGGAAAATTTAACCTCAGGAACATGACTGGGATTTTTGATAAGACATGGCAAGGTGAGACTGCTCAAGACTTCTATAGAAGTCTCAGGAGTTTGACATAACTTGGATTTCAACCAGGACAACCACTCCAGAGGGTGGGATCAGTGAGATAAACTGATCTCTATAAGTGCCTTCTCCCTGTCTACCTCAGGGATTAATTTTTATCAATTTTTCTGCTAATCACAAGCAACATTGAAGACCTCATCACTATTTCTTCCTCAATGATTTTAATACCTAGTTCACAATCTTTCTATCCTCTTCAACTACTGAAACATCCCATGGCTTTTTTCCCCTGTACCTTCTCATTTGAAAATATTACCTCATTTTTACAGAAAAAAAATTGAGCTCATTTTCTATGAACTCCTTTCCCCTTCTTCCTCATGTTGTATGACTCGAAAGCTTTTTGCCCCTGTCTCTTTCTTCATCCTTATCTTAAGAAGAGCTAGCCCTATTCTTTGCCAAGACAAACTTCTCTACTTGCACAAGTCATCCAATTCCATTTAATTCCATCTCATCTCCATCAGATTATCCACTCTGTCATCCCTATTGTCTCATTTATCTTCAATTTCTCCCTGTCTACTGACTCCTTCCTTATTGTCTATAAACATGCTCACATCTTCTCCTTTCCTTAAAAAGCCCTCACTTGATCCTTCCCCATCACCCTATATCTTTTCTGCTTTTTTTGTGCAAATCAGTGAGAAAGATGTAAATAACCTTTAGTTATAATCCTTTACTATGATTCTAAGGGAAGAGAAAATAAGAGGAGGGGATCTACCCAAGACCACTGCCTCAGAAAAGGACTTTTTCCTGTTTATATTTACCAAATCTCCTTCTTGAGGCTTCTTCTCCCATTCAGAGATAATTGGGTAATTTGTACCCTGGAGAATCCAGATCAAGCAGGATTCATTTTAAATCTTTGCTTTTGGGAAGTTTAATAATATTCCATTTATAAAAATCCTTTTGATTCATCTTGAGCTCTAGCTGGTAGGAATTCCAGAGATTGGAAAGAGAATATACTTTTTTTTTCTGTGTATATTCAACCATAGCCTCCCTTTCATGTCTTTGAATAAAAGAAACATACATGTCAATAATGCAGTAAGTTAACTACAGGTAATATCAATATCAGCTTTTAAAAATTATAATAATAATAATAACTAAATTTGTATAGTGTTTACCATATACCACTTGCCATATACCAGGCACTGACCTAAATGCTTTGTAATTATTATCTCATTTGGTCCTCACAACAACTCTGGGAGCTAGGTGCTATTATTATTCCCATTTTATGGCTGAGGAAGCTGAGGTAAAGAAGTTAAGGAACTTCCCAGGGTTACACATCTAGGAAATGTCTGAGGTTGGATCTGAATTCAGGTCTTGACTACTCTAGGTCCAGTAGAATCTACTCTACCACCAAGCTGTTAGATTAGGAGAACAAGTTAGATTTTCAAGGTAGAGATAAGTTTTTAGTATGCGTAAATAGACTCCTGACTATGAGAAGGGAGAAAGAAGAGGGAGTGTCAACACTGTCATTCTTGAGACATGAGTATCTACCCTGGCATTCTGCATTGCTTCTACACACCCTTTTCATGGTTTTAATCTCTTCCAATAACTGGAGCCATATGTCTGAGGACTTAGCTCTTGTATTTTCACCCACTGTCTTGTTAGGATTGTTTTCTTTTCTCTTTTGGAGAAGAGGGGCTTTCTATCTTAGTCTCATGGCTCTGAAAGGCTCAAGTGAACTCCTTATTACAGTTTTCTTAATTTTCTTTTAGTGTCTTTGTCTAGGGAGTTTTTCTTTGCTTTGTTATCTTTACTTCTTTCATCGGTTCTGAATTTTATTTTATCATTTGTGGACTATATTCTTATTTGGTTTTTCTTACTCAAGGTCCCTTATGGGGTAAAAGCTTTTGAACTATCAGTTTTGAACTCCCTCTTTATCTTTTTACAGCCTTATTTTTTCCATATGATCCTCACTTATAGAAATATCAGTTTATTGATGCTGAGTGAAATGAGCAGAACCAGGAGATCATTATACACGGCAACAACAGTACTATATGACGATCAGTTCTGATGGACATGGCTCTCTTCAACAATGAAATGTTTCAAACCACCTCCAATTGTTCACTGAAGAAAGCCATATACACCCAGAGAGAGGGATGCGAAATGTGGACCACAACATAACATTCTCATACTCCTTGATTGATGTTTGCTTACATTGTGTTTCCTTTATCTGATATATCGTTTGTGTAGATAAGATTTTTCTTGCACACCAATGATAAGTTTGGAAATATGTATACATATATTCGATTTGCCAATATTTTAACATAATTAACATGTAGTGGATATCCTGCCATCTAGGGGAGGGGTGGGGAGAAAAATTTGTAACGGAAAGCTATGTAAGGGTTATTGTTGAAGAATTACCCACACATATGTTATGCAAATAAAATAAAAATTTAAAAAAAAAAGAAATATCAGTTTATGAAGGAAATAATTCAGAAAAAAGCAAGAGTAGAAGATATGTCCTGTGTCCCCAACGATGGGGCTTAGCCCTTCCTCCTAATGGGAGTGGGCCCCAGCAGAGCCTCTGTTTGTAGTTAGGGGCAGGGGAAGAAAAATAAGTTGTTTGCCAGGACAGGTGCAGGGGACTTGGTTATGTTAAACAGGACATGGTTAACCACTCACCCAGGTTCAAAAAGCTTGGGTCCTAGTAGACAGAATGCTAGGAAGCTTGGTTCCTGTTACATGTTTCTGTTTCTTATTTTTCTCAAAATTTGGCCAATAGTTAAGATGTAAACCATCTCTCTGGAGAGGATCTAACCATTGAGCAAAGACTAGATATTTCCTCCCCCACCCACCCTACCTTTTCCTATAAAATACTCATCCTGGAGTACTACCTTAGACCAACCAGTCCCTTGATGCTGCTTGATGCTATCCTGCTTTTTACAACAATAAATCCTTTTCCTTTGAGAAACCAGTTTAGTATCCCCTATCAAACCTGCTTTCTCACTGCATTTTCTCACCATGATCAGTCTCTTTCTCAGTGGACATCATGCCAGCTTATCTCTTCATCTACATCTTTCTCTACCCCCATCACCATTCTGGGTATTAGTTGCTCCTAGAAACATACTTCTTTCTTTTCCTGCAATGGGATGCTGCTGATGGAAGCGCGATAAAATGTCAAAAAAGGTGGTATTTCAATGTAAAAACTCCTAGATTAAATTCATCTTCCATTATGGGCATACATCTTCCCTATAGAAGAAGTCATAAGCAGGACCTATTCCTTCCCCAGTTCCCTCCCTTGTCACTTCCTATTTTCCTACTATACCACGCTTTGCTGACAGATTATAGGAATTATTATTTCTTCACTGTTTCCTAATGGACTTTTTCACATCTTCTTTGCCTACCATCTCTTCTGTGCCTATTCACACAACCTCCATTATACAGTTCCATCCTTACTTGTAGTGGGATCAGAGACCTTAGTTCATGGCATTTCAGTTAAGTTCTTCTACCTCTGTTCTGATTATTTAAATTTATAAAATTTATCATTTTAAAATATTGATCCCAAAATATTAATTCCTCTTTGTTTTGTCTTTTACCTCACAGGTCAATCTTCCTTTCTCCTTTTGTAATTAGTAGACTCTAAAGTTATCAGATAATTAATTTCACATCAATACATTTTTTTATTGGTAGTTGTATTTATTTATCTTTCTTACCTTTCTTTTGTTTGAGCTATTTGTCAAATCTACTATCGTGCTTACTTCTGTTTTTATTCTTTATTTTTTGGGAGCCCTCAAATATCTCTCTTCTTGTTGAATATTCTTTTTTTTCAGGTTTGTGAGGTATATTGTTTTGGGTGGCAGATTTTCAGAATATTCTAGTCTATTTTAGACAATGTTTTCTGACTCGAATAGTCTTGAGTCATTTTAATTTCCTTTCCTTCACATTTGAAGGTCTTTTTCCTGGCTATTTGAAAAACTTGTTTATTATTTTATTCAAATTGTCAAATTTAACTGTCTTTCAAGTTTGAAACATGGGTTTCTTTTTGTTTGGTGATAATCTGTGAATCCTCTTTATGTCTTGATGATTATCTGCAGAAATTCTAGGCAGTTTCCTTATATTATTTTCTGCTTTGTGATATCTATTTTTTTTTCATAGTCTTCTGGAATATCTATGATGCTTTTTTTTTTTTTAACTCAATGCACTCTATCTTTAGGCAACCAGGTGACACAGTTGAAAGGGGTCCAGGTCTCGAATCAGGAAAAGTTGAGTTCAAGTGAGTAGTCTCACATCTATTTAAGGCTGACAGTTTCTATACTTCTGAGACAAAATTTTGCCAATCTGAGTAATCTCTCAAAATACAAGGCTGGGAACCTCAATGTATTTCAGCATCCTTTCATTCGGGCTGTCTACTCACTATGACACTCTTCCTTACTCCTTCTTCTGTTTCTTTTACCCAGTGAACTAATGGAATAGAGGATGTTTGAGTAAAGTCATAATCACAGCAGAAGTGCTCTTATTATTTCTCCCCCATTCCAAGGTTGGGCCTCATACAATTCTGCAATTTTTTTTTTTTGTGTTCTTCCTCCAGACTTGTGTAGTTTGATGAGGGAGGCTATATATTTTTTCTTTTTAAAGTTTAATATATTTCCTCTCCCCAATTACATGTTAAAAAATTAAAAACTTTAAAAAAGAAGTTTTGATTCAAAATTCTATTCCACCCCTTTCTCTTTGACTATATTCAATTAGTACTTTGGGATTGTCTTAGACATATTTCTGAGAAGTTGTTTATAGTTGATCAATGTATAATGTTGTGATACTGTGTACCATGTTCTACAGGGTTCTGCTCACTTTATTCTGCATCAGTTCCCAAAAGTCTTTCCAAGCTTTTCTGAAATCAGCCTCCTTATCATTTCTTATAACACAATAAAATTCTATTTATTTAGCCATTCCCCAATTGATGGATATCACTTCAATTTCTAATTCTTAGCCGTCACAAAAGGAGCTGCTATAAATATTTTTGCACAAACAGGTCCTCCTTTTCCTTTTTTTTTTTTTTTTCTATGTCTTTGGGATAGAGATTTTCAAGTGTTATTTCTTGATCAAAGGGTACACACAGTTTTGTAGTCTTTTGGGCATAGTTCTAAATTGCTGGGAGTAAGGGTTTATCTTCATTGCTATTATAGTTATTTTCTGTGAAGTATAGTGGTAGGGATCTTATAGAAGCAGAAGAAACAGATTTTGTACATGTTGGGTTTGAAATGTTTATGTGATGGAGGAGTGGATCATGGTGAATGAAATCATGTGACATGAGTTTTACATGTGAGAATTGGGAACCATGGCTCCTCATTAGAGAAGTAGATATCATATCTCCCACCTAAAACCAAAAAATTCTAGAATAGTTTAGTCCTATATTCCAGATCATTCTGATTGTTCAGAAGATCTTTGCATCCTTTCCCTCAACACGTAACATGGGAATTTGAATAAGTTGGGCTATGACTCTCAGGACTCTGCCTTCCCTGTCTTTCCTCTCTACTAATGAGATCCCAAAGGTCTTGAAGATGAAGATGAAATCTGGAAACTTTGTTCTCTAGAGTACTCCATCTCCCAGTCACTCAATGGCAGATATCCTTCTGGGGATGAATAAAGAGTAACAATAATCTGGCAAGATACTACATAAATCCTCAGAAACTTCTTTTGAGAGAAAGACCTGTTCAGTTTGTTCCAGTGTCTCAGACTAATGTACATGGCAGACCTAATTATTTTCCTTCAAAGGTATTTTATATACTAGTGGTGTAAACTCCATACTTTTTACATTGGAACTTATAGTAAGTCAATGGAACTGATTTTTGAGGAAAAATAAATTGGGAAAAAAATCAGCAATTATAACTCATTTTCCCTCACTTCCATCCCTATTTAAAGCCTTGGGTAGGAAATATCTCCAAGGATCTCTGCAAATGGAAAAGATACACTTTTATCCCATGCAAATACTATATGTAAAAGGGAAATAATTCTTGTTCTACTCTTTGAGGCCCAGACCTATTAAATTTCACCCCTCCCTTCTTTTCTAGTTTCCTGAGGGAGTTGGGGGAATTTCTTTTCTTTGTCATTGATTTGACACCTCACTAATTGGGTTCATTCTATTTTTAATGGCCCCTAGTTCCATAACTCACACTGGATTAGTTTTTACAAAGATATATCAAGTTTACCTTAAAGATATGTCAAGAACAAATATGAAAACATTTAACCCTAATACTTTGGGGTCATAATCTGTTCTCTCTCCTTCCCCATACTTTCTACTACCTCAATTTAGCTCAATTCCTATATAGTATTATTTTTAGAAAGTTTAAGTACAAAACTCCTATAGGCTAGTTTCTTCTGATTCTTGCTCTTCTGGATTTTTTTGCTATTTTGGTTGTGGCAACCATCTTACATTCTTGGACTCCCTGATGTCTGGATCTGTGTGGCTTGAAATCCAGAGATTTTGCTCCTTGCACCCAAAAAGGAAAAAGATAAAGAAAATGGCTAAAGTTCTAGCTAAAGTTCTTGGATTCACATGGTTTAAAGGATTGGGAGATATGAATGGAAGAAAAGACCAGATGGTGTGAAAGATTTGGATAGTTTTGGACATACTATAGTCTGTGGAAAAAAAAAAAACTTTAAACCTCTCTCCTACCCCCACTCTCTACCTTCCACCCTAATAACCCCATAAATCACTGGAGCAGTGACTCCTAAAGGTATAACCTAATGGAATTAGTGCTGAGACACTTTCTGCAGTTCCACAGGGTTGGGCAGCACTTTTGAGGATTTACTGTTACAGAGTTAACTAAATCAAGCTCCAGATAGGAATTGCCCATTGTGTCTTTTTAGGTGGATGCTATGGGAGTTACTTATGATGAACTTATGATGAATTCCTGTTGCAGCCAGTTCCCTGAAGGAAGAATGCTTCTAAAGGAAATGGATTTTACAGATGGGATCTATGCATACTATACTCCCTCCTACCCCTCAAACTTTTCCCTGTTTCCATGGCCTGCCAACTTTGGAGGTAATTACATTCTGAGTAGTGCCCTATCAGAATAACTTCAGGCTTTAGCTATGGGTCTCTCTTTCCAAACTATCATATAGGTGTGGGATGATCAACTGATGAAATTTGGGGAGGAGGTTGGGATAGCTGTGTATCAAATACCACTTTCATCACAATAGATGCTTCGAGAAGAGGGAGGAAGAAGTTACAAATCATTCACTGTGCTAGGTAGATAAAGAGCAATTCCACCCTCTTTAGGAGTGAGTTTTGGATGTAACTTCGAAAACTTGGAATTATAAGGAAGCAATTGATAGCCAACCTATGGGAGTGCTAGTAAAACTGGAATGGGGAAATTTAGCAACAGAGGAATAGGAGTCCTTCAGACCTACCCAAGTCTAAAAAAAACTTTGAAAGCCCACCCCTCATTTGAATCAGATGTTGAACCACGGTATGTTGTGAGCTCTTGGGAGTAGGGACAAACAGAAATTCTTGGAGTTGTTCAAACCTCCTGTGAAGTTAACACCAAATAGTATAAGGTCCATGGGGGGGGGGTTTGAAAGATGTATGTGTGTGTGTGTGTGTGTGTGTGTGTATGTATATGTATATATTGTATATGTTTGTATAGTATATACACACATATATATAGTATATAGATGTATATTTATAAATAACATTTTATTTTTTCCATTTACTTGTAAAGATATTTTTCAACATTCATTTTTCAAATAGGATTTTGAGTCCCAAATTTTGCTTCCTCCCTTCCTCCCCTACCCTAGGATGACAAGCAATCTGATATAGGCCATATATGTGTATTCATATTAAACATATTTCCACATTAGTCATGCTGTAAAAGAAGAAACAGAACAAAAGGACAAAAAAAAGCAAAAAAAAAAAAAAAACCCAAAGCAAAAACAAAAAGCCCTCCAAAATAGGATGCTTCAATCTGCATTCAGGCTCCATAGTTCCTTTTCTGGATATAGATAACATTTTCCATCATGATTCTTTTGGAATTGTCTTGGATCATTACATTGCTGATAAGAGCTAAGTTGTTCATAATTGATGATCAATCACTCTGAAAAGCAATTTGGAACTATGTCTAAAGGGCAAACTGTACATACCCTTTGATCAAGCAATACCACTACTAGATCTATATCCCAAAGAGATCATAAAAAGGGGGGAAGGACCTACATGTACAAAATAAGTTATAGCTGTTCTTTCTGTGATGACTAAGAATTGGACATTGAGAAGATGCTCATGGGGAATGGCTGAACAAGCTATGATAGATGAAGGTTACTATTGTGTTATACTATTGTCCTATAAGAAATGAGCAGGATGATTTAAAAAAAAACCTGAAAAGACTTACATGAACTGATGCAAAGTGCAGTAAGCAGAATCAGGATAACATTGTATACAATATCAGCAACATTATATGATGATCAAATTACTTTTTGAAGTGATTGAATTAATTCATAATTCCTTCATCAATGTGCCCCAATTTTCTCAAACCTCTCCACTATTTATCATTTTCCTTTTCTATCATATTTACGAAACTAAGAGGTGTGAGGTGGTACCTCAAAGTTGTTTTAATTTGCATTTCCCTAATCAAGAGTTACTTAGAGCATTTCATTGTATGACTACAAATATCTTTGATTTCTTCATCTGAAAACTGCTATTTATATCCTTTGATCACATATTAATGGGAATTGGACCAAGGAAAAAAATATTGCTAGCCTCCAAAAAGAAACAATTCAAATACTGAGGGGCCACAATCAGGATTATCCAGGACTTTGCAGCTTCCACCTTAAAGAATAGAAGAGCTTGGAATCAGATATTCCAAAAGGCAAAGGAAGTTGGATTACAGCCAAGAATAAGCTACCAAGCTAAAATGAGCATTATCTTTTAGGGAAGAAGATGAACAGGAGAATTCCATCTATTTCTGAGTAATTTGTCCTGTATAGATGTTTATAGATGGCTTATATAATTTTATAAACACATCAGGATGAGGAGTAAAACTTTGAGTTCCAAATTCTCTTGTTTCCTCCCTCCTTCCTTCTCTTTTCTCATTGAGAAGGCAAATAATTGAATAAAGGTTATGCATGTGTAGTCATGCAAAACATTTCTGTAATAGTCATGTTTTAAAAGAAAACATGACTTCCCCCCCCCCAAAAAAAAAGAAAAAACAACCTCAAGAAAAAGTTTTTTTTAAAAAAAAAAGTATGCTTCGATCTGTATTCAGACATGATTAGGTCTTTCTTTGGGGATGGATAGCATTTTTCATAAGTCCTTCAGAATTGTCTTGAATCATTATGCTGCTGAGAATAACAAGTCATTTCAGAACTGATCATTTTACAATATTTAAGAATAAGAATCAAGGAGTCACATTAAGGATAATATAAGATTTAGCAGATTCTACATTAAAGGATCAGGGGACTTGGAATGTGATATTCCAAAGGGCAGAGGGCAAAGGAACTAGGATTACAACCAAGAATCACCCATCCAGTAAAATTGAATATAATCCTTCAAGGGAGAAAAGGATATTCAGTGAAATAGACAACTTTTCAAGAATTCTTAATGAGAAGACCAGGCTTGAACAGAAAATTTGACTTTCAAGTACAAGACCCAAGAGCAATATAAAAAATTAACAGGAAAGGGCAATCATAAGAGACTTAATAATATTAAACCATTTATATTCCTACATGGGAAGATGTTAGTCGTGATTTATAAGAATTTTCTTATTATTAGGACATTTAGAAGGAGTATATATAGACAGAGAGCACACGTGTGAGTAGAATATAAAGGGATGATGCCTAAAAAATAAAATTAAAGAGTGAGAAAAAGGCATGTGCTGAGAGAAAGGGAAAGAGAGAAGTATAGTGGAAGTCACATAAAAGAGGCAAGAAAAAGCTTTTACAGTGAAGGGAAGAAGCTGCTAAATTTTTTGTTATTTTGACTGTAGCTCCATGATATTTAATTATATTTTTCTGGCTGCTTAAAATATCTTCTCTTTGATCAGGAAGCTCTGAAATTTCACTTTAATATTTCTGGAAATTTTCATTTTTTTTAGGAGGTGATCAGTGAATTCTTTCCATTTCTGTGTTACACTCTGATTCTAGAATATCAGGGCACTTGTCCTTGATAATGTCTTGAAAGATGACTTCTAGGTTTTTTTGTTTTGTTTTTTGTTTTTAATCATGGCTTTCAAGTAATCCAATTCTTTTAAAATTATCTCATCTGAATCTATTTTATAACTCAGTTGTTTTTCTATTGAGATATTGATAGGGTATGGGACCCTGCTGAGAGGGAGTGCAGAAGCCACCCCGATCTTTGGTGCACAATAAATTTTCTGCCACATTGCAGAAATTCTCCTGTTGAGCAAGGAGCAATGATTTGTGACCATTGGAACAGGTTCAGTCTTCGGGGCATAGCATAGTTGCTTGTAAGCAGGGATGTTTTGACAGGGTCTCTTGCCTGTGAACAATTTGCCTGTGAACAATTTGCTAGAATGGCTGGATTGGCTCCTCCCATTGGCAAATACCATGCATACATAGAGTCCACGAGCTGCTTCTCTGAATGGTGACTGGGGATTGTCTACTGTTTCCATGCTGATCATGCTTGCAAAAATGTATATTAACAAGACTGCACTGCATAATAAACTGGAGTTCTTTTCATATTCTATGAGTCTCCCACCTCATTCTTCTCACCCCTGAGAACAAACAACAACAAAAAGAGTGAAAATACTATGTTGTGATCCACACTCAGTTCCCACAGTCATTTCTCTAGGTATAGATGGCTCTCTTCATCATAAGATCATTGGAGCTGGCCTCAATCATCTCATTGTTGAAAAGAGCCATGTCCATCAGAATTAATCTTCACATAATCTTGTTTCTGTGTACAATGATCTCCTGGTTCTGCTCATTTCACTTAGCATCAGTTCATGTAAGTCTCTCCAGGCCTCTCTGAAATCATCCTGCTGGTCGTTTCTTACAGAGCGATAATATTCCATAACATTCATATACCATAATTTATTCAGCCACTCTCCAATTGATGGGCATCCATTCAGTTTCCAGTTTCTTGCCACTACAGAAAGGGCTGCTACAAACATTAATCCTGCTTTTTAAGGCATTCTTTTCATGGCTTTTTGTACCTCCTTTGCCATTTGGCCTAGTCTGCTTTTTAGAGTGTTATTTTCTTTCTTTCTTTTTTTAATAATACCTTTTTCTTTTTAAAATATATGTAAAGATAGTTTTCAATATTCACCCTTTCAAAATCTTGTGTTCCAAATTTTTCTTCCTCCCTTCCCCCCAACTTCTCCTCTAGACAGCAAGTAATACAATACATGTCAAACATGCAATTTTTACATACATATTTCCACATTTATCATGCTGCACAAGAAAAATCAGATGAAAAAGGAAAAAAAAGAGTAAGAAAACAAGTCACACAAACAACAACAAAAAAGATGAAAAAACTATATTGTGATCCGCATTCAGTCCCCACAATCCTTTCTCTGGATGCAGATGAGTTTCTCCATCACAAATCTATTGGAACTGGTTTGAATCATCTCATTGTTGAAAAGAGCCACATCCATCAGAATTGATCCTCGTGTAATCTTGTTCTTGCTGTGTACAATGTTTTCTTGGTTCTATTCACTTCCCTTAGCATCAGTTCATGTAAGTCTTTCCAGACCTTTCTGAAATCATCTTGCTTATTGTTTCTTATAGAACAATAATATTCCATAACATCTATATACCATAATTTATTCATCCATTACCCAACAATGGGCATCTACTCAGTTTCCTATTCCTTGCCACTACAAAAAGGGCTGCCACAAACATTTTTTGTTCATGTCCTTTTCCTTTTTAATGATCTTTTTGAGATATAGACCCAGTAGAGACACTACTGGATCAAAGAGTATGCACTGTTTGATATCCCCTTGGTTATAATTCCAAATCACAGAGTTCTACTTTAACAAAGAGTTAAAAGCCAAGTAATAGGCTAGGAAAATGAGTGGACAATCAAAAAAGTTTCTGAACACAGACAGTTACTATGCTGACAAGGAAGATCAAGATGAATAACAAGTCAAAGCTTTTATATCCAAAGCCTCTAAGAAAAGTAAGAATTGGGCTCAAGCCATGGAAGTGGAAGAGGAAGAAGAAGAGGAAGAAAAATTTGCATTTTTTTAATCAATAGTGATTTAGAGCATTTTTTTTAAAGAAATGGTTTTAATTTCTTTGCCCAAAAATTGTTTTTTAATATCTTAAGGTGTTATTTTTTCAATATATATATTTTTTGCATCTCCTTTAACAAACTGTCGACTTTTTCCTGATTTTCTTGCATCACTCTCATTTTTCTTCCCAATTATTCCTCTACCTCTCATTTAATTTTTAGAATCCTTTTTGAGTTCTTATGACCTGAGATCAATTCATGTTTTTCTTTGAGGTTTTGGATAAGATAACAAAGCTTTGACTTTATTATCTTATTCTGAGTTTGTGTTTTGAGCTTCCTTGTCACCATAGTAACTTTTTATAGTCAGAATTTTTTTTTATTTGTTTGTTCATTTCCCTAGCCTATTACTTGACTTTTAACTCTTTTCTAAAGTAGAACTCTATTTCTAAGATGAAGGGGTGTACTGTTCCAAGCATCAGGTTTTGTGTAGCTGTTTTCAGAGATATATTTAGAGATCTTTAAGTTTTCAGTTCTTCCAAGGTGGTATGATCTAAGGAATGATGTACTACTCTCTTGGACAATGCTTTGATCTGTGAATGACCACAAGCACTCTTCTGCTCTGAAACTATGATGAGGGTCCTTGTTCCATTGAACTGCAAGTTCTGGTGTGCTAGTTCCTTTCATCCTGGGATTGTCATCCAGGACAATGATCTGGATTCATCTATGAGCAAAGCAACAGTCTTGCAAAGAGTACCAGCAAAGAAACCCTTGTAATCTCCTTTTGTATTTGGAAGAGTTTGGGGGAGAACTCAGGCAAATCATTGTCTTTACTCCATCTTGGCTCTACTGTCCCAGACTTTTTCAATGTATTGATCAGTTATGTCATTTTTTTTCCTCCCCTCCCTTTTTTTTTGATTGTCTTTAACCACATACTATTTAATATTAAGGGATAGCCCTCTGGGAGGGAAAATGGAGAAATACTGGAGGAAACTATGATATTATAAGAAAAAATACATCAATAAACATTATTTAAAAATATCAGAGGTCAATGGTTATAGGCCAAACATTGTCCCAACACTGAACCAATCCACAGCCTTATCAAAAAGAAAGTTTGTTTTGTTTTGTTTTTTAACTCCAAAGAAAGAATGAATAGCAAAATACAGGCAGTGCTTGGAGTCTTGGGCAAGAATTCTTAAGAGGAGGTCTTGGAGAAAGTTTTGACATGAGGCATGTGACTAATCTTATCTCTGGGAGGGATCTGTAGGATTTGTGAATGAATTATACATGCTTGGCATACTAGGAATAATGAACTAAAGTCTTCATCATCATTATGTGTGCAGATCATTCTTCTGAGAATTTACATTATATGCTAGATGTAAGCAGGATTGCACCATATTATGAATAACAAAATATATGTAAGAAGTAAAAGACATTATTAAAGAAAAGGAACTGAGAAGTTATAGGTCTTGTGAGCAACAAGATGACATTTTCTTTGACCTCCATGACTTTTTAAACTTCTCCAAAACAGAAATTATGGGCTAAAGATAAAGCAATTTTTGTTTTTATGATCTAAGACACCCAGAATGAGCATCATACAGGCCTTTATATGAAGTAAATACCCCTTCCTCTTTCTCCTTTTGTGCATTGTTTCTCTCATTAGTCTGTACTTATAAGCTACGTGAGTGTAGGACTGTTTTGTTTTGTTTTTTTAATTTTTTAATTTGTATCTCCAGTGCTTAGCACAGTGTCTGACATATAAGAAGCACTTAATGTTTATTGACTATTGATTAATTTACTTGCCCAATATCACTCTTATTAAGAGTCTGAACTTTGTTTAAACTCAGGTCTTTCTGACTCCAGGTCCAGAAATTGAAATCTCTAGGGGCTTAGAGAAGAGCTAGAATATGAGCAGCCTTAGTGCTTCATTCTTATATCATGAAAAACTGATAAACTGAAAGAACTAGAAGAAGATTTCTATAATGTTGTATATATTTTCTCAGAAGAGTTTTCAGAAATTGGAAGTAGCTTACAATGAAAAGGCACATAGTGGGTATGACATCTTAGTATCCACAGCAGTGAAAGCGATTTTCTGAAATCAGCCTAAGAGCTTTTAATGGTAGAGGACTTGATATTTGATCCTAGAGGTAAATAGGAAACCATTGTAGTTTATTGAATTGGGTCAACATGGTCAGTCTCTCTTTTTTTTTTTTCCTGAGGCAATTGGGGTTAAGTGACTTGCCCAGGGTCACACAGTTAGGATGTGTTAAGTGTCTGAGACCAGATTTAAACTCAGGTCCTCCTGACTTCAGGGCTGGTGCTCTAACCACCACACCACCTAGATGCCCCAGCTTACTTATAATCTTGCTGGTATATGCAATGAACAATATTGTTCAATAATGTTGCCCTTCTTTGGGATTAGGAGGTAAACTGGTCTTTTCTACTCAAGTAGCCACTATTGAGTTTTACAAATGTGCTGCCATATTGAATGCAACACTTTAAGGTATCATCTTTTAGTTGCTCAATTAAAATTCTATCACCTCCATTAACCTTATTGTTTGCATTGCTTCCTAAGGCCCACTTGATTTCATTCTCCAGGATGTCTGGCTTTACATCAGTAACCACACCATTGTAGCTATTGATGTAGTACTTCTATGTATTCTTGTCTCCTCTTCTTAATCTATTTCACTTATGTAGTATCCCTGTCATTTTTGTCCTTTATCATTTCCAATTTTTGCATGAAATGTTCCCTTGATAAATCTAATTTTCTTTTTTTTTAGATTTCTTTTTTATTATAAACTTTATTTTTTTTTAAAGCTTTTTATTTTCAAGACACATGCATGGATAATTTTTCAACATTGACCCTTGCATAGCCTTGTGTTTCAGATTTTCCCTTCCTTTCCCCCACCTTCTCCCCTAGATGGCAAGCAATCCAGTACATGTTATACATGTTAAAATATATGTTAAATCCAATATGTGTAAACATATTTATATAATTTTCTTGCTGCACAAGAAAAATCAAATCAAAAAGGAAAGTAAATGAGTAAGAAAACAAAATGTAAGTGAGCAACAATAAAAAGAGTGAGAATATTATGTTGTGATTCACATTCAGTTCCCACAGTCCTCTCTCTGGGTGTAAATGGCTTTCTTCATCACAAGATCATTGGAATTGGCATCAGTCATCTCATTGCTGGAAAGAGTCACATTCATCAGAATTGATCATCCTATAATATTGTTGTACAATGATCTCCTGGTCCTGTTCATTTCGCTCAGCATCAGTTCATGTAAGTCTCTCCAGGCCTCTCTGAAATCGTCCTGCTGGTCATTTCTTACAGAACAATAATATTGCATAACATTCATATACCATAATTCATTCAGCCATTCTCCAATTGATGGGCATCCATTCAGTTTCCAGTCTAGCCACAACAAAAAAGGGCTGCCACAAACATTTTTGCACATGTGGGGCCCTTTCCTTCCTTTATGATTTCTTTGGGATATAGGCCCAGTAGAAACACTGCTGGGTTAAAGGGTATGCACAGTTTGATAACTTTTTGAGCATGGTTCCAGATTGCTCTCCAGAATAGTTGGATCCATTCACAGTTCCACCAACAATGCATCAGTATCCCAGTTTTCCCATATCCCCTCCAACATTCGTCATTATCTTTTTTTCTGCCATTTTAGCCAATCTGAGAGGTGTGTAGTGGTATCTCAGAGTTGTCTTAATTTGCATTTCTATAATCAATAGTGATTTAGAGCACCTTCTCATATGATTAAAAATGATTTTAGTTTTTTCATCTGAAAATTGTTTGAATCTTTTGACCATGATAAATCTAATTTTCTTAAAGGGATAACTTTTCTTTCTGATTCTATATTTTCTTCTGTTTCTTTGTATTGCTCAGCTAAGAAAATCTTTTTATCTCTCCTTGCTATTCTCTGTAATCCTGTATTCAGTTGGGGCATATATTTACTTTTCTTCTTCGCCTTTCACTTTCCTTCTTTCTTCAGCTATTTGTAAAGCAACATCAAACAGTCATTTTGGTTTCTGACTTTTCTTTGGGATGTTTTTAGTCAATCTTTTGAACAATATTGTGAACCTCTGCCCATAAATCTTTGTCTCCTCTGTCTATCAGATGGAGTCCCTTAAATCTTTTCATCATTTCCACTTCATATTAATAAGGAATGTAATTTAGATTATATCTGTTCTGATGATTTGATGGTTTCCCCTACTTTTTTCAATTTAAGTCTGAACTGTGATCTGAGCCAGTGATTTCCAGGTTTTGTTTTGACTATCAGTATAGAGCTTCTCCCCCTTTTGCTTCTTTTGAACCTCAAAGTACCATGTATGATTAAATTGTGTAATGTTGGTAGTAAGTGAGGTTAGGCTGCTTGATTTAACTCATTAAGTCCCCATTGATATATGCAGAGGATAATTTAATTTATAGCAAATGAGGTTATAGCTCTTATTTAGTACCTCCCAATTTGGGAGAATTAAAAAAAGAAGAATATATTCAAGATATATTATAAATCAGTTATGGGACAGATAATTTATTCCTCCACACAAAAGGATTGTCAAATGCAGGACACTCATCAGCATGTTGTTGACAAAAACAAACTTAAAACAGGATTCAGGAATTTATAGCTACTTCTACAACTGGATAGAAGGATGATATTTAGACCTCATTAGAACATAAAGCAGTTTGAAGGATTATTAATAGGCATGTTTCTTTGACTCTCCAATCTGCTGGTAAAAAGCTAGATTTGGGTCCACTCTCTTGTTGACTATTTTCCCCAATGCAAGAAAACTCTGTCCACAGTCACCAGCAAATGCTACTCTGGTAGATATTTCCCTCACTATACTCTAGATCTGTCAGGCTCAAAAGACCAACTTTAAGCCCAGGTGTGTTCATCCCAAGGTTGCTGCTGGGTGACCTCTTCAGGAAAGGAGATATAAAAGAATAGAGGGAAATTGTGGGTTCATGCCTCAAATTTACATAGTTGGTTCTCTCCAGACCATCTACATTATGGTACTAGAGACAATTATTAAGGGATTAAGATTGTGAAGAGTTAATTCAATCTCATTATTAGCAATGTCCCTCAAAAGACTGAACTTTGAAATGAGGACTATAGAAAAAGGGAGAACTCTGGATCTCCCCAAATTATTGGTTATCATTTTTCTCACTCAGAAGTCTTGCAGCTCAGGTACTTTCATCTGGAACATCTACTTCTCACTTGTTTTAAGAGGGTGATGAAGTATTGGAGTCCAGCTCTTGTAGTGAATTGAAGGGTGTAAAAGTCAGGAGGCCAGGTGGAGAGAGTCTCGCTTTTGGACTCTTCGAAGTTTATTGATCAGAGAGACAAATATACATACCTCAAATGCTCATAGGTTTGATACAAAGTACATGCTTTTAAAATTCCTATAGCTCAACAAAATCTACTATGATGTAAATGATTAAATCCCTTAAGGCCCGGATCTTGGTTACTTAGACAGAGATGTAAATAGTTGAGAAATGCATCAGAATCAAGTTTATTATACTATTGTCTCAGGTATCTTTCTCCCAAATACCCTTAGTCTCCTTATGGAAATTCTTTCCAATCCTAAATTCAAAGGTTTGCCTTTAATCCAAAGAGTAGTGTTTGCATTTTGCTTCAGTCACTAGATTATTAATTTATTATATTGACAAGCAGTCTCTGCTATTTTAATAAGAAAAGGGAGTTTTGGTGAGCCAAGTTATTGTAAGATTCAAGACCTGGAATGGATTCTTACCTTCTGGCGCTCTACAATGAAGTATCCTTCCTTTCCTCCCTGCCCACATAAACCAGAAAGAAAAAGGAGGGATTTAACCTCAAAGAATTCAGAGAATAGAACAGTGTGGAAGATGGAGTTCCTAGTAGTAGAATGAATGTTCTAGATCAAAGACTGTTGGCAAATAGAAGGAGCAGAGGCATTAGATTCACTGCCCATGAAACTTTGGACAAGTGATTTAGCCTTTCTAAGTCTCAGTCATTTGTAAAACGGATTTGCTGAGATTGATTTAGAAGCCTCTTTGATCAATTTGTGATCCTAAAATAGAAAATATATTACAAATGTATAGTGTGCCATCTCTCTGCCCAAGAGAAGGGAGATATCCTCTGAAATAACAATTTTTCAATGAATTTTTTAAAATTTTCATGTTTTTAAAAAATTTATTTATTTGGACTGATCCTGCAGCATCCATGGTGCTGGGCATGGGGCAAGGGGGTGGGAAGTGATGCCGGTGTCGGCTGGCTGTGAAGCATGAGACCATGGTGGTTGTTTTATGGTTTTGTTGCTCCTTGGAACAGTAGGTCAGACACATGATGGAACATGATGATGAAGATGAGGATGATAGTGATGATGATGATGATGACAATGTGATTGATGTAGAAGAAGACCTGGAAGATGACATTGAGGAAGTAGAAAAATAAGTCAGGAGATGGCGCTTCTCTTCTGCCTCCATCACCAAAGGTTACCTACACAAAGCCCCAGTTTCAAAAGGGGATGTTTACTTTGTTGATGCCTTCAACAAAGGAATGCTGGTCAGATGGGTTTTATCCAAAGCCAAGAAGGATGATTCTGATAATGAGATTGTCAAATATGATGGTAAATGGGAAGTGGAAGAAATGAAGGAATCTAAATTTCCAGGAGATAAAGGGCTTGTGTTTGCTGTCATGGGCCAAACATCATGCCATCTCTGTCAAGCTGAACAAGCCTTTTATATTTAACACTAAGCCCCTCATTGTTCAGTATGAGGTAAATTTCCAAAATGGAAAAAAATGTGGTGGTGCCTATGTGAATTTGCTTTCAAGAATCCCAGAATTGAATCTGAATCGGTTCCATGACAAGACTCCTTACACTATTATGTTTGGTCCTGATTAAATGTGGAGAGGATTATAAACTGCACTTCATCTTCCAGCATAAAAATCCAAAGACAGGTATCTTTGAAGAGAAGCACGTTAAGAGACCAGATACAGATCTGAAGGCCTACTTTACTGATAAGAAAACACATCTATATACATTAGTCTTGAATCCAGATAATAGCTTTGAAATATTAGTTGATCAAACAGTTGTGAATAGTGGGAACCTACTGAATGATATGACCTCTCCTGTGAATCCTCCCTGGGAAATTGAAGACCCAAAGGACAAGAAACCTGAGGACTGGGATGAAAGGTCCAAGATACCAGATTCTGATGCTGTCAAACTAGTGACTGGAATGAGTCTGCTCCTGCTAAGATTCCAGATAAGGATGCTACAAAACCTGAAGGCTAATTAGATGATGAACCTGAATGTCTCTGACCCAGATGCAGAGAAGCCAGAGGATTGGGATGAAGATATGAATAAAGAGTGGGAAGCTCCCCAAACTGCAAACCCAAAATGTGAGTCAGCATATTTGTGGTGTCCAGCAGAGACCTTCCACTGACAATCCTAATTACAAGGGCAAATGGAAAGCCCCTATGATTGATAATCCTAACTACCAGGGAATTTGGAAACCCAGGAAGATTCTGAATCCAGACTTCTTTGAAGATCTAGAACCTTTCAAAATGACACCTTTCAGTGCTGTGGGTCTGGAGCTGTGGTCCATGACCTCAGACATCTTTTTTGACAACTTTATTATTTGTGCAGACTGAGGAGTTGTAGATAATTGAGTCAATGATGGGTGGGGTCTGGAGAAAGCTGCTGATGGGGCTGCAGAATCTCGTGTCATGGGGCAAATTCTTGAAAAAGGAATCAATAGGAATGTCTATGGCTTTGTGTGGTTTATATTCTCACTGTGGTGCTGCCATTGTTCCTTGTGATCTTCTGCTGTTCTGGAAAGAAACATCCCAATGCTGCAGAGTATAAGAAGACTGATGCTCCTCATCCAGATATAAAGGAAGAGGAATAGGAGAAAAAGGAGAAAAGGGAGAAGAGAGATGAAGAAAAAGAAACTGAAGAGAAAATTGAAGAGAAGCAAAATAAGTGATGCTGAAAAGGATGTAAATACTATAAGTCAAGAGGATGAAGATAGAAAACCTAAAGCAGAGGAAGATGAAGTTTTGAACAGATCACCCAGAAATAGAAAGCCACGAATATATTGAAAGAATTTAAGAACTTGATTTGTGATTCCCTTTTTCCCCTTACCCTCAATGTGATCTTAGGAGAGGACCTTACATGTTGAAACTCAGAAAAACCTCAAGACATCACTATCAACAGATAGTGAAAATTTGAGCATCTAGCAGTAATTGCAATTGTGATAAAAACAACAACAACAATAAAAACACCATTCCCATAGAAAGAAAACTTTTATTGTATGGGCTATAGATTATGGATGTGTAACATGAAGCAACTACCTCTTGGGTTCTTTTGGTTTTTGATTTTAAAAGACTTTTAAAAATAGAATTGTTAGACTATTGTCAAAATTATATTCATTTAATATTTTCCCCAGTTACATTCAAAACCCTCCCTTTTATACATTTTTTTTAGAATTTTTGATTTCTAGGTTCTTTCCCTTATTCCCATACACAATTAAGAAACCACATGTAAAGTTATGTAAAACATTTCCATAAAAGTCAAGTTGTGAAAGAAAACATAGATATTCCACCCTAATGAAAATAAAAACAATCATGAAAAATTAAGTTAAAAATAAAGAAATAGAGAATGTTTCAATCTGTATTCAGAGACAATTAGTTGTTTCTCTGGGTATGGACAGGATTTTTTTTTTTTTAGCATATGTCCTTTAGACTAGTTGTGGATCATTGTATATGACATAATTTACTTTGTTCATGGACAACTTTTCAAGTTTGTTTGTTTGTTTGTTTTTTTCCCTGAGAGCATCCTGCTCACCATTTTTCAGAGAATGATAATATTCCATCAGGGAAACTTGCTTCAAAAAAAATTTTTTTTCAATTACTATTGTTAATTATATTTCCCTCCATTTAATTCTCTCTCTCTCTCTCTCCTTTCACCTTGTCCCTCTTCAAAGGTGTTTTGCTACTGACCACTCCCTCCTCCAATATGCCCTCTCTTTCATTACCCTTCCTCCCCTCCCACGTCCCATTCCCCTCCTATTTTCCTGCAGAATAAGATAGATTCATATACCTCTATTGAGTATGTATGTTATTTTCTATTTGAGCCAATTCTGATGAAAGTAAGGTTCACTCACCCTCTCCTCTCCCTTCTCCCCTCCACTGTAAAAGCTTCTTCTTGTCTTTTTTTTTTTTTTTTTTTTTTTTTGCTGAGGCATTTGGGGCCCAGTGACTTGCCCAGGGTCATACAACTAGGAAGTATTAAGTGTCTGAGGCCAAATTTGAACTCGGGTCCTCCTGACTTCAGGGCTGGTGTTAGAGACAAAGAACCTGTTAGAGACAAAGAGGTCTGTTAAACATTACCAAACCCCTGCCCCCAAAAAGTGCATACCAGGAAGCCGGATACGATCAATTACCTCAAGAAAGTGTCAAGCAGGCATGAGAACATCCTGCTTCAAGAGGTCACACATACACAAAGATAATCACCACATTCCTCCCCTCACTCAATTTCCTGACATATGGTCAACAGATGTTACATCCTTTGTTATATGAAAGTTTGCTTTGCTACGTGGCATTTGCCCCACAACGTATATAAACCCTGTACTTTGCCTCAATAAACGAGCTATTCTGTCCCTATACAGAGTGGTCTCCATTCTTTCCTTTCACAGCCCATCCCCAGGTTGAAGCCTCCCCAGCCTTCGGCTCACAGGCTGATGCGAGACTTCAGGCACCCTTAGTTCGAGACCCGCGGGACGGGTCAGGCTGGTGCTCTGTCTACTATACCACCTAGCTGCCCTGGTATTGACTTTTTTTTTTTTTTTTTTGCTGAGGCAATTGAGGTTAAGTGACTTGCCCAAGGTCACACAGCCGATATTGACTTTTATATGTTAACTTTTCTGTTAAGTCTGGGTTTGATTGATAGAAAGTTCTGAAAATCTTGCAAGTTCGTTGAAGATCCATTTTTTTCTCATTCAGAATTATAGATAATTTTGCTGGATATGACATTTTTTTCCCCAGGTATAGTTATTTTGATTGTTGGTAGATATGATTTCAGGACCCGTGGTCTTTTATTGTAGCTGCTGATAAATCTTGTACAATTCTAATTGTAGCTCCAGCGTATTTAAATTGTTTTTTTTTCTTGCTTCTTGCAAAATTTTCTCTTTGATTTGGGTGTTTCAAAATTTAAAAATAATATTCCTGTGTATTTTCCATAAAGGATCTCTTTGAAGTGGTGATTAGTGAATCTTTTCTATTTTTACTTTTCCCCTCATGTTCTGTCACTCCAGGACAATTTTCTTGGATTATTTTTTCCTGCATTATTGTGTCAAAGTTCTCTCTCTCTTTTGCTAAGACAATTGGGGGTTAAGTGGCTTGCCCAAGGGTCAAACAGCTAGGAAGTGTCTGAGGCTGGATTTGAATTCAGGTACTCCTGACTTCAGGGGCCATGCTCTGTGCTATCTAGTTGCCCCAAGGTTCTGCTTTTGGCCACAACTTTCTGGCAGACCAATTATTTTTTTTTATTTTCTCTTTTTGTTCTGTTCTCAAATCTGCCATTTTTCTTATAAGGTGTTTCACATTGTGTTCTATTTTTCTTATTCTTTATAATCTGTTTTGTTATTTCTTGGTCTCTCATAGCTTCACTGGCTTCCCCTTGTCCAATTCTAATTTTTAAAGAATTATTTTCATCTTTGAGACTGTACCTCCTTTTCTAGTTAACTTTTTCTTCATAATCTTGTTTTTCTTGGATTTTTTTAAAAAAGTTTTTCCTTAATGTCTCTCATTTAATTTTTAAATTTTCTTTTGATTCTACAAATTTTCTCTGGGTGGGGAGCCATTTCATGTTACACTTTGGAATAATTTTTTTTTTAATAAATTGTCCTCCTCTGAAGATGATCCCCAGTCTTAGCTGTTACCATGTTTCAGTATTGGAGCTCTTCTCTTTGCTGGTTCCTTTTTTTTCTTTTTTAAAAAATAAGAAGTATTGGGTGCGGAGCCAAGATGGCGAACTGCAGACAGCGTTCTCTGTGAACTCCTGAGATCTTCCCTCAGACCCAGTCAAAGTGAGCCTTCGAACTGGTTTTGGAGTGAGGGCTCTGCCAAACATTTGGTCTACAATGCACTTCTATCAAAAATCTACCTTGAAAGAACTCTGGAGAAGGTTAGCCTTAGGGGAAATCAGCCACTGGTCGCGATCAGACTCCAGCTGGGGTGGAAGTCAGGGCTGCGATAGAGGGGCAGATTTTAGGCACCCAGGAAGCCCCTGGGAGACGCCTGGGCCACTTTGCTCTGCTTGCGGGCAGGTGCTTTGGCAGATCTGCCTTTGGTAAAGGGTGGATCGAGAGCAGCTGAAAACGTGATCTCAGTGCAAATCTAGCCCGACCAGCCTCAGACTGGAAGTCAAGTCGGCAAACTGCCCCAGGGCAAATACAAATTGTTGCAGTATTCTCTGCTTTTCACCAATATCCCAACTTTAAATCATGAGCAAGAAGCAGAAGAGAGCGCTCACCATAGAAAGCTTTTACGGAGAAAAAATAGAACAGTCCCCAGATCCTGACATTATGAAAACAATCCCAGATGAAGCCACAAAGGCAGACTTAAGTTGGTCTCCCTTTCAGAAGGCTTACCTGGAAGATTGCATTAAGAATCTCAAAAGAGAGCTAGAAGAAGAATGGGAAAATAAATTGAGATCAGGGCAACAGAAATATCAAAAACTGGAAAATAGGACTGGTGAATTGGAAAAAGAAAACAGTTCACTGAAAAACAAAATTGGTGAATTGGAAAAAATCACCAATTCACTGGAAAATAAAACTGGCAAAATGGAAAAAGAATGCATTGAATCAAGAAATTCAATTGGCCAGCTACAAAAGGAGCTAAAAAAGATAACTGAAGGAAATAATACTTTAAAAATTAAAATTGAACAAATAGAAGTAAATGACTCAATAAGACTTCAAGAATCAGTCAAACAAAAACCAAAAAAAAATGAAAAAATAGAAGAAAATATGAAATATCTCCTAGGAAAAACAACTGACTTGGAAAACAGATCCAGGAGAGACAATTTAAGGATTATTGGACTCCCTGAAAGCCACGATGAAAAAAAGAACCTGGATGCTATCTTCCAGGAAATCATGAAAGAGAATTGCCGGGTTGTTTTAGAATCAGAAGGCAAAATTGGCATTGAAAGAATTCACCAATCACCTCCAGAAAGAGACCCCAAAATTAAAACCCCAAGGAACATCATGGCCAAATTTCAGGACTATCACACCAAGGAAAAGCTATTGCAAGCACCTAGAAAGAAACAGTTCAAATACCGAGGAACTGTAATTAGAATTACACAGGATCTGTCAGCTTCCACTTTAAAGGATTGAAGGGCCTGGAACCAGATATTCCGAAAGGCAAAAGAACTTGGATTACAGCCAAGAATAAGTTATCCAGCTAGAATGAGCATCATCTTCCAGGGAAGAAGATGGTCATTCAATGATACAGGAGAATTTCACCTATTTCTAATGAAAAAACCAGATCTGAACAAAAAATTTGACCTCCAAATAGAGAACTCAAGAGAAGCATAAAAAGGTAAAAAGGAAATCTCTTGAGAACTATATTTCTACTATAGGTATCCTTAAAGAATGGCAGTATAATTTGATTTTTCTTTGATAATAATGGAAAAGAAATTAGAGGTGGAAGGGATACCATACTGAAAAAGAAAAGGGGGGGAGGGGGAAAGGAGGCAAAATAAAGTAAAAATAAAGGAGGTAAAATAAGGCAAAATCTCATAAAGAGACATAGAAGATCTAATATAATTGAGGGAAAGAAGGGAGGGCGATGAGTATCGTGTAAACCTTACTCTCATTAGATTGGACTCTAAGAGAATATATCAGACACATTTGGCTTCAAAGAAAGGCCTGACCCTCCTTGTGGGAAGGTGGGAGGGAGGGGAGAAAAGGAAAGGGATAAACTAATAGAAGGATTAGGGGAAAGGTATAAAGGGGAGGGAGGGACTCTAAAGGGAGGAGGATTATTGGTGGGAGGTGGTCATCAAGAGCAAAGTACTGAGGAGGGGGGAAGGGAGAGAGGGGAAAGGGAAGAGAAAAAATAAGAAGTATTAGTGTAAGCACCTTTAATGGTGGGGTGGGGGATATGGTGCCTCAAGCTTCCCTTCAGCTCTCCCCTCTGACCAGGAACCCCAAACCAAGAGTTCCACCCTCCTGCAAGTGCCCACAGCCAGCAGTGTCCTTGCCCCGCTGCTTCTGCACTCACCTGGTTTGCTGGTTCTTTCTTGCCCAGTGCTACCTTTTAGCAGCACAGCTGGGCCTGGTGTTTCCAGTCAGTCAAGGTTCACTTTGTGTTCCTGTACTCAAATCCCTACTGGGCAAACAGCCTGGGAGGTGAGTTTCTGTGGTTCCTACTGTCTGGAATATTCAGGCCCTCATCTTAATACTCAATACTACAGAGGCATCTCAAGGTATAGAACAAAGGCTTTATTCAGGAACTCATGAGTACAGGGCGGTCCCACAATGGATCAAAGTAGTCCAGAGTTGGGAGAGCCGGGGAGCAGTACATCCCTGGCAACTTTATACAGTCCAGAACAAAGAAAATCCCAAGCCCACCCCTCTTTTCCCTTACATACATTCTAATTGGTTATATATGCTTTACTTTCCTTATTTAGGAACTGGAATGTTGACAGCTTATAAATCAGACTACCTTTACTTTCCCATCCACCCCGGGAACCGGAACTTAGGCCCTCAGGCTTTATCTAATTTAGTCTATAGTCCTGAGAGATCTTCACTCCGATTGTCACACTCAGTCCCCCTTTTTTTATTTCTTAATGTTTTGAAGAGCTCTCATTCCAAAATTTTTGCAACAACCTGTTACTCCTAGCATCGACCTCCTCATCACCAGCATCTTCTTTATTACTGGGGTCCATCCTTGATGTTGCAGCATTAGCATACGCATTTTGTTCTCATTCCCTAGAATTTCAGCTATGGTTTTATGTACTATCCCTGTAACAATATGTGTTATACAAGGCAGACAAATTGGTAAAAATATCACTCCACTTAAAGCAATTAATCCAAAACATAATACCTGCTTCCACCAGCTACCATGGAACCAGGACCACCATGATGTACTGAACGGAGAACTCCAGGTTTGCACAGGGACTTGTGCTAGTTTCCTAATATCTTTGGCAATCTCCTTCACTATTCTCCCGTTATTGTCAATTCACATACAGCAAGTAGAAAGATTCAGCTTTCCACACACTCCCCCTTCCTCTGCCAGTAGATAATCCAAAACCAATCTGTGCTGTAAGACTGCCTCTCTGGTTTGGGTTGCCTGATCTGCCAATAAGTCCAGGGCTTTCGCTTTCTGATTAGTGACAATCTCTAAGACAGCTTGGAGTCAAATTAATCTATTTAAAATATAAATAGGAGTTCTGTATCCCCAACCACCATCTTGAGTCCAGGTAGCCGGTCCATACTCTCGGATTATTCTTTCAGGTGGCCATGTATCTCCCCATCTGTTAGTATCCCCAGTCTGTGTTAGGGAAGTATCAATGCTCCATTTCTCTCGCTCCAAATCATCATATAACTGGATTCCTAAATGATTCACACCATTTCCAGACAAAAAGAAGAATTTCAGTCTAATTAATCCTGATATTGACATTTCAAGTTGAATTCTGCCAAGCCCATTGGTACCAGGTCTGGATTAGAACTCCCTTTTCATTTCTCCTCATGTATTCTGCTATTTGCCAAGGCCCACGTGGGTAACCAAATAACAATTCATATGGGGACAGTCCAATTTCTTTCCGGGGTTTTGTTCTGATTCTCAGTAAAGTCAAAGGGAGACACTTCATCCAAGGTAACTGAGTTTCTATAGTCTTTTAATCTCCTGATTCATCCTTTCTATTTTTCCTGAGGAAGGAGGATGCCATGGAGTATGAAACTCCCAAGTCATCTCTAAGGCTTTCATTAAAGATTGCAAAAGCTTGGCCCTCAAGTGTGTACCTTGATTAGAATCAATTCGCTCCACCAGCCCATACCTGGGGATGATTTGTTCTAAGAGGACCTTAGCCACAACCAAAGGGTGACATGACAAAGGGGATAGGCCTCTGCCCAAGATGTTAAGTGGTCCATGAGGACCAGCAGGTATTTGAGACGCCCCACAGGGGGCAAGTCAGTAAAATCCACCTGCATACTCTGAAAGGGTCTGATGCCAGGGAGCCTGCCACCCTGTGGAGCTCGCCGGAGAGCTTTTTTATTTGTCCTTCGACAAACAAGGCAGCCATCTACCACTTGCCAGGCTAATGTGTACAACCCAGGAGTTGCAGATTTTGTGAGCACCACATCACACAGGTTTTGGACATCCCAATGGCTACCCTGATGTAGGTATTGAAGTAGATGTCTCATACCTGCTTTGGTCAGGACCTCCCTTCCATCGGGCAAGAACCAATGACCCTTAGCATCCTCCTGGGCTCCAAGGGCCTCATCTAGGGTGTATGATGGTGGAGGCATGTGCAAGGGTAGAGCCGGTATCAGAACCATCATCTCCTCAGGATCAGTAGGTTCTCCCTTTGCTATAAAGGAGTCTCCAGTCTGATGTCCCTTAACATGGACCACAGCTATATATCCTTTTTATTTCAATTTACTGGGACCCCTTAACAAATCATATAAGGGTTGCAACTGATCAATAGGGATCCCAATTTTTATTTCTAATCCATAATATTCCACCCATTTATATATATCTTTTGAAAAGCTATTTTCAAGCCGTGGTGTTCAAGTTCACTCCTGACCTCACCCAATACTTGTTCTAAAGTATTTGCATTGACATATGCTGCAAGAATATCATCCATGTGATGAATGATTTGTACTTCAGGGTATTTCTTCCTAACAGGTTTCAATATTTTCTCTACATACCACTGACAAATGATTGGGCTATCTTCATACCTTGTGGCAATACTTTCCACTTATATCTTTTTGCAGGTTCCTGTGGATTGGTAATGTAATTAGGGCTCTAGTTGTTAAGTTCATCTCATATAAGGGACTAGTACAGTAGGGGTTTTCCACTCTGGAACTAAAAATCCCTTAAACAATTACATATCCTTAAATCCAAAATATAGCAACAGGGAACCCAATCAGGATTCTACAGCAATACACAGTAATCATCAATAACCCTCAGTTCTCCTTCTTTCCCAGATTTCTCACCCCAACACACATCCTCCACTAGGGCATCTATGACCCAGACTTTCAGGCTGATCTCTTCCTAATATTAACTATGAACCATCCCTCCACCATTTAGAACCAACACTCACATCAGTGGAAGCTTTCAGGAACCACTTCAGTTACTCCTGAACTTAGCTACATCTTGAACTCTAATGATTAATTATTGCATAAGCAAGCAAGTGACAGGACATTGATCTCAAAACAATGAGCAGGAATCAGGGACCTGGTCCCACCATCTCCCACTATCTGTCTTGGAAACCCAGTTATCCTAGACCAGGTTGGCATCTGGCAGCCACAGAACTCCAGCACTGTGGAGGCCTGAGGCCTCAGAGCCCTTGTCACACCATTCCCATTTCAAGCAGTTCAAACCCCGACTCATTTGGGACAAAGGGACGAAAGTCTCATCTTCTGGAGCTGCTTCAGGCTGACAAAGGGGCGTAGCTAGATCCAGCGGGGTCTGACTGAAGAGGGCAGATAGCTGGTGCTCATGGTGGCTACAGCCGGTGTGGTGCTGAGTGTCAGAATCATGTCTCAGGTGACTCAGGTTGACCAAGTGATTGGAATTTCATCACTCAGAGTCTGAAAGAAGCAACTTTCACAAATACATTAAAAACACAAGGATTAATATTGAGCAGAAGAGAATACACAAAAGTGACCAGACACTAGAAACCCACCCAGAAAAGGGTTAAGGGGGCGGGGGGATGAGGCTATCACAAATGCCTCTTGTCCAAATAACCTTCCCTAAGATAAATACCGAAAATGCTTTCCCAAAATTCTTGCTTTTCTTTCCTCAAAGGAATAGGTGTAATAGGCAAAATATTGTGCCCTGCAGTATAATCTCTTCCAGAAAAAGCCCTAAATTCTCAGAAGGAAAAGCTTTCACACAACTAGTGCAGATGTTAAGCCCCTGCAAGAGGGGCATTTTGCAAGCCTTTCAAAATTTACTTGCCTGGGAACTATATGAAGGAATGCAGGAGTTAGGTTGGGGGTTAAAATTGTTAAGGTCCTGGGCAAACAATCAGCAACTCTGACAGCTGATCTGTAAGCCTGCTTCTTCTCACCTAAAGTGAATCTTCATTTAAAAGAAACAACAGAAACCTCTCTACATTGATAGCTGGCAATAATCATTACCTTTGCATTGAATTGTTTGGCTATCAAGAATCACCTTTCCTTCCATATAGCACCCATGATCACGCAAAACATGAAAAACATATTTGATATTAATATAAATCTTTAACAAGTAACCAAAAGAGTCTAGGATTGGGGTCCAGAGACCTGACAACCTAGCCCTGCTTTCCATCAACATACAATATCTACTCTCCTCACCCAAAAGGGAAGTTACTTTATCTATAAAGCAGCAGCCAGAGAATCCTACAGAAGAACTACAGAACAGAGAATCCTACAGAGCCAATTAAAATATATACTTTTTTGTGTTCTATATCTTCCACTAACCGCTTGCTCTGATTTCCACTTGCTTTGATTACAGAAATTTGCCATAAGAGGAAAAATCAGGGATTATCATGATACTTAAATAGTATCAGAACTGGTCCTTCAAAAATACATACAGGACAACCCTTAAAGCAGTTTACTTACTCCACCTTAAGACATACTTAGGAACAATCAAGTGGGTTCTCACCACTGGGGAAATTGAATCAAAAGAATCCCACCTTCAGCAGAGATGAAGATTGTTCTTCTAGTTCGGTCCCAGACAATAACTTCCACCTGCAACAATTCCTTCTGAGTAGCCCATATGGCATATTCCTTTCAGATGGTGGATCACTGGCTTGACGATCTTTCAGACAGTCATACCTGAATTTAAAACTCCAAACAAATATCGATTGCAGCCCCAAGAGATTTTATCTCCTACAGCAATTCTCATTAATCAAAGCCTCAGATGAATCTAACTCAAATATCTCAGTGAACCTAAAAATTCCCAGCTTATACAGCTTGTCTTTCATATCTAAGTAGATGGTTTTAAGTTCAACATTACAGATCACTTTGCTTTTAAAATACCCAATATATAGAATAATTCCAAATTGTATATTATCTGTAACAGAAATATTCAAAAAGGGGCAAAAACTATTATTCTCAGAGTCCCCCTAGACAATAAATACAATTTCAAGATGACTCAATACAAATAAATTAAAACTCATACAGAATTTCCTAATTCCACATAAAAGGATTTTTCAGATTTAACATTAATAATTCCTTTTCAAGAATGGAAAAATTAATACATCAACTTCCTCCAACTGAGGAATCCCTACAGCCTTTTTGGGAGCAGCCCCAAACCCATCAGATCAGATTGCATGTAAATGTAGGCTGTTGCTTTAAACAATATAATCAATTGATATTTCAATCATCCAAGAGCTGTAGTTCTTTCAAAGAGGCTACCAGACTTAATGGGGGAGGGGAATTAGATTGTCACCTTGGAAGACTTCCATGTGGTTGCCCCTCCCCCACATGGCATTTTTCTCAACCGCACCATGCTTCTTCCTAACTCCCACTTCTCAAAGCTAACTTTTTAGGGTGCCATGCCCCCAAAATCTTTTCTGCCAGCCAATCTCAGAAGGACATCTCCCTTCTATATCTCCCTTCCTTTTCCATTTCTCTTAACCCCAGATGATAATTGCTCCTTTCATCTCTTAAAAAAGGAGGTGAATTAAACTTTTACCTTTAAAACCAAAAGATTCCTTCCCATCTCTCCCTGTTCCCAAATACCTTTCTAACCTTTTTTTCCCCTACATCCTCTTCACTTTCTTCTACATTCTGTTCCCCTCTTTCCAATCTTCCCAAATACACACAAAATACTCTCCCTTCTTTCTTTTGTCCCTCAATTCCTTATCCATTCATAAAAAGCCATCTCTTATCTCCTGTCTTTTTCCTTTCCTTCCCTTCAAAACTTTCAAGATTCACAATATAGTGAACATCTAAATCCACAAAACTCATACACATGTTCAAAATCAAAGTAAGCATAACTCATAATGCTTACCAATTACCCAGCATGTTTCAGAAGGTAACATAAATTATCATGACTTTTTCATACAAGCTATTATCAATCTGAAATCAAATCAAATACAGTGTTTAAAAAGTTTCTTACAGTATTGATGGTTCAATATTTAGACAAATTTCTAAGATCTTATACCCAAAATAAACAATCTAGCATGCCCAAAGCAACAGTAATTATAAAAACCAAATACCTATAAATCCAAAAGGATATGGCTTTTTTTTCCTCACTTAAATAAATTTCCTAAATTCCAATTAAATATTGCAGGCAAACTAATTTACCATTTGATTGTATGTATATATATACGTACACACATACTCACATATATGTATATACACACACACATATATATGTAATTTTAAACTGCAGTTTCCAAAACTTTTTTCTCCCAAGTTTTTTCTCCAACACTAATTAACATCCACTTTCTTTGTTCTCTCTCTGCCTCTCTCCAGGCAGAGCTGTTATCTCTGTAAAGAATAATTTATTGCCACTTTTATGGCTGTTTTCCCAGTTTTCCTTCTAGCAGGTTTTGGGGAAAAAAAAAAATTCTCCGCTAGCATTTTAAAATAGCCAAACTTTTCTGTTCCTGCTAGTTTCAAATGAATACAAACACAACTCCAATAAGAAATTTTAAAACCCAAGCATTTTAACACTGAAATGACCAATTGCCAAATTTTCCAATCCCTGTTCTTAAAATTTATCAGAGTTTCACCCAACACACCCAGCACACAGACAACACACAGAGATCTCTCAAACACTAATTACACAGACATTTAAGAGATGCTCCTCTCAGGAGAGGGGAGTTAACACAGACAGAGGGATAAATCTCTGACTCACACAAAACTCTGCTTCTGTCTCTTTGGCATTGTACTTTGGGATCTTATCCCAATCTTGTAACGGACTCCCTAGAGGACTATTAGTTAAAATTCCCTGATCCTTGTCCTGGTCCTCATTTTTCTTTTAGACTGCAAAACTCCCCATAGGAATTTCCTTCCTATACGGTGTAGGTTACCCTATCACCAAACAACCCCTCCAGAGCTCTCTTGAGATTAGGCCAAAGCAGTCCGACATTTAGAGAGAGCCAATCTCTCCCTCCCAACAGGCCTCTTTTCCATCTTGAGTGCTTACCTGGAGCCACATGTGCAGTTTTTTTGGGTCATGGCCAGCACCAGGACCATTCCTCTCTCTTTCTTTCTTCACTTTCCCTTTGTTCTATACTGAGTCCCCCTGCCTCGGGCCGTTAGATTCCCCAAGAGGAAGGAAATATCTCAGACCCAACGGCCCTTGGATAAAATTATCTGGTGGTGCGCTTGCCACTGATCCGAGATCCCTGCAGCTCCCCAAGGAATCCCTTGGATCCCGGAACAAGCCCCCAAAACTGTGTGGGATATTCAGGCCCTCATCTTAACAATCAATACTTTAGAGGCATCTCAAGGAACTCATGAATACCTGGAGGTCCCACAATGGATCAAATAAGTAGTCCAGAGTTCGGAAAGCTGGGGAACAGTACATCCCTGGCAACTTTATACAGTCCAGAACAAAGAAAGTCCCAAGCCCACCCCTCTTTTCCCTTACATACATTCTAATTGGTTATATATGCTTTACTTTCCTTATTTAGGAATTGGAATATTGACAACTTATAAATCAGACTACCTTTACTTTCTCCGGAACTTAGGCCCTCAGGCTTTATCTAATTTAGTCTATAGTCCTGAGAGATCTTCACTCCGATTGTCACACTCACTACTGAGGGTCTAATCACAGACAAATAGTCCAAGGACTCCCCACTTGATTTTTCTGAGGAGCTAGCTGGGAGGTTTTTGCACTTCAGACAGGTTAATCCCCCCAGCTGGTGGTCTTTCTTCAGTTCTCAGGTTGTATCAGGAGGACCTCTGTTCTGCCCCAAGTCTTCTTGATTTTTCATCAGTCTGTGTTTACCCTGAGACGAAAATGTGTTCTATTTGTGGAAGAAATCTGAAGAGCTTGAAATTTACCAACTTACTCTGCTACCTCCCCACAATCCTCCCCCTATAAAAAACCCTTTTTATACAAATAAAGTAAAATTTAAATAATTAGAAAAATATTAATTGCTGATGGGTAAGCAGGGCCATTATGATAAAAAATGACAATTTAACCTAAACTAATCTATATATTCAATCCCATTCCAATTAATTTACAAAAACCAATTACTTAGAAAATGTAAAAATTCATTTAAAAGACCAAAAAAATCAAGAATGTCAAAACAACTAATGAAAAAAAGTAAGATCTCATTTTATATTTATATTATTTATTTCATTTTATTTTTATCTTATTGGCTAAAATGATAGAAGGGGAAAGTGATAAATCTGGAAAAATAGACACTAAAAACTGTTAATGAAATTGTGAACTGATCCAACTATTTTGGAGTGCAAAGAATTGCAAAACTGCCTATCCCCTTTTGACCCAGCAATACAATTATTAGGTCTGTTTCCCAAGATGATTAAGGTAAAAGGAAAAGAATGTATATGTTCTAAAATAATTATAACAATTCTCTTTGTGGTGACAGAACTAGAAATTGCATAGATACCTATCAATTGAGGAATGGCTGAATAAGTTATATATGTGATGAAATACAACTGTGCCATAAGAAGTGGTGAGCTCCATGATTTTAGAAAAATATGGATAGAATTGCATGAAATAATGAAGAGTAAAATTAGCAGAATCAGAACATAGTATTGCTGTCACTATAGCAATAATTTCCAATTATTTAAGAACAACAGAATGGCCAAGTCATTTTGACTATTATAAATATCCAAGTTAACCACAAAGGATCTATGAAAGTCCTATCTGCCTCCAGAATAAGAACTGATTAAATATATATAGTATGGATTTGTGTGTATGTATGTGTGTATGTGTGTATGTGTGTGATGTAGCCATCTTTAGGGTAGCAGGGAGGGAGAGGAAAAAAGAAAGTTATGTGATAACTTTATTATAAATTTGAAAGAAAAAGCAAGTTGTACACATAATAGATTTACAGTTTCATGTGCAATCTTTTTTTTCTATTCTACTTTGTTATGGAAATGCTTGTTTTATTATTTTCAGAATGTCAAAAAAGAATCATAAAAAATTAAAACACTTTTAGGTAACTAGAAATATTTTGATAAAGAAGGAATAGAACATGCCACAATTATCTATTAATGAATAGGCACTGGAAAGGGAAGTTGGGGAAAGAATAGGTCTTTTCTTAGAACTCCTTCAGTCTTCATAGCTATAACCAGTGGTTTCAGCACGATCTTTTCTGAGATATCTCTAAGAGCTGGTGGCCTGCTTTCATTTCTATCTTTTCTGACACATTTTAGCTCTCCTCCATTTCTGTTTTCTTTATTTTTCTTTTTCTATTGCCTCTTGTAACATCATAGATTTCTTTCCAGCTCAGCTTGTTAAATACTGAATGTTGACCCCATTGCTACTGCTGTTCTTCAGCTATTGTGCTATCACTTCCTCAATCTGCCTTTCAGATCCAAGTATGTCTCTTTAAGAACTCTGAGATGTGACTCAATTCCATTTCTGGCTAAAAGATCTACGTAGTTCCAAACTTGGGATTCTTGAGATTGAGAGAAAAGTTCTCACACAGGTAAACTATAATTCTAAAAATGCCAGTCAGTTTTCAGATATCTGTTGTGTCTCTAATGCAGTCTGTCTGGCACAAGCTCATTCTTCTAATTGTCTCCCCATGGGGTGACCATGGGGAACCGGCTTCCTGTTTCCAGTAGAATCATGATGACATGGAATGGAAGAACCTTGGAGTGACTATTGAGTATGCATGGACGTTCTGTAATTGGTTCTGGTCAGCAAACACATGGTTTGCTTGTCTTTGGCTGGTTTTGGAGGCATTCAAAAGCTTCTTCCTATTTGCATTATTACTTTTGGGGGGATTTTGTTGATTCTTTCTCCAGTGGTCACCATTGAAGGTAATAGGGGCTAAAACCTTGTGAATTTGAAAAGTCTGAAGAATGCCTAAATATACTAAATACCCAGAGTTTTGTTTGAACTTAGTACAGCATTGATTGTGCCAAAGAACAAAGAATGATGTTAAAGAGTGACCTTCTGGACCCCAACCCAATGATATCTTAGACAGGGACTCATTTGGCAGTCGCACAATATCTGAACTTGAACAGAGTAGGAATGATGTAGGCACTAAGCTATGCTGAATTTACTCTCCCTAAAATTGAATTTCGTAAGTAAGAGTATGCCCCCCTAAGATATTGGGGGCGATGTTTATATTTTACTCTTGCTATATCTTTGAAGTAAATATTCCCTTGTAAAAGTTATAATGTTAAGGTGTTAATTGGAATTGGATTGGAAGTTACTAGTACCTAGCAACGTGTGAGCACAGCCAAGGTTGTTGAGCTAATGGCAGAAGAGAAAAAAGGAAGGGTAAGAGAGCCAGGTGTTACATTTTCAACATGAACATTTACTCTTCAGAAATTAGCAAACTAAAATTAGGATTTGATTTATTATTTTGTTGATTTTTCTAAATTTAAGAAGATGTTAATAATGTAGATTAAACTTTTAAGTCCATCCTGCAGTATTTTCAGAGAGTATATCCTATACTGTAATGCTCAGGGAGAAACTGAGGCAGTATCACACAGTGGAAATTAGGTAATGCTTTATTGATGTTAATTGAGAGTTCAGAATCCATAGCTATGGATCAGGACTGGTGGTACTCATGTTTCAAAGCACACAGTCCAGGCCAGAGACTGACAGCACATCAGCCGACTGAATACAAAGTATTCAGCACCTCATTGGTGGGGAACACAAGTTTTATAATCTCCATGGCCCAGGGGAAACAAAGAATTCATGGGAACAGCTGAGCACATCTGATGTCCAAGGAAACCATAAGTTCAGTTCTGACAGGTAGGAGTAAGAAGCCTTGCGACAGAAACTGGGCAAAGAAGACTACTCGTCTAGGTCATATAGATAAGGGGGATGTCGAGGCTGGCCACCTGGAGGTTTCCTAACTCCTTTGGAATGTGAGTCCAATTATTTCTGAAGGTCAGGAAGTGGGGATTGCTATTCTGGGACAGAGCAATTAAGGGAGACTGAAACAAACAGCAACTGAGGGAAACTGAGACTGTGGCACAACAATACAAACCTATATAGATGAAACTATAGTCCAATCACTAACCCCACTTTATTAAACCCCACTTTATTAAAGCTGTTCCACTTTATTAAGGATTTCAAATATGTGTAGTTTAAGAGATGACTCCTATTTCTCTGCTTAGGCTTTTTTTGTTGTTTTCTTTTTTTGTCAAGATAATCAGGATTAAGTGACTTGCTTAGAGTTACACAGTGTCAAGTATCTGAGACCAGATTTGGGCTCATGTCCTCTTATCTCCAGGGTCAGTGCTTTATGCACTGCACTACCTAGCTGGCATCTCTCCACCCCACCCTGGACTTTTTGAGAGGGAGCATTGAGAGGGAGGTCTTTCTTAATCCACCTCAAATCAGCTACTTTATATATTTCAAATCTCTTATCCTAGGAAAATCAAGTCCTTTCTGGCTAGCAGTAGTTACAGTCTCTAGGAAATATGCAGTTAAGTCATTAGGATACTGTTATACAAAAAAATTCTATTTCTCACAGCCTAAAGCAATAACCGGATGCAAACAATGATGGGAATGGGCTTAGGATGTATACAATGATGCGAATGGATTTAAGGGAACCTTCTAGGGTCAGTATTTTGGAGAATAACTCATCTTATCTGTAGAAGCACCTCACAGGTGTGATGTCCAAGTAAGCAGAAGAACAGAAATAGGCAAAGTCACTCTATGGTCGTGCTTGTCCCTTTGATCTAGCATGAGGCTAAGTTCAGGTTCTTATGAGAAACTTACAGGGTCCTTTTTGGTTCAGCAAAAGCAAATATAATAATAGAAGACATTGTATTCATAACCATTCATGTTTTCTTTGCTTCATTTTTACAAAGTAGTTTCTTGAACTAAACTGCCTTATAAGTCACATAATTTGCTTTCTCTTCATTCCTTATTTTCAATAATTAATTCTTTTCTACTCTTCAGTTTTATCTCCCTTCCTGTAGGTGCCTGTCAGGAAGACGGTGCAGAAAGAAGATGGGAAGGCACTAAAGGTAAACTATATCTTCTTTATAATTTTAAAGAAGTGGATGCTAATTTTCCTTCTTTTTCTTAGCCATCTTCCATATTTCCCACCTTTTGACTTATTCCCACTGCTCTCTTTTTTTGGACTTGTGCTAATTGTGAGCTGGGGAGAGCTTGTCCTTGGGGCTGCAGGCACCTGTACTTCCTCTGGGAATGAAACTCTGACTCTTAGCTCTTTTCCTGGGATTTAATTGTTAGGTGGATAGTAGGTGGAGACCCTGTTCTTCAGGGTAAGGTGGAGTGAGAGGTTCAAAATAAAGACGCAATATTGCACTGAAACTTGGACACGTGAGTTTCCATCCCACTATCATTCCTGCTTTCTTATCTGAGTTTCTTATCTAGGTCAGTCTTTTCCTTCCTTTTCTGGCTGTGTTAAAGGGAAGAACATTTTCTCTGGGTGAGAGGCAGACAGACAGATTGACAGATTGGGTCAGAGAAAGAGAATCTAGATATCTAGTAACTGTCTTATGCTCCTATAAGGTTTAAATCCTGCCTGAGAATTGGGGTGAAGGATAGGGCAGAAAGAGGAGACATAGAAGGCATGTAAAATTTGTAGTAGTTCCCCTTATATTCCCATTATGCAAAGTGACTTTTTAAAATATATATTAGAAACACTTGAGTAAAGGAGTTTCTCTCCTGAATCCTTTTCTCTAGAGGATTAGTGGTGAGTGACTGTCCTGATTCATCTTTTCACATCTCAAGGAATTTCTGCTTTGTTGCTTGTTGATTTTCCTAAATCTCTTTCAATTCCCTATCTGTCTTTCTGGGTGTTTCTCCCTGCTTTTGATCTGCTTGTTACCACAGTTTTCTGTTTTGCCAGTTTTCCTCTCTCTTTCCTGAATCTTATTTTGGCCTCCAAAGTGGAAGAATGATTCTAGAGAACTAAGAAATGAAATCATAGGAAAGAGAGAAGCAGAATGAACTAGGATGATTTAGCCAAGGAAAGAGAACAGTGAAGGAAATTTAATTCTAATCATTAAGTCTTTAAATGATGATTGTAGGGAAGACAACTTGCTATTTCCTAGGTCTGTGAGAGAGAAAAGAGGGTGACAATTAACCTTGTATGTTTAGTATGTTTTCTTTTGTTCTCCCTTGAAAAATAGGTAACCCAACTAGGTTCCCCCTCCCCTTTTCTTTTCCCTCCTTCCCCTTCCTTCTTCTCTTCCCCTTCTCTATGTTTTTCTACCCCCTCTTCCTTATAGACTATCAGAAAAGATAAGACATGGATGCAAATAGATTCAGCATAAGACATTAAGTGATAAGAATGGTTTAAACAAGATACCTTAGGATTTTGCAGAAATCATTTTGGGCTGGAATGATAAATGAGGACTTCATGGAGGAGGTGGCATTCAGGCTAATCTTTAATGGATAGGCAGGATTTTAATTGACAAAAATGGAGAGGAAGGAGGAGAACATTTCAGTTAGAGTAGTCTAAGCTGTGATAGTACAGAGCATTCAATTAAATGTATATGTACATGTATTAAGAACTACTGTGCTTTAGACACAGTACTATGTGCTGGCCATACAAAGACAAAAATATAAATGATCTTTATCCTCAAAAAGCTTACATTCTATTGGAGAAATATAGTACAAGGAAAACTGAGAAAAAAGATATTTCTAAGAAGAGAATTGTGAGAAAAAAATTGTAAACTTTGAAGTGCTATGTAAATAGAAGTTATTTTCATCTGTGAAACCAGGGTACTGGAATACATCTTGAAAACTGTGAATCTATATTGTGTGACACAAGAAATTGAGACTTCTAGACTGATATCTTTTCTACATTATCCAAAAACATCAGAGTATGAGTGAGGGAGGATACAGTGAAAGCAGGGACATCGTATCTCTCACCCTATAATTTTTTTTCAGTCTTCCCTCCAGGATCATTTTTGTAGGAATGAACTGTGTGCTCCCATCTTGGCTCTTAATTCATGCACAACTAGATCCTGGTTCAGAAAAGGCCAACACTGATAGGGAGCCTTTTTATCCAATTTATTTAGTATAGAGAAAACCATTCCACAGATTATACTTGCTTCATTCCTAGCTATGGAATAAAACCTAAAACTTCGGAAATAGGAGTTACCAAAAAGAGTTCAAATGAGTCTTTTCGATCCAACAATTAACAATACTTATCATACCATTATAGGTCTACAGATTATGATTTGTTATTATAGATTTAGAGCTAGGAAGGGATATTAGAGATTAACTAGCCAACTCCTTCATTTTATAAATGAGGAAATAGATTCAGAGTGGCTAAGTGATTTCTCAAAGATCACTTAAGCAGGAAATGGCAGAATCCGTATTTAAATTAAGATCCTCCTACTCTGAATGCTGTGGTGGTATCATTTTTGTGTTTAACATGCAGTTTATTTGTATTTGCATACTTTATACTTATACCTTTATCAAATTCAATTTTATCACTATGAAGACTATTAAGAAGTTAATTATTGTGAATGTTTATTCTATATTAGACAAGTAGAGAAGGGATGATGATGTAAATACTGGACAGTAGGTGAAAACTTTTATAACTATCTTTGTAACTGTTGAGTTCCTCTTGAAAATGACCCAACTAGGGGCAGCTAGGTGGTGCAGCAGCAGATAGAGCACCAGCCCTGAAGTCAAGAGGACCCTTGAGTTCAAATCTGGCCTTAGACATTTAACATTCCTAGCTGTGTGACCCTGGGCAAGTCACTTAACCCCAATGGCCTCAGCAAAAAATAAAATAAAATAAAATAAAAAAATGACCCAACTAGTATAGGACAGATACCTATTGGAATAATGCACATGGAAAAGCTTATTCCCAAGGGAATGACTAGGAAGTTCCAATATTTAATCTTTCTTCATGCATAATCTGAATTTATTGACTTATTTTCTTTTGATAATTCAGCTATCCCAGCAGTTTCTCAAAGAAAGTATATTAAATTCAGTGTCTTTTTTTTTTCCTGAGGCAATTGGGGTTAAGTGACTTGCCCAGGGTCACACAGCTAGGAAGTGTTAAGTGTCTGAGATTAGATTTGAACTCAAGTCCTCCTGACTTCAGGGCTGGTGCTCTATCCACTGCGCCACCTAGCTACCCTATCCTATTATTTTTTAAAGGTTATGCATACAAAACAGCAAATGTATGGACTGTCAATATGAGATAAATACTATTATCTTCATTCCCATAAATATAAATATACAAAATTTCCTTTTCTCCCAACTAATATCCTTTCCTTACATTAAAATAATTGAGTTAAAGAAATTACATTTACTTTTCCTGCCCCTCCTAAGTAAAATATTTATACACTAAGATTAAATACTAATCATTTGTTTTTTAAAAGAACTTTAAAATTATGCAGATTTTTATCAGATTTCCTTAGAAACCTATAGAGAGCCCTCACAAAAGTTTTTAGTAGAAGCAGGGTTGTGTTGACAAAAGACTATTGGACTTGTGGTCAGAAAACTTGGGATACAATTCTGGCTCTGTTACTTATTAATAGGAATATCATCTTAGGCAAATAATTTTTCTCTAAGTCTATTTAGCTGATTTCAAATATTCCATTTCTTCTGTATAGTTGAATATATGAAGGCTAGCAGTGGGACATTCAATCAGAAAGGTAAGTAGGTAAGTGGGAAGAAGATTGTGAATGGCTTTGAATGCTTAGCTTGGGAAATTATTTTGAAGAAAGGGCAATGAAGCCTTTTTGAGTAGGAAAGTGACAATTAAAACTATGTTTTCTATACATTATCTCACTTGATTCTAGCAACAAACTTATGACATTGGTACATTGATACATCGAGTATGTGTGACATTGCTGGTGTGGGTGCTTAGTCCATCAACCAAGACGGCAACAGCCTACTACAACACCCCATAGCCGAAGCCTTTTTACTTTGATAGGCCATTCAGAGCTTGAACTTCGGAAAACACTGGAGTATCCCGACATCAAATAGTTATTTTTTTCTCCTTCTCACCCTCCTCTCATTCACTGAAAAAAGAAAAGAAAAACTCTTCTAATGGCCAGCTATAAAAAATACCATATTATCCATTCTTTGTCAACAAATCATATTACCAGAGGACTGATGACGAAGAATGCTGCCTTCTTGACAGAGAGGTGATGAACTAAAAATGCAGAATGAGACATGCATTTTTGGAAATGGATAATATGGTATTTGTTGTAGTTGGCTATTCTTTTCTTTTTTTCAGTGAATAGGAGGGTGGGAAGAAGAAAAAAATAACTACTTGTTAATTGGGGGAAAATAAATTTTAATTTAAAAAAGAAAGCTTTGAAAACCATAAAAAATTCTGGCTCTGATCTTCATTAGTTATGTAGGAATATGAAATTGATATAACTTCTCTAAGCCTTAGTCTTCTTATCTATAACACTAAAATGATACTATATCAAATACTTACCTCATCTCCCATTCCAGGATCCTCACTGTGATGTCGAGATGTTCCAGTGTTTTCCAAGGTTCCAAGTTGTTTATGATTTATGCTTTTATATGTAAGACACATATCTATTTGGAGATTATCATCCTGTATGATTTGAGTTGTTTGTCCACTTGAAAACTAATTACTACCATATTGCTTTCCAGTTTTCTCAGCAGTTTTTGTTAAAAATTTTTTTTTGACCCAGTAGCTAGTATCTTGGGTTTATATAAAACTAAGTTGGAGTATTTGCTTGCTTCTATATGTTGTGTAACTAATCTCTACCATTGATCAGCCCTTCTAATCTTCAGTATCACATTGATGATTACTGATTTTTCATACACTATGATATCTAGTATTGCTAAGCTTCCTTCCTTCCCATTTTTTGTTATTATATCCCTTAGGATTCTTGACCTTTTATATTGCTGAAGAATTTCATTATTTTTTTCTTTATATAAAATAATCCTTTGATGGTTTGATTGGTATGGTGATGAATAAATAAATTAATTTAAGTAGTATTAACAATTTAAAAAATATTGGTTTAGTCTACCTATGAACAATTATTACTTACTCAGTTTACTTAGATGCTTAGATTTTTGTTGAATGTTTTGTAATCATATTCATGTAATTTTTGTTTGTCTTGGTAGGTAAGTTCCCAAGTGTTTTATATATTCTGTGAATATTTTAAATGGGATTTCACTTTCTATTTCTTCTTGCTGTGTTTTGTAGAGTTGGGATTTGATTTCATGTGTCAGCTCTTAAGTTCAATATTCTTTCTATTACACTACATTATTTCAATGGATTTTATGAGGAAGACATAAGAATCAAAGGTGATACTAAGGTTTCGAGGTAACTAGAAAAATGATTTTATAACAGGCTAAAAGAAGAAGGAAGCTTATTTTGTCTGGAAAAATGATATTTGGTTTTGAATAGTTGAGTTTGAAGTACTGGCAGAACTTTCATGTGGCTATTTCTAACAGGCAATTGAAAATAATAGGAATTTGGGAAAGAGGTTGATGATGGGAGATATAGACTTGGGAATGATCAGTATAGAAGTGATAGATGAATATTGAAGATGTCTGAGATCACTGAGGTAAATAGAAAATGTAGATAAGAAAGAGAAAGTACAAAACCTTGGGAAATTCCACTATTTGGGGGTGATGATAGGAAGAGTAAGAGTAGATAGGAAAGATGAGAGAGGTAGGAGATGGTAGGATGGTATAGAAGCTAAGCAAAGGAGGTTCAAGGAGAAAATGGTTGATGGTATCAAATGATGATGAAATGTCAAGAAATATGGGAACAGAGAGAGGATCATCATATTTGATTATTAGGAAAAAGGACATGCATTCCTCTGAGATAGAAAGGAAGAATTAGAGAATAATAGGAAATGAAAGAAAAGAGAATAGTTACAGAGAGTGTGGTAACAGAAAAATTTAGGAGTGAAAAAGGAGGAAATTGAGGACACTGGTTAGTTTAGATATTTTTAGCAACACATAACAAAGTAATTGTGATAATAGAAGAGATTAAATTAGACAATTTAAGAGAGGAAAACATTTAAAAGAGTTTTTATGGGGAAACTAGGTGATAGTGAGTAAAAAGGAGATAAATAAAATATAATTCTAATTTTTGAATTGATGTCCCAAAGACATGATAGTGAATGAAAATATAAGTGGAGTTTATAATGACCTAAGAAAGATTTCTCCTATAATCTCAGAATAGGTTAACATAAATCATGTTTTTAAGTCATTCTAATGGGTAGGATGAAGCTAATGGATCACTTGAGCTTGGGTATTCTGATCTGAGAAAGACCTTAGGAATAATACAGCATGTTAAGTGAAGGTCACCATGAATACACCTTTAGGCCCTGCCCTCTCAATATTAGGACTTCTGTACAAATAGATTACTCTCCACTACTTTACCTTGGAAATCTGGAAATTCTAACACTTTCATTTTTTGCATGAGCTGGATCAAGTCACATTTCTTCTCCAGGTTTGAAGAATTAGAGAATGCCTAAGATCCCTTCCAACATTAAAAAAAAAAAAAGTTTAAGGAATTTTGACCTATTCCTTTTCTGACACGGGCCTATTTACCTCTCCTTAGGAAATCCAATTGCTGAGAGTGGGGAGAAAAGTAGGTCACCATATTGATGCTAGTCTTAATGAGGACAACTGATCAGCTTACCTGTTCTACTCAGAACTCCCAAGTCTCTAGAGTCTACTAAACTGCTTTTAATTTTGTTACCATCCCGTCTCTTTCACAGGTCCAGATATTTGCTCTCAAAACCTTGTTACCTGAGAGAGCAGATTTGGATGGAAACTAGGATCATGGGAAAAAGACTTTTCTGCACAAACAGGGATTAAACAAACCTCATTTTTTTAATCACATAAAACTGCTTTGTTTTGCTTTTTATATGTTTGACACAATGTGGTGACTTTAATTAAAAATAAGTTCAAATTTTGTAGACCTCTCAAAAAAGATAGGTTAGAGAGATTAGATTATATCCTATCTCTGTTTCTACCTCTTTCATTACTTCCCATCTCCTTTATTTAATTTTGGTCTCAGGTCCTGATGAGGACCTTAAATTCTCCAAATTAACCTATTTTATTTTGTCAATGAGAAAACCTTGTCTTCAGGAGACAGATCAGCTTAGTGACCTAGGTCTCTAAAGTGGGTTCTAGAGTCCTTAATTTATTCAACAAACAAATTTGACTTTTCAGGGCTTCAGTCTTCTCACCTAGAACACAGAATCAGTGATACAAAGCTTTGTCTTGTTTCACAAGAAGTTTTATAAATAGATGAAAATTACTGAGTAAAAATCCTTAAAGTATAAATTTACCTCCTTTAATCCAATGTTACAGTAAAAAAGACATTCAAAATTGTGTAGAGAAGAAACTTCTCTTTTCTACTCTTGTGACTGAGAGAGTTGTATTCTAAGAAATATCTTTGCAGGTTAGATCAATTGTCCACAGAGCTTGATATTCTGCTTTTTGTAAAGAGATGTGTTAGCAGAGAGCATGGTATTTGCTCTCTCTGATTCTTCTTAAAGGTATAAGGCGGTATTTCCAAGAAGCCCTTGTTTCTCTTTAATACACATTTTGAGTCTAAAGTACATGAACTTCTTTAAATTCTAAACCCTTCTTCTATTTATATTTTCAGCCTAGCACAGCAGTTGGGACAATGCATTTTTGATAAAGTAGAATCATAGACCTGAAATGGCCCTTATACATAATTTTACTGTCCCTCTTATTTTACAGATGAGAAAACTGAAGCTGAGGGAAGTGAAAAGAGTTGCTCAAAACCACAATGCCAGTAATCAACAGATCACACTATTTTCCATTAAACAATAGAACCTCTATGAAAGAAATATTTCCTTTTATTTGTTCTAGAATTATCACTTTCAGACCTCAAAGTCTTCCTTATTCTAACATTCTACAATTCATTAAATAAGTTGGTTTATTTTAAGGAATGTTTTTATATTCTTTAAAAATAGTTTATTCCAATCATCCATTGGAAGTAAAAATGGTTATAAATTTGTGAAGGGATATTTCTGTTAGAGTGGGATGTTTCCTCATTATGATAGGAATGGCAAATTTTCTCTTCTATAAGATTTCAGAGACTTTAATTGAAGCTCTAAATCTGGAAAGGGATCCACATATTCAAGAAGGACCTAATTTAAATTTTTTCTGTAATTAAAAAAAAGCTTAATCTGAATTCTTTTTTTAAGATAGGAATTTGGTTAGTTCTTTTTTTTAGAGTTGTAAAATTCTAAGTTATATAAAATATGGCATCTGCCTTTGTTATAATTTCAGAAATTATTTGTGTGTATATGTAAATATGTCTTATGTAATATGCTATTTTGTAGCTCCTCTTTCCTCATTTTACAGATGATGAAACTAAATTTTATCATAAAGTTCATCCCTAAAATGACTGGCTCAATGACACAACTAGCAAAATTAGGACTAAAATAAAAACTGGTTTCAGATCCAAGGCTCATTCTTTTGAACCACAGTCTCCTTGAAATTTAATCTAGATCTATATAATTTCTTTGGTAGGCTTGATTTGCTGCATAATTATGCAGCAAATGATGGAACTTTGACCTCATGCCATTTTGGCTTTAAAGACTGGACATCATTAAATAATTGGACATCAACCCTTTATTTCATCATTAGATTGCCTTGATTATACTTAATGATTAGGAGATTGACTTTTAATGATCATCAAAACAATCAGTTTGGTCAGAAAATTATTGTTCTTGAAGAGGTCAGAAAGTAGTATAACTGCTGGTGCTAAAAAGTCAGTCTTAAGATTCTTAGTTTTTTCAGCTTTTTTTCTTTTTTAACTTAAAATATTTTCATATTTTAACTTAAAATATTTTCAATCAACAAGCATTTAGTTTCTCTCCTTCCCACCCACCTCTTCACCTCCTCCATTGGAATATAGTCTCTATTAAAAATAAAAATAGTCAAGCCTCCCCCCCCCAATGTTTCATTTGCACTCTGAGTTTTTCACCTCTCAGTCTGAAGGCAGACTTTCAAAGTTGTCTTTATAATATTTTTGTTATATAAATTTTTCTCCTGGTTCTGCTAATTTCACTCTGTATCAGTTTTCTTAACATGTCTTCCCAGGTTTCTACTCAGCATCCTAGCTTATTAGTTCTCCCCATTTCCATCCTATAATGGAGCTGTCATGTTTCTTTTGTCTGATATAAATGAGAACTGGAGTTTAAATTCCATTTCTGGCATTTGGCAGACTTTGGCAAAGTCTGGGATTAAGTTTCCTTTTAGGTAAAATGGAAGGGGTGATCTAGATAGTCTCTGAAGACCCTTGTAACTTTAAATTTGTGATCCTGTAATTTTTCCTATTTTTAAAAGCCAACTGTCTTTCATTTCTTGATATGGCTTTTAATTCTATGTATATCATATAACCTTATGCTCACCTTTATCCTTAAAAATTGGTTAACCTTTAATTACTAGTTAATTTAATTTTCATCATTTCACTAAGGCCAGAAACAAAAAAAAAATACATAAATATCTCAAGGTTCTCTGAGCCATGTGGTTTTATCCCCAGGTGTATGGGAATGGCTGAGTGATATTAAAAAAAAAAAACAAAACAACTTTCTGGAATAACTACAAAACTAGCAACTGAGCTAGAAATGATAGTTGTATAGATGAATAGGATCCTTGGATCATGGATTTAGATATGGAAGATAACTTTGAGTCCATTTGAATCCAGTACCTGCATTTTTGCAGCAACTAAGGTGCTGACAATGAAGTGATTTACCCAAGTATGGGTCTAAGGCAGGATTTGTATTCGTTTTCCTGACTGCAGTTCCAGTACTCTATCCTGCACTCTTCCACCTAGCTGCCCAGATAGTTTATGAGGGCATATCTAAGAAAATCACTGAGCCTGAGAATCCATCTGTTTCTTTCTCTAGGTGATCCTGAACAGTAGAATCATGGGGCCATGGCTGAACCATTCAGCTTTAGGTGACTTCATCCTATTGGGCATATTCTCACACAACCGGACTGATATTTTCCTTTTCTCTGCCATCCTAGTGGTCTTCACAGTGGCCTTGGCTGGAAATACCCTCCTTCTCTTCCTGATCTATAGTGATACTCAACTCCATACTCCCATGTACTTTTTCCTTAGTCATCTTTCCCTTATGGACCTCATTCTGATTTGCACCATTGTACCCAAGATGGCCGACAATTTTGTACATGACAGAAAGTCCATTTCTTTCATTGGATGTGGGCTGCAGATTGGCTTTTTTGTTACTCTAGTTGGCTCTGAGGGCCTTCTACTCGGTCTCATGGCTTATGACCGCTATGTGGCCATCAGCCACCCTCTCCGCTACCATGTTCTTATGAGCCAACGAGTGTGCCTTCAGATTGTTGGTGGCTCCTGGACCTTTGGAGTTCTAGATGGGTTGATCCAGGTAGTGGCAGCAATGACTTTCCCTTACTGTGATTCTCGGGAAGTGGATCACTTTTTCTGTGAAGTGCCAGCTTTGTTGAAGCTGGCTTGTGCTGACACATCTCTCTTTGACGTCCTACTTTTTTCTTGCTGTGTCTTCATGCTGCTCCTCCCTTTCTCCATAATTGTAACTTCCTATGCCCAAATCCTAAAAGCTGTGATCAATATGAATTCTACCCAAGCATGCCAAAAAGCTCTGACTACCTGTTCATCCCACCTGGCAGCTGTCTCTCTTTTTTATGTAGCAACCATGTTCACTTACCTAAGGCCCAAGCGCTATCGTGTTCCTGGCCATGACAAGGTAGTGTCCCTCTTCTACACGATCCTCACACCCATGCTCAATCCCTTGGTTTACAGTCTGAGAAACCATGAAGTGATGGGGGCGTTGCAGAAGAAGCTGTCTCTTCTATGGTAGACAAGTGGCATTTCACTTGTTATTCTTGTTTTGCTAACTGAATTATGAACAACAATCACACCTCATTTCTCGATATTTCCTTTATTTGTTCATTCATACAAGTATTTGTCAAATGTGTACTATGTGCAAGGCAATGCAGTAGATACAAGCTAGAAACTCTTTCCTTCCCTCTTTTCCCTTGCCAACTATGTCTCATTCTGAAAATAGATATAATAGGAATGGTTTAAGCTGCTCAAGTATCCTGTGAAATTAATTGACTGGCTTGTCTCTTATTGGTAGGGGTGTTTTCCTAGTAAACTGCTTTCATCTTTTAGCCCTACTTCTTAGTGATATCACATGCAATGTTAACAAACTCCAATGACTCAGCTTAGAGGATGTTTCAGTCTGTCATCTCTTTCTCTAATAATGGTCAGAATAGGCCTATTAACAGTAAGAGGATGATCTTATGGAGAGAGTCCTAGAACGGCAAACTATAGGAAGTATATTATCGACACCTTTAAATATTCACTAGTAGTACAAACAACTTAATGAGAGTGTACTATGAACTCTGAATAAAAATTCCCCCTTTTGGCAATATTTCTGTCTCTATTAGTGACTAACCAAAAAGGAAAAATGTGAAGCAAAAAAGTAATGTGCTGCCTGAGAATGTCTACTTTCTTTAGAGTAAGTGAGGATAGATGATGCCTTTGGGGGGTGTAAAGTCCTGACCATATATAAACTGAATGGATACGTTTTGAAATCTGGTCCTATTGTAATGAGGGTGAAGAGATCTTGGGATGGCTTCTCTTCATGTGGAAAACCTGGGAAAACAAACTCTGGTAGAACCATGAGAACATGCATTGGAGTAATTATGGAACTTGCTAAATAACAATATATTGACGAGGAGGTCATTGATCCTCTATAAAAGCTATCAGCAACTTAAGTGACTTCCTCTATTGTGTTACCTTTCTTTGGGCTTGTTTTGGAATTCTACTCTGTTTATTGGGAGTGATGAGAGACAAATTGTAAGTACCTTAGTAACCTCTCAATACTACTAAATGAAGAAGCCCTGAGTAAGCTCCAATCCCTTGAGTGATTCTGTCAAAGTAAGGTGTGAAGTAAAGGTTGAAAACATAATTTTCCTGCCAGGAGGAGTGATTCCCTCCTTATTCCCTAGGCATTTTCAACTCCTTCCTCCCCAGCATGAATCAGCATTATTTCCCAGGTCCAGACTCTTTCCTCCCTCCCCGCCAATGCCTAGTTTTGTTTGAACCAAATTTGAAGCCTCTAAAAACCATCAAATTTTTACTGGTTTTGGTGTCTCCTTAATTCCCCTTTCCAGGAGATTCATTATCTCTGTTGCTCTTCTTCATTATGAATACAGGTATTTCCCTTTGTAATGCTCAGGGAGAAACTGAGGCAGTATCACACATTGGAAATTAGGTAATACTTTATTGATGTTAATTGAGAGTTCAGAATCCATAGCTATGGATCGGGACTGCTGGGACTCTTGTCTCAAAGCACACAGTCCATTGTGAGTTTAGACTGACAGACGTGTCAGGCAACTGAATAGTACAAAGTATTCAGCATCTCATTGCTCAGGAACATTAATTTTACAATCTCCATAGCCCAGGGAGACAAAGAACTCATGGGAACAGCTGAGCACATCTGGTGTCCAAGGAAACCATAAATTCAGTTCTACCAGGTAGGGAGTGAAGGAAGCTGAGACAGAAACTGGGCAAGGTAGACTAGTAGTCTGGGTCATACAGAGAAGGTGTAGGTCGAGGCTGGCCATCTGGAGGTTTTATGATTCCTTTGGAATGTGAGTCCAATTATTTCTGAAGGTCAGGAAGTGGGGGTTGCTATTCTGGGACAGAGCAATTAAGGGAGACTGAAACAGCAACTGAGGGAAACTGAAACAGCAACTGAGGGAAACTGAGACGGGGAACTGTGACACAACATTCCACACTCTCTTTCTTGAATATTCAAATCATTGCATCACCTGCCCTCAGATACCTGGAAGGTTTCAGCACCACAATTATAACTGACCCTACCAGGAGCAGATACTAAAACTAGAAAAAGTGCAGGGACCTATGGTGATGGCAAGTCTCTCCCTGATAGCCCCAGAGCTGTTTAACATCCTTCCATAGTGCTCCCTGTTGCAAGCTTGTCAGGTCCTCTGCAGTTCTGGAGCTCCATCTCAGCCAGGGGACCCAGCCTGAGATGGGCAGTGCAATGTTAGGTCTGCAGTGGTTTGTGCACTTAACTCTCTGCTTACAAAGGGAGCAGTGCCCAAGGCAGCCTGTGTTAGCCCCTCTAGGGCTGCACAGGCCGTCAGAGACTCCAAGGGGGAAGGGTGAGGCCCAAAGTTGCTCCCCCTGTCCCCGCCCAGAAGAACAGACAGGCTGGGGAACACTGCTGCAGATCAGAGTGTCAGAGTGTCAGTGTGCACTGTGTCAGACCACCGAGGCAGCACCCACGAACCCAGAGGCATAATAAGTAACTGCAACACAGGATGCTGAGATGCTAAGTGACTGGGGTTACAGGACTGGAGAGGTGGATCAGAGACTGCCAGGAATCAGAAAATGGTCCCAGAAATGGAGTCTGCCAGGGCCATTCCAACAGAATAAGGGGGTTCAAAGTTAAAGCAGAACCAGCCATCACAGGCCAGTTGGGGTTTAAATAATAAACCAAGCAGGCAGAAAAAAATGAAAAATGGACTGCTGTAGGAGCTTCCAATTGAAATTGATGGGTTGGGAGTGGGGTAGAAGTGCCTAAGGCCAAATGAATATGGAAACTAAGGGGCACTAGTGGTTCCCATTTCAAGTATTTTGGGAAAAATCCACTAGCTTTCCTGGTTATTTTCTCATTCCTCCCCCCTTTTTTTCCCACTGAAGGAATCATCCAAGGAGGAGTAAATAGGGCTCCAGTTGTCAAGTCCATCCCACATAACAGACTAGTACAGTAGGGGTTTTCCACTCTGGAACTCAAGATCCTTTAAACAATTTCATATCCTGAGGGGAAGGTTGTGATCAATTTGACAACACAGATACAAATTATACATTACAGTCCCAACTCCACATTTTTCCATCCTTAAATCCAAAATACAGCAATAGAAAACCCAATCAGAATTATACAGTAACATACAGTAACACGGGATTATACAGTAATACACAGTCAGAGATGTACAGTCAGTTATCAACTACTCTCAGCTCCCCCCAAATCACGAACAAGTCCATTCAGGAAAAATGGGTGATGTCTCTTTAAGAAGCTGATTCAGGCTGAGAGATGGGCGAAGTAAACTTCTCTTCCAGGGAGGGGGTTGGGTGTGGTGAAAGCCGGCAGCAGCCTGATCAGGGTCCTATTTACTTCACTGACCTAGTAAAATTGTAAACTTAACCAAAATCTAGAACACAAAAACAACAAATCTAACAAATAAAGATTAGAACAGTCTAAGACAGAAAAACTGGTCCAGAAAACATGGAGAAGCCAGCATAGATGTACCATCGGCTTCCAAGCAAGAGACAGGTATCTCTCACAGGGCAGACAAGCTGCTCTCAGGCTGATAACAAAAAGCAGTTAGATCTCTCAGACAACTGAGCTAATTGTTGTCTCATTATGCAGAAACCTTAAGGATCTGAATACCTACAGACACAAATATCCAGTAACAGATAGGTGACCAGGCTGAATACTCATGTGCCTAAGCACAATGATTACAGAAAGTCAGATTAGAAACATCAAGATATGACATACTTAAATTGCATCAATGATTCTTACTGACTATTGCTCTGATCACAGAAATTAGTTACAGGAGGAAAAACAGGGAGATGGCTATAACATAATATAATCAGTCAAAACTGATCCTTCAGTACATACAGGACACAGGCTAGAATAGCCTGAACTCAATTTTACTCCAGGTAATTGTCCCAGTAACTTACAAAAGGTGGAACTTTAAAATCCTAAATAATATTAGCTACAAGCCCAAGAAATTTTACCTCCAATAACAAATTCCATTAACCAAAGTTTCAGATGAATCCTAAACAGGCATTTACCATGACCTTATAATTGATAACAGTAAGAGATTTGTCCCATGAACTTTTCGGAACTCAATTTTCATATCAAAGTACACGTTTCATAAGGTGAATATTACAGATCAGTTTGCTTTTAAAAATACCCAATACATAAAAATTCCAAATTACATATTGTCCAGAACAGAAACATAGTCAGAGGCACAAAAGGCAAAAAACTATTATTTTCAGAGTCCCTTCAGATAATGAATACACTTTTAAGATGACTCAATACAATCAATTAAAACTCATACAGAATATCCCATTTTCACATAGAAGAATCAATTAAAAATATCAATTAAACTTTTGGAATTAACCTTACCAAATTATAGATCACATTTGTTATCATATTCCTTAAACCCTAAGTAAACAAATAGCCAAGTTTATTTTAATTTCTAAAGAAGCAACTGAAAGTGTGTGTGGGGGAGTTAAATCTTCACCCTTTTAGAAAGAACCTTCCCGTTTCTCCCTTCCCCATTCAACTTTTATTTTCCTTAATTAACTTTTAGGATGCCAAATCCTTCTTCTCTTTCTCCATTCCCAAATACCTTTCTGACTCTTTTTTTTCTTCTCTATGTCCTCTTCACTTTCTTCTACATGCCTTTTCCCTCTTTTCACTCTTCCCAAATACAATCTCTCCCTCCTTTCTTTGTCCCTCAATTCCTTGTCCCATTCATATAAACCCATCTCTTTTCTCCTGTCTTTTCTCTTTCCTTTCCTTCAAAACTTTCAAGATTCACAACATCCACAAAACTCACACACATGTTCAAAATTAAAGTTGATAAAATTTAAAGCATAACTCATAATGCTTACCAATTACCCAGCATGTTTCAGAAGGTAACATAAATTATCAGGACTTTTTTTTTTCCCAAACAAGCTATTATCAATCTGAAATCAAACACAGCTTTTAAAATTTTTCTTACAGTATTGATGGTTCAACATTTAGACAAATTTTAAGATCTTATACCCAAAATAAACAATCTAGCATGCATAAGGCAACAGTAATTATAAAAACCAAATTCCCATTAAGTCCAAAAGGTATGGCTTTTTTTTCCTTCTCACTTAAATAAATTTCCTAAATTCCAATTGAATGTTGCAGGCAAACTAATTTACCATTTGGTTGTATGTATATATATGTATATATATATATACATACACATATAATTTTAAACTGGATTTTCCAAAACTTTTTTCTCCCAAGTTTTTTCTCCAACACTAATTAACATCCACTTTCTTTGTTCTCTCTCTGCCTCTCTCCAGGCACAGCTGTTATCTCTGTAAGGAATTATTTATTGCCACTGTTTTATGGCTCTTTTCCCATTTTTTCTTCTAGCAGGCTTTTGGGGGAGAGGGGAAACCTTCTCCGCTGGCATTTTAAAATAGCCTAACTTTTCTGTTCCTGCTAGTTTCAAATTAATGCAAACACTTAACTCCAATAAGAAATTTAAAAACCCAAGCATTTTTAACATTGAAATGCAAATTTTCAATCCCTGTTCCTAAAACCTATTGGAGCTCCCCAATCACCCAACACATACAACCAACCATCAGAGCTCCTCAATCAACAAAACACACAAAGATCTCTCAAACACTAATTACACAGACACTTAAGAGTAAAAGGTGAACTCCTGCTCCTCTCAGGAATGCTGTGAGAGGAGAGGGGAGTTTAGATGAATCAGACAGACAGACAAATCTCCGACTCACACAAAATACTGATTCACACAGACACAGAAAAGCAAGGCAAACTCCTGCTTTTCATGAGAATGCCGTGAGAGGGAAGGGGAACTTAGATCAACCAGCCAGACAAACACAGAGAAAGCAAACTCCTGTTCTTCTCAGGAATGCAGTGAGAGGAGAGGGGAGTTTCAAACACTTACTCTCACAGACACCAAGAAGGGAAAGGCAAGGCAAACTCCTGCTCTACACAGGAATACCCTGAGGGGAGGCTTTTAAGTTAACTATCTCTCCCTCTTAGATATTCAAACTGAGTTTTTCAAAAAGCTTCCCCAACTTCAGATGGAATTCTTGGCTTTAGCAGAGATTGCCTAGGAACTCAGATCTCCCTCAAGCTCAAGCCAACAGGTGCCTAGAAAACATCCAGGCCCAAATAATATATATATATTTTGTATTTTTTAAAATTTTTAACCAGATGATGTCACAAAGCGACCTGATATTTCTCATACTCGATAAAGGGGGAATTAGTTCAAAGTTCGTCAACTCTAATTCCTCTCCTCAAAATGTTCCAAGGCCCAAACAGATGTGGCGACACCCCAGACAGACAGACAGACCGAACTTACCCTGCAGGGAGTTCAAAAAGACTCTCTTATGGCCAAATCGAGGTGTCCTCTCTGAGCTCTTGCTGCGGCTGAAGCTGCTCTCCTTGTGGGACTCTGGAGCAAGCCAGAGGGCTGGCCTTCCCTAAACAAAGAGCCCAAATCCAGCTGCCCCAAGGCTCCAGGAGGAGACCTGCTAGTTTCCATGTGCAATACTGGTCCCAGATCTCAGATCTCGCTAGGGAGCCTCCAAATGTAATGCTCAGGGAGAAACTGAGGCAGTATCACACATGGAAATTAGGTAATGCTTTATTGATGTTAATTGAGAGTTCAGAATCCATAGCTATGGATCAGGACTGGTGGGACTCATGTCTCACAGCACACAGTCTGTTGTGAGTTTAGACTGACAGACGTGGCAGCCAACTGAATAGTACAAAGTATTCAGCATCTCATGGGTGGGCATCATGAATTTTATAATCTGCATAGCCCAGGGAGACAAAGAACTCACGGGAACAGCTGAGCACATCTGGTGTCCAAGGAAACCATAAATTCAGTTCTGGCAGGTAAGGAGTGAAGGAAGCTGAGACAGAAACTGGGCAAGGTAGACTATTAGTCTGGGTCATACAGATGAGGGGTATGTCCAGGCTGGCCATCTGGAGGTTTTGTGACTCCTTTGGAATGTGAGTCCAATTATTTCTGAAGGTCAGGAAGTGGGGGTTGCTATTTTTGGGCAGACTTAAGGGAGACTGAGACAGCAATTGAGGGAGACTGAGACAGGGAAACTGGCACAGCACCTTCAATAAAACTGGCTTGCTTTATTTTCTCTCTACTGTGTGTTCCATGTTTTCTTATACTGAACTTTGAAATACCCAAACTTATTCAAACTGTATTATTTTATTTTTTTACATCATCATAGTTTCCTCCAGTTTCCTTCTCCCCACCTCATTCCAGAAACCCATCCTATGTAACAAACAATACTTTCTTAAAAACAAAAAAAGAAAGAGAGGGGAAAAAATCAATATTCCTGATCAATGTACTGGAAAAATCTGAAAATATAAGCAGTGTACAAACTTGTCAACCTTCCATTTTCTTAAAGGTGAAGGGTGATATAGAAATGCCTTCTCATATCTCTTTTTTCAAACCTTTTATATTTTGCAACATTCAGTTTTGATTTTTTCCGTGTGTGGTTATTTCTGTTTATGTTGTTGTAGTCATTAAATATATCCTCTTCTTATCTCTATTTCATTTTGCTTCCTGTTCATGCAGATCTTTTCATGCTTTTTTAGATTTGTTACATTCATCATTTCTTACCGTATATACACTAAAGTATATGCATTTTTAGTCATTCCTTAATCAATGAGCATCTACTTTCCAATTCTTTGTTATTACAGAAAAGTGCTGCTATAAATATTTTGGTGTATATGAAGCCTTTCTTCTTCAGAGCCTTCTTGGGGTATAAGTATAGGAATGGAATCTCTAGGTCAAAAGGTGTGGATATTTTAGTCATTTTATTTTTGTTATTTATTATCCCCATTTTACAGTTGAGGACACTAAGGCAGACAGGAATTAAGTGACTTGCTTAGGATCACCTGACTATTAAATGAAGATGAATTTAAACTCAGGTCTTCTTGACTCTAGGCCTAGTGCTCTACCTCACTGCCTGGCACCAGCAGCAAGATATGCTGACCTTGGGAGTTTTGAAAAGTTAAGAGTACAAGCCATAGAACTCTGAAAGTCAGAGTTTCATACCCAACACAACACTGATAACCCAAAGAACAATGAGTTACTTTTGGGAGTGTTTTTCTGGACTCCAGACCAGTGGTTAGTTGACAGGCAAGATCATGAACAAAAGCATAGTAGGATCAATGCTATTTAGGAACTGAATTAAGTTTCAGGACTTTTTCCCAAGAAACTGAGGTGGTCTTGTGAAGTGGTTGCCAATGTTTGTTTTTTTTTTTTTTTTTTTTTTCTTTTGAGAATCTCTTTGGAATACCCAAAATATGTTGTGAACCTTGATAATTAGTTTAATATTCTATTGATAAATATTTATAATAATAATATATTTGTATGAAAATTCTAAATATAAAGTCATAAAACTCTAATTATGAAATACAATTTTTTATGTGAGACATTTCATAAGAATTAAAAGAAATAATCCAACAAGACCTTATATGCTATTATGTACAAAACTTCATTTAAAAATTCTTTATCCTACACATTTTATTGAATATAAATAACATTATAATTTAAATAAATTATAGTTTGAAAGGCATTTAAACATAATAATCATAGATAAAATTAATTTGGTGTTGGACTTTTTTATTTGAACAATAGTTTGCAACATTTGACTCAACCCAAGGCAAACATATTCTTAAAATCTAGTTCTGCATTGAATTTATTTCTGTGTATTGATTTAAAAGAAGAATAAAGCAAAAGTGTTTGCTCACAAAAATAGGTGTGTGGGGAGAAGTAGGATAATTTCATAAGCTTTCTTGTTGAGAGATAGAAATAATTTTTTTTTTAGCTATTAGCTAATTGACAAAAGGAAATGGCTAGTTACAATATAAAAAATTTACTTTTTTTTTTTACTGGCTAGTGGCACGTACCATGTTAGTGAAAAATGCAGAATCTAATTGAATACATTGTTTTGTTTGTCTCTGGCACACTTGGCTACATTCTCACAGAAACTCTACTGCATAGTTAACTAGTGCTGCTAACAAGTTCATTTGAAAATCTGGCAGATGGAGAAATAGTATCAAGAGTGGAAGATGAGTATAAATCTGAAAATAACTTTAACATTTTGTTGATATATAAGATTTGTTTTCATAGAATGTTTGTGATGGTCCATAATGGCTTCAATTTGATGTATAATATATAACATATAAACCAGTGCTCATAGTTTATAAAAAACCTGACATTTGTGTGGTAAGAATTTAGATGAGATATGATTATAGGGTAACAGGGAAACAAGAGGATTACTCTGGTTTTGTATATATAATGCAGACAAAGGTATTTTCTGGAAATCACTTTGCATTTGAATGTCAAACCTATATGACAACTTGAAAACAATCTGATGACAGTTTAAGAAACTATAAGCTAACACTTGTCAATAAATGACATCCTAAACTTTTCAGTGTCCAGGATTATTTTTGACAGTGTTAGCCTTTTTCATATAGTTGAAATGGTAATAGTCTATATGAGGTGCTAAAAAAATCTATAGTGAAAATTAAATTAAAACAGTAATTGGCTTATAACAGAAGTAAGGGTGAACTTACTTTTGACCTAAATCACAAAAAGGGGACTTCCAGGACTCATGGCAATGGGGAAAACACAGAGTCGATAAACATCTTCTAGGAAGCTCTGTGTTAGATAAATCCCTATACCAGAGTGGTCTGGTACTAGACTGATGATCAAGGCAGAACATCTTTTGACCATATCAACTCATTCTCTTTCTTTCTTTTTGGGGTAGGATAGAGTCCAAGTTGTAGCTTAGAGAAATGGGGAAGTTAAAACTCTTATAAACTCCAATACTAAAACCTATACAATTAAATCTAATTCTAATCCATAAGTACTGATTCCTATGATTAGATATAATTCACAATAAATAATACAAAATAAAGTGAAGTATCAATTTTTACTTTAACACTCTTCAAGAGTTGGAGGGGGATATTTGAATGTTTATTTAAATGGATAAATAAGTGCCCTATCACTGAGGAAAACCCACCTAGAGGTTAGGAACTTGAGCAAATAGTGGTAAAGAAAAGATACCCTCTTCCTTATTTTGCTTTGCCCTGAGAAAATGGGGCCACCAGAACATAGTCTTTATATTACCCTGAAATTCTGTGCTTAAAAGATCCTTCATATTTTTATTGTTTAGTTTTACTAGAACATGGGTAATATACAATATATATTTTCAATGACATGGTTTTTCTTGTTTTCAAATCTCAGTGTCAATGGCCTCCAAAAGTTACCTTATTGTTAATTGGCCCATTGCTTGAAACATTTTGGGCTGGTTTGACTTGACTTATCCTCTTATTCACATTTCAGTTGTTCAGAATTGTCAGAAAGTATCTCCTTGTATTTAACCATGTTGAAATTTCAAGGGCACTACCGAATAGAATACTGTTAATAATATTTATATTGCCACTATTCATGGAATGAAAGGGGCTCTATTATATTTTATTTTTTACAGCCCCCTTATGTCTATGTATGTATGTATATATATATTACAGTTTCAAAGAAATAGCTACTTAGCACAAAGACAAGCAATGTGATCCAAATACACAGAGTAATAATCTTAATAAGAGCAGTGTTATATGCGATATAGCTTATACTGGCTGGCAAGAGGAGATTGTTAAATTTTCAGCCTGAGCATTTACATTTCAGAAATTAGCACATGTCAAAAATCAGAGCTTGATCTTTTTTATGTTATTCATTCTCTAGACTTAGGATGGTGATGAAGAAAATGTTAAAATGCAAATTAAACTTAAAAATGTGTCATGCATAGATTTTTTGAAAACTGGTTATTAAAATATTTACCAGAACATCCCTGATTATAGGCAGAATGTAGGTATGATAATAATAACATATTAATGCCTTAATAGATAAGTAGTTTTATTATTGTGAGTAATCCTTCCAAATTAAAAACAAAACTAAACAAAACAAAGCAAAATAACAACAAAAATAATCCATTCATTTTAAAGGGCAAGTGCAATCATGACACATTTCCCTATTCAATAAACTCCTGTGGCTTCTTATTGACTCCAGAAGCAAAGACAAAATGCTCTATTTGCCATTCAAAACCTTTCATAATCTAGTCCCCTTTTATGTTTTCAGTCTTTTTATATCTTACAGTCCAATATATATCCTTTGATTCAGTGACACTGGAATTCTTGGGGTTCCACAAACAGTATACTCTTATCTCTCAGTACTGGAAATTTTCTCTGGTTGTATCCCATGCCTGGAACATTGTTGCCCTGCCTCTCTCACTTATATTACTTATCTCCCAGGTTTCCTTTAAGTCCCAGTTAAAACCCCATCTTTTATGGGAAACCTTCCCCAGTTTCCCTAAACTTCATTGCTTTCTTTTATTCTCTATTTATCCTGTATATAGCTTTTAAAAATATGTTTGCTCTGTGCATACCCTTTGACCCAGCAGTGTTTCTATTGGGCCTATATCCCAAAGAGATTTTAAAGGAGGGAAAGGGACCCACATGTGCAAGAATGTTTGTGGCAGCCCTTTTTGTAGTGGCAAGAAACTGGAAACTGAATGGATGCCCATCAATTGGAGAATGACTGAATAAATTATGGTATATGAATGCTATGGAATATTATTGTTCTGTAAGAAACGACCAGCAGGACGATTTCAGAGAGGCCTGGAGAGACTTGCATGAACTGATGCTGAGCGAAATGAGTAGAACCAGGAGATCTTTATACATGGCAACAACAATACAATATGATGATCAATTCTGGTGGACATGGTTCTCTTCAACAATGATGTGATTCAAACCAGTTCCTATTGTTCAGCGATGAAGATAGTCATATACACCCAGAGAGAGGCCTGAGGGAACTGAGTGTGAACCACAACACAGCATTTTAATGCTTTCTGTGAATATCTCTCTATGCATTTTGTTTTCCTTCTTAGGTTGTTTTTTCTTCTTCTCTTTCTAGACCTGATGTTTCTTGTGCAGTAAGATAACTGTATAGATATGTATACATATATTGGATTTGTCATATAATTTATCATATTTAGCATGTATTAAATTACCTATCATCTAGGGGTGGGGGGTGGGGGGAAGGAGGGGAAAAGCTTGGAAAAAAAGAAGTGTTTTTTTTTTTTTTTTTTGCAAAGGTCAATGTAGAAAAATCACTCATATGTTTTTTGAATAAAAAGTTTTTAATAAAAAAAAATTATGTTTGCTTCAGGGAGAGGCCTGTGGGATCTGAGTGTGGACCACAATGTAGCATTTTCATGCTTTCTATTGATGTTTGCTTGCATTTTGTTTTCCTTCTCAAGTTTTTTTTTTCTTGTAGATCTGATTTTTCTTGTACAGCAAGATAACTGTATAAATGTATATACACATATTCGATTTGTCAAGTATTTTAACATAATTAACATATATTAGACTTCCTGCCATCTAGGGGAGGGCATGGGGAGAAGGAAGGAAAAATTTGTAACAGAAAGCTTTGCAAGGGTCAGTGTTGAAAAATTACCCATGTGTATGTTTTGCAAATAAAAAGCTTTAATTAAAAAAATAATAAAATAAAAATGTTTGCTTGTTTTCCCCCCATTAAACTGTAACCTCCTTTGGGCAGGGTTTATCTTTTTTCCTCTTTCCAGTTCCTGGAACATAGTAGATACTTGATAAATTTATTGATTGATTATTGATTAATGGTTAAAAAACTTATATAGTTCATACTACATGCCAGATCTGTGATAAATGCTTTAAAAATACTATCTTTAATAAAAATATTATCTCTAACCAATAACTCTAGGCCCTTTAAATTCTTTCAGCTGAAGCACGATAGATTCTGTTCTAGCTTTTCACCTTTACTCTGTATGTATCACTCTGCTTTAAATGTGTTTCTTATAAATAATATATTGTAGGATTCTGGCTTTTAATCCAATCTGCTATATGCTTCCATTTTATGGGAGAGTTCATCCCATTCACATTCACAGTTAAAATGACTAACTGCATTTCCCACTATCCTATTTTTTCCCCAAGTTATACTTTTCTTTCTCTTTTCTTCTTTTCCCTCCTCACCAATGTTTTGCTTCAATCTGCCCTCCCTTTTTTTTTTAGCTTTTCCCCCTTTTTGTCCCTTTTTCCTTCTATTTCTGCCCTCCCTTCTACTAGCCCCCCCCCCCTTTACTCCTTTCTCCTCCTATTTCCTTATAGGATGAGACAAATTTCTATATCAAATATGAAGGATATTTCCTCTTTGAGACAAATCTGTTGAGATTAAGGTTCAAACAATGTTCACTGCCCCCCCCTTCCTTCTTTCCCTCAACTGTAATAGGTCTTTTTTTGCCTGTTCATATGATTAATTTATTCAATTTTATGTTTCCTTTCCTCTTTTTTTCCAGTACAATCCCTTTTCCATCCTTAGTTTCTTTTTTATATTTTCACATTAAAATCAACTTATTACCTACACCCTTTAAGTATAACCTTAACAAAAATACAGTTCTCAAGAGTTAAACATATCACTTTCTAATGTATGGAGGTAAACATTTTAACCTTTTAAAAATATAGTTTTTTCCCTTCCATTTTTGTTTTCTTACGCTTCTCTTAAGTTTTGTATTTGAAAATCAAATTTTCTGTTCAGCTTTGATATTTTCATCAAAAATTGAAAATCCCCTATTTCATTGAATATCCATTTTTTCCCCTGAGAGATAATGCTTAATTAGTTTTGCTGGGTAGTTGATTCTTGGCTGTAGTTCAAGCTCCCTTGCCCTCCAGAATATCATATTCCAGGCCTTTTTATTTTTTAAAGTGGAAGCTGTGAGGTCCTGGGTAATCCTGCTTGTAACAGCTCCTTGATATTTGAATTGTTTCTTTCTGGCTGCTTGAAGTATTTTCTTCTTGATCTGATAATTCTGCAAATTAGTTACAATATTCCTTGGAGTTTTCTTTTTGGGATCTTTTTCAGGAGGTGATCAGTGGATTCTTTTAATGGCTATTTTACCCTTTGGTTCTAGGAGATCAGGACACTTTTCCTTGATGATTTCTTGAAAGATGTTGTCCAGGTTCTTTTTTTTTTAAATTGTGGTTTTCAGATAGTCCAGTAATTCTTAGATTGTCTCTCTTGGATCTATTTTCCAGGCCAGCTGCTTTTTCAATGAGGTATTTTACATTGCCTTCTATTTTTCTTTTTTCTTTTTTTTTTTTTTGACTGATTCTTAATGTCACATTGAGTCATTCACTTACATTTGTACAATTCTAATTTTTAGTGAATTATTTTGATAGCTTTTTTTTTTTTACCTCCTTTTGCATTTGGTCAATTTTAATTTTAAAGGAGTTGTTTTGTTTATTAATTTTTTCCATTTCACCAATTCTATTTTTTTTATTAAATCTTTTTATTTGTATAACATATGTATGGGTAGTTCCCTAGCATTGATCTTTACAAAGCTTTCCATTACAGATTTTACCCCCAGTCCCCTCCTCTCCCCTAGATGGCAGGAAGTCCACTACATGTTAATAATGTTGAAATACTTGACAAGTTGTGCAAGAAAAATCCTGTCTACAAGAAAAAAAAAAGAAAATCAGAGAAAGGAAACACAATGCAAGCAAACCTCAATAGAGAGCATGAAAATGTTATGTTGTGGTCCATATTTCATATCTCTCTCTCTGGGTGTATATGGTCTTCTTCAGTTAACAATTGAAACTAGTTTGAGACAATTCTTTGTTTCAGAGAGCCATGTCCATCAGAATTGATCATCATGTAATATTGTTGTTGCTGTGTATAATGATCTCCTGGTTCTGCTCGTTTCACTCAGCATCAGTTCATGCAAGTCTCTCCAGGCCTCTCTGAAATAGTCCTGCTGGTCATTTCTTACAAAGCAATAATATTCCATAACATTCATATACCATAATTTATTCAGCCACTCTCCAATTGATGGGCATCCATTCAGTTTCCAGTTTCTAGCCACTACAAAAAGGGCTGCCACAAACATTCTTGCACATGTGGGGCCCTTTCCCTCCTCTAAGATCTCTTTGGGATATAGGCCCAATAGAAACACTGCTGGGTCAAAGGGTATGCACAGTTTGATAACTTTTTGAGCATAGCTCCAAATTGCTCTCCAGAATGGCTGGATTCGTTTACAATTCCACCAACAATGCATCAGTGTCCCAGCCTTCTCACATCCCCTCCAACACCTGTCATTATCTTTTCCTGTCATTTTAGCCAATCTGACAGGTGTGTAGTGGTACCTCAGAGTTGTCTTAATTTGCATTTCTCTGATCAATAGTGATTTGGAGCAACTTTTCATATGACTATAGATGGTTTTAATTTCATCATCTGAAAATTGTCTGTTCATATCCCTTGACCACTTATCTATTGAAGGGTGGCTTGGATTCTTATATATATATATGAGACAATTCTCTGTATATTTTAGAAATGACGCCTTTATCAGAACAATTAAATGTAAAGATGATTTCCCAATTTGATGCTTCCCTCCTAATCTTGTCTGCATTAGTTTTATTTGTACAGAAACTTTTTAACTTAATATAATCAAAATTATCTATCTGGTGTTCAATTAGGAGGTCCAGATCTTCTTTGGACATAAATTTATTCCATCTCCACAGGTCTGAGAGGTAAACTATACTACGTTCCTCTAATTTGCTTACAATATCACTCTTTATATCTAGATCATGAACCCATTTAGATTTTATTTTGGTATGTTCACCAATTCTATTTTTTAAGGAGGTTTCTGTTTCACTAGTTCTATTTTTCAAGGAGTAGTTTTCTTTTCCCATTTTGTCAAATCTATTTTTTAAGAAGTTGTTTTCTTCAGTATAATTTTTTCCATTTTACCAAATGTATTTTTAAGGAGTTGTTTTCTACGATCTATTTCTGTGTTTCTCTTTCCAAAGTCTCCTGCAAAGCTCTCATTTCCTTTTTCCATTTTTCTTCTAATTCTCTTTTAAAATCTTTTTTGAATTCTTCCAAGAGAGCCTTTTCATGCCCCCCTTTAGGCTTCAGTATCCTCAAGATGTGAGTTCTGTTCTTTCCTGTCTCCAAAATAGCTATTTATGGTTAGAGCTCTTTTTGCTTTTTTACTAATTTTTAAAGGTTGAGCTCTTTAAATCTCTTATCCTATGACAATAAAGGCAGAAGTTATTATGTGTTATTTCATACATTATATGTCTAAAATTTCTTTATGGTATAAAATTATTGCAAATTCTTAATTTTATTTAAATAAAATATAAAGGAAATAAATGATTTGTATAGTTTTTTTGATGAAAAATGTTAGAGGTTTAAAAAGTAAATGAGGGAGAACTAATATAGTAGTTTGAGGAAATGGTATAGTCAAATGAAGGTTTGCTTCATAAAGATGGGGTTGAATATCCATGAAGTTTTAATTTTTTGTATATGTAAATACTTGTGTTCAAATTTGAACTCAGGTTCTCCTTACTTCAGCACCAGTACTCTTATCTACCACTAAATAGATACGTCTAGCTACCCCAACTTGGTATCTTGAAATGAGCTGAGCTCAATGGGAGGGATATAAAGAAAGGCAAAGAAAGTTCCTTCTTTCAAGAAGTTCACTTGCTACAACTGAGATTTCAATTAAATGATAGTTGAACTTTTTGATATTATCTCTGACTGTTACTTTATTTTATCTCATTCTTTTCTGAATTCTGTAGCAATCTTTTTTCCCCTCCAATTTTTTTTTTGCTTGAACACATTTATTTTGTTATTGTGTTTCTCCTCTTTCATTGGTATCTTTGACTCTTCTATGTTGCATTCCATTTAAAAAATTTTAGTTAGGGTGGAGGAAGGGGAATAGCTACAATAAAATCTTCCTCTGTTCTTATTTCTATTGTTCAATTATGTCTGACTCTTTTTCTCAGCAAAGACGCTGTGAAATGGTTTTCCATTTTCTTCTGCAGCTCATTTTGAGGAAATTGAGGCAAACAGTGTTAAATAACTTCCCCAGAGCCACATAATTATTAAGTAGGCCAGATCTGAACTCAACAAAATTGTGTCTTTCTGACTCCAAGAAGGCACTCATATCCACTGTTGCACTCGGCTGCCCTCTCTTTTTAAAATCTAATTTATGTTATGTTTTGTATTTCTTTTACTGTGTCTGTTGCAGCTTCAGTTTACAATATTGTATTAGTTTTGTTCCTAAGGTTTTTCCACTGAACTCATTCAGTTTTGCCAGCAAGCTATACATAGGCATTACTTTTAATCAAATCAGTATTTACCTCTATTTTATTTCTAGTTGGTGGAATCCTTGTGGGAAATGTTTTGAGGATTAGGTTGTTGCAGGTGCTATTACACATTTAAAGCAGAGCTTCTTAATAGGAGGTCAAATAGCTGCCACTAGCTTCCATCAGACCTCAATGAAGAGAGATCAAAAACAATCTTTAGACCCCTGGTCCTGCCTCCAGCACAGGTCCTAAAGTTATCATCCAGGAAATCAACCTTTGTTGAAACTTAACCTGCATGAACTGATGCTAAGTAAAATGAGCAGAACCACGAGATCATTGTACACGGCAATAGCAATATTATATGACAATCAGTTCTGATGGATGTGACACTTTCCAACAATGAGATGTTTGAGGCCAGTTCCAATGATCTTGTGATGAAGAGAACTATTTATCCAGAGAAAGGACTATGGGAACTGAGTGTGGATCACAACATAACATTCTCACTCTTATTGTTGTTGTTTACTTGCTTTTTGTCTTATTACTCATTTTCTTTCCATTTTTATCTAATTTTTCTTATGCAGCAAGGTAATTGTATAAATATGTTTACACATATTGGATTTAAAATATATTTTAATATGTACAATATAAAAAGTTTGTTTTTTAAAATAAAGGAATGAAAAATCTGAAGAAAAAAAAAAAGAAACAATCTGGCAATTGTTTCTTCAGGTGCTGCAACCCCTGTCTTCTTAGAATCCATAACTATTGAACACCTATGAAAAAAACCTTCTTTAATAAAAGTCCTTGGCATTAACAATTCATCATCAGAAATGGTTAAAGCTTTATTGGTGGAAACCCTAAACTAAAGACACCTTGCTGTATTAGTATTAGTGCTGTTCCCTAAGGATCTAAGGACCATGGGGTCTTTCCAGCTATCTTGCTGCTGAAACTTCATCTCTGTGTTATCTTCCCCATTATTATGTGAATTCCTTGAGAACAAATTTTTTTTTCTTTTTTTTCCTCCTCTTTATGTTTTAGGTCTTAGTGTAGTGCTTTGCACATAATAAGCACCAAATAAATATTTTTTTCATTCATACATCCATTCGTTTAAAAAAATCCCATTGCAACTTGGTATTGAACAATTTTTGGTAGTTTCTTCTATGTTGGTTCTCTGAGGTTATACCAAGCATATTCTTATCTCTCTATTTGGTATAGGAATAATGCAAAGGAAGGCAAAGAAAGGAAACTCAGTAAAAACCCAAGTGATTTCAAACCAGGATTCCCAAGTTTTTTTTTTTTTTAATTAATATGAGCTATGCTTACTTTTAGTGATCTTTTTATTTGTCATTGTGTCATTTTGTATATTACTTTAGATTTTTATGATTTTGCTTATTTCTTCTTGCCTTAGTTAACATATACCTTATTATATCTCTTTGAATTTCTCACATTAGTTATTTTTGTATTGGAAAGTAATATTTCATTATGTTCATATGATAGTTTATTAAGGAAGGAGGGAAATAAGCATTGTTTAAGCACCATTATGTGCCAAGTACTGTGAATTTTTACAAATATTTTTGAATTAAATTCTCACAACAGCTCTGTAGCTTTTCTCTGATCTGCCAATCTTGTAACCCTGTCAAAAAGAATGATAATGGAAAAAAAAATCTTGATGATTTGTCCTTGGAGAAGTCTTTCTTACTGAGATTATTCTTTCCTTTTCAAGATGTTCACTAGATGTCCCTTTAAGATAGCTTACATTTTTTCTAGGAATCAATGTGAAGGCCATTGGCTTATAGTTGTAGTCTATTTTCTATTTCTGAAACTATATTTTTTTGCTCTGTTTCAGGTTTGTATGAAATTTAAGAAAACTTAATTATCTTCAACAATTTTAAGTCACATCTTTAAGATACATGCATAATAATGGTGGATCAGTCAGAAAGTCAATCAATAAACACTTTAGGGACTACTGTGTACCATACACAGCACTAAATTCTGAGTATACAGACAAAGGTAAACAATCCTTGTCCTCCAGGAGCCTAGGGTGTAACTGGGAAGAAAATAGAGTCTTGACTTTTTTTGTACATATATATATCAAATACATACATGTGTAATATATATATATATATATGTATATGCTTGTATATGGATATATGGGTATAAATACATGTGTGCATATCTATCTTCGTATGTGTAATGTATGTATATATGATTATACATTTTCATCTTCTTTATCATAATATAATTTATATGTAAATTTGTATGTAAAAGCCTAATTTGATTTTGAGAACTTATTACCAAAACATGCTTAAATCCTGAATTTCCAGAATAGATAAAATTTGGAAGCCAATCATTTATATCTGTATATAGCTTTTAGAGAAAACAGTTTAATCCTGTTGCTTTTCTCAATTTTCATTATTCCATTTATTTAGAACACTTTTTTACATTACAGCTCTGTCTTAGCACTTTGTATAATCATTTCCCCTTAGGAGGATATCATAAATACAGGTTGAAATTTTAACCTTGCATCCTTGTATCCTCTTGTAGTAACTTAAAGATGTTTCAGTATCAATTTATTTTTAATAGATTAGTATTCTGCTTACAAAACTTCTTGATTATAGAAATTTGCTATAAAAGGAAGGACATAGTTATAACAATGTCATATATCATAACAGAGGGAAAATTCTCTTAGTTCTATTTGATTCCAGGCATTTAGGCATAACTGGTAGGCAATAGTGTACTCACAGAGTTTTCAAGGGTTAGGAATAACCAGGAGATTTTCCCTTTTGGAAAAGAAATAGCACAACGAGGAGATAGAATCAGTAGTATACTAGCTAGGCCACAACTAAAGTCATCTCTAAAATTTTTTCTGGGCCTAAACTGCAGCACATACTACTTTCTATTATTGGCTTCATGACAATTCAGATACATATCTCTGTAATCAAAGCTTAAAACAATAGTAAATTGTAGTCCCAGGAATTTTATCTTGAATGTCAAAATTTTATTAATCACAGCTTAGGGCTGCAGTATTTTTCCTGATATTTCCCTAACAGTTAATTTTCCCTTTTTCCTTTACTTATAAATAAAAACTACTCATATTCAGGGACTTCAGACAAACATCAAATACTTCGTAGTTCATCAATGTGTTGAAGCTATGTCTTTAAACTATTCTATACACTTTTATAATAGCCAAGAATTTCTCTCTTTCCACCTTGTCCCTTAGTAGTGTTTTGTTTCTGAAAAACCTTCAACTTTCAACCTACCTTCAATCTGCCCTCCCTTCTCTCCAGCCCCTCCTTTTTCTTTCTTCTTTCTCCTCCAACTGAGTAAGTATGTTATTCTCTCTTTGAGCCAAAACTGATGAGATTAAGCTTCAGGCAATTCTCATCCCACTCTCTTCTTTTCCTCAAAATAGGTCTTTTGTGCCTCTTCATGTGATCTAATTTATCCTATTTTACCTCCCCTTTTCTCTTTTTCTTTGATATCATCACATCAGAGTCAATTTATGGCCCACACATTCTGTCTATGTATACTCCTTCTAAGATCTCTAATAAAAGCTACAATTCTCAAGAGTTACAAGTATCATTTTCCCATCATCTAGTGATGCAAACAGTTTAATCTTTAAATAATTTTTAAAAAATTTCATGTTTACTTTTCTATGCTTCTCTTGAGTCCAAATTTTCTCTTTAGTTCTGGCCTTTTCAACAGAAATGATTGAATCTATTTTACTTCATTAAAGATCCATCTCCTTCCCTGAGAGATGATGTTCAGTCTTACTGGGTAGTTGATTTTTGGTTGTAATGCCAAGTTTTTTGCCTTCTGGAATATGGTATTTCAGGCCCTTTGATCCTTTATTGTAGAAGCTGACAGATCCTGGGTAATACTGACTGTGGCTCCTTAATACTATATATTTTTTTTTCCTTCTGGCAGCTTGCAGTATTTTTTTCGAGATTATAAATTCTGGAGTTTTACAACAATGTTTTTTGGGTTTTCCTTGTGGGATCTCTTCCCAGAAGTGGTGGGTAGATTCTTTCAATAACTATTTTGCCCTTTGGTTCTAGAATATCAGTGCAGTTTTCCCTGATGATCTCTTGAACACTATCCAGGTTCTTTTTTTAGACTGTGGCCTTCAGATAGACCAGTAATTTTAAAACTGTTTGTCCTGGATCTATAGTTCAGGTTAGCTATTTTTCCAATGAGGTATTTTGCATTTTCTTCCATTTTTTCATTCTTTTTACTTTGTTTGACTGATTCTTGATGTCTTGTATTAATTTCCATTTTCCCACTTTTTTTTTTATTTGGTCAGTTGTATTTTTTAAGGAATTATTTTCTTCAGTTAATTTTTGTTTTTCCTTTTTCAGGTTGTTGACTCTGTCTTGAATACCTCTCATTTCTTTTCCCAATTTTTCTTCTCTCTCTTAGTTGACTTTTAAAATCAGTTATGAGTCCTTCTGCTTTTTTTTTTTTTTCCTGAGGAAATTGAAGTTAAGTACTTGCCCAGAGTCACACAGCTAGGAAATGTTAAGTGTCTGAGACCAGATTGAACCCAGGTCTTCCTGACTTCAAGGCTAGTGCTCTATCCACTGCGCCACATAGCCGCCCCCCCCCCCCCCGTCCCTCCTCCCTTCCCCTTATGAGTGCTTCTAAAAAGCCCCTTTAGATTTGAAACCAACTAATATAACCCTTTAAGACTTCCCATGTGGGCATTTTGTCCTCTTCTGAGTTGCTCTTTTGGTCTTTCCTGTCACTATGGTAGTTTTCTATGGTTAAAGTTCTTTTCTCTTTCTTGCTCATTTTCTTTTCTTTTCTTTTTCATATTTTGTGACTTTTAAGGTCAAGCTCTGCTCCTGGGGTGCAGGAGGTACTGTCCTAAGCTTCTTATTTGGCTTTGAGCCTTGGCTTTGAGTACAAGGTCCCCTTGTGTTTGATGTCTTTCTCATAGTCCTACCTGTTCTCTCCAAGCAATAGCCTGGTTTCCCAGAGGGCAATTTGCTTCCTGTGCTGAGGCTGGAGGGTGCCTCACTGGTCTGCTCTACTACTGAGCTAGGATTGAGGATCTCAGTTGCTAATCTGCTGTGATTAAGATCTTCTCACTGCTTTCCTGGACATTGTATAAGCTGGGCTGAACACCCCTTTCACCTCAGGGAGACTGATTATCATGAAGTCCTTCCAATCTATCTTGAACTGGAGAGTGGTTTCATTCCTTCATAGGTTGTTTTCATGTGACTGGAGGGAAACTGAGAAAGCTTGAGCAGCTTCCTGGCTTCACTTCACTTAGCCATTGTGGCTCTGCCTTTAATATCCAAGAATTTCAAATAAAAATTTACTATTATCTATTATAATTATCTGCTTCATAACATAATGTACCTTGTCAAATATTTAATAATTTTCAAATATCTATTTTTTATTACATACTTTTAAAGCCCAATTCATATATAACAATATTTGGATTTTAAAAGTTATTTTGTCTAACTATTTCTGTAACAATGGTCTCTCACATTTCACAAGAGAATTTAGAAATACAACATGAACATTAAACTTCAGATGACAGGAATTGTATATCCAAATTAGCATATATATGTGTATATATATATGTATGTATTATACATATATATAATTATTGATCTTATTAATGTTGGCACTTTAAAATCACTTTAGAATTATCAGGTATTTCCATACCTGATACCAATGACATTCAATTAAAGAAATTGTAATATTTAGCATATGCCAGTAACTGTGTCAAGCACTTTACAATCATATTATTTCGATCATCACAACAGCTTTGAGATGTGTACCATTATTATTTTTTTTCTTTAGAGATCAGGAAACTGGGATAAAAGGATTTTAAGATTACACAGCTAATAAATTTCTCCAATTGGAATATAATTCAAATTTCCCCACATTTTCCCAGCATTTTTCAAAACAATTATATTTTGAAATCTGATCTGAAATGAGAGGGCTTAACAAGGAGAAGGAGAAGTCTCCAAATTGGGAAAGTCACAGGGCATCTTTTTATAAACAATTATTCAGGAAAGGGTAAACAAGAGATTGCTATAAGGTGCAAATTATTTTTTCTTTCTTCACTCTGGGATTACTTTTAAACTATGTACCTTCTTTCATTGCCCTATAACAACAAAATTATTAATCTTGTCATTTATTTTAAATATTTTTATATTATATTTTATATGCACCCTTTTTTGGGCTATAGCTCTCTCTCTCTCTCCCTCTCTCTCTCTCTCTCTCTCTCTCTCTCTCTCTCTCTCTCTCTCTC
>JAJPUD010003731.1:197716-225670 GCA_023553655.1 Myrmecobius fasciatus
TCTCTCTCTCTCTCTCTCTCTCTCTCTCTCTCTCTCTCTCTCTCTCTTTCTCTCTCTGTCTCTCTGTGTTAAGCCATAAATGTGGAGCAAAGTGAAAGTTCCTTAGTGATCTCTGATATAGGAGCTGTACCTTCAGGAATTTGGGGAATTAAAGCTTTAGCTTTAGCTGAATGATCAGTCACATTATTTCCACAGGCATGAATGCTATTTCCTTGGCTGTGACCTGGAATTTTAATTATTGCTACAGTCTGGGGAGAGAGTCAACAATCTAAGAGATGGGAAATCTGTTTCTGTTTTTAATGGATTGATCTGAGGAGGTAAGGAAGCGTCAGTGTTAAATGCTATGGGCAAAGTCATATGTCACCACAAATACATACTTGCTACTGGTATAGATAATAATCCTTTTCCCTTTTCATCATTCACAAACCCTGGCTATTGCCTTGAATTTGGCTTGTATGCTGAATGGGCATCAGGTAGTGATGAAGCTTCAACCACTTCTGTGGTGGTGGTGATGCAACCAAGGTGATGCAATGTAGCAACCAAGTCTCCTTCCTCATTTTTGAGGTAAGATCCATCAGTGTACCAGTCAAAGTTTGCTCTCTTTTCCTTCAGATCCTCCTGGGGAGAAAGCAAGATATACAAATAAATTATACAATTTTGCTCTAAAATTTCATTTCCACTTCTACCTCAGATAGAAAAGTGATAGGATTGGGGCAGCTAGGTGGTGCAGTGGATAGAGCACCAGCCTTGAAGTCAGGAAGACCTGAGTTCAAATCTGATCTCTGACACTTAACACTTCCTAGCTGTGTGACCCTGGGAAAGTCACTTAACCCCAATTGCCTCAGCAAAAAGGAAAAAAAAAAGAAAAGTGATAGGATTGAGTATATTTATACTTTTGATGGTCATATTATACTTGGATAACAAAGTCACAGGTTGGCTAGCCTGCTAGAGGATAAATGCTGAATATGATTAAAATTCAGGAGTGTTTTAACAGCATGGAGAACATATACTCATGTATATTAAGGGAGAATCAAGACAAATATCCTAAGTGGCAAAGACAAGGACAGCTGTGGCCACTATTGCCCAAAGACAACCTGGAAAACTTACATTTTGTAAGTACAGATTTTTACTATAGTGTTAGTATAGTATATACATATATAGTATAGACAAAATTTTTCACCATATTTTTGTATTAGTACACCTACTGCATTCTCTCCTTTATCAGAGATGAATATATCAAATGGGAGAGAACAGCTGAGTAGGCCTAAAGTTGGTGGGTTTTGGAGGACAGACTTCAAAGAATCAAAAGAGTTTTTAGCTTCTGGAGGAAAAGCCAAGGGCAGAAGTTTTTAAGAATTCATAAAGGGTGTTGGGCTTTACTTGAGAAGTCAGGGTTCCAGAGAGGGTAATAGTCTAAGGAAGGCACTTGGACTTCACTCCAAGGAGTAGACACTTGGTGTAGGGTACAGAAAACTGAGTGATAGCTTTAAGACAGGATGAATTTAGGAAAACCCAGTCAGAGAGGTGATTTCCTAGGGGAGAGCAAACTGGAATTTGAGCCCATGATGCTAAAGTATTAAGGCTGGATACAGAGTCCTGAACAGAAATATCTTGGGAGGAGAAACAAAGAAGGAGATCATTAACATATCGGAGGACAGAGTTCTTAAAATCTAATGTGGACATGTCCTGTTTAAATATCTGTGAAAAATAGAAGGGTAATTTCCTGTGAAAAGACAGTACAGGTGCATTGGTATCCTTTCCAGGTGAAAGCAAAAATGAATTGGCTTTCAGGGGCAATTGGGTTTGAAAAAAAAAGCATTACAGAGGTCAACCACAATGAAGTAAGTGCCCCAGGGTGGTACAAAGTTAAGCAGAATGTGAAGGTTTGGGAGGACAATACAATAATTTCTTGGAGATTATGCACATGGTTGCCAACCCTGTCTACCAAGTTTATGGACTGGTAACATGCATATATTCACAGGGGAGGTACAGAAAATAATGAAGCCCTTAAATGGATAGACATTGATAAACCCTCAAAGGCCTAAATGCTGAGTGGATTTTGACATATGAAATGTAAGGGTTTAGATAAATCATTGCACAACAATAGGTGATAACACAACAATAACTGATAATTGACCTGATACATTAGAGGCCCACAAACAGGAGAGAACTTGATTAAGAGCTGGATGGTCAGAAAGGGTTAAGAGAAAGAAACATTTTTTTTTCCTGAGGTAATTTAGGTTAAGTGACTTGCCCAGGGTCACACAGCTAGGAAGTGTTGTGTTGGAGGCCAAATTTGAACTCAGGTCCTCCTGACTTCAGGGCTGGTGCTCTATCCACTGCGCTACCTAGCTGCCCCATATCCAGAACATTTTCTCTTAAATCACTAATCTTAAACTAAATAAGCTTTTACAGGAATATATAACTTTAAGTCACAAAATGGATGCTTTTTACAAGATGGAGTTGATTTGGTACTTTCAGTGCTTATGGGATAATCAGATGGAGAAGTTGGCAATTAGAAATGAAGCTTAGTTGAGAAGTCAAAGATAGAGACACAAATATGAGAATAATCATGATATAGACAAGAGTTAAAACCAGGAATTAATCAGATATTAAAGGTGAAATTTTACAGTGGAGATGTGGCAGATAATAATTGAGGTAATGATTTAAGTTATATGATTTGACAAAACAGGCATAATAAATAGGCCAATAGATAGTTCTCAAATGTTTTCAGGAGGATACAATGCATACTGCTATTGAAAAACATGGAGGCAAAGATGTCTCCTTCCCTCCCCTCTGCTCTTCTCCCTCTCCCCCACATCAACTCAGACTTAAATCTTTACCTGCTCACACTAGCTGAAGGAAAAATTAAAAAACAAAAAACTTTTGAAAACATTACCAAGTAATGACCCAAAATTTGAAGCAATCACTTTAACAATTGTTCCCACAGGAGCAGAGAACGTCCATATTGTCCTGCATTCATAGGCTTATTGGAGCAGAATGATTGTATTGTAATCTATCTTCCCCACCCCCTCTATTCCCATTGATGATTTGTGGTCCCTAAATATTGGGAGCTCCATTTGAAGAGGAAAGATGACTACTATGCCACAGGAAGTAGAAGAACTTGGAGATCTCTTGCCCCATCCCCTGACCTGGTCTTCCTGTTGATGATGAAAAAGATGAACCAAAAGTCTAGAAAATTCTCTGGGCTGGATAGTGTGGCCTTTTTTTACCTGTTGCATAGCAGATGATTAATCAGTACTAACTGGGGATACTAGAAAGATAAAAATACTCGTCTTGTTCTCAGAGAGCTCACATTCTAAGGAGAAACAACATGTAACTATGTACATACAAGATGCAGAGCAGTTGGAAGGTTATCTTAGAAGGGATGACCCTGGGTGGGTGGGGAGGAGGTGTGTGGTGGAGGGGATAGGAAAAGATTTCCCAAAAAGGTGGAATTTGGACAGAGTCTTGAAGGAAGCTAGGGAAGCTAAGAGGCCAAAGTGAAAAAAGAGAACATTCCAGGTATAGACACTGATAATGTCATGGTAGATGGAGTGTCAAGTGGAAGAACAGCAAGTGGATCAATGTAGCTAGATCTCAGAATTTGTGGAGGGAATCAAATACAAGAGGTCTTGGAAAAGTAGGAAAGGGCCTGATTCTGAAGGGATTTAAATGCAAACGAAAGGACTTTATATTTGATCCTGAGATAATAGGAAGCTATTGTTTGGAGGGCTAGAGGTGGGAAAATTGATATGGTCAGACATCCTTCAAGATTATTTTGGCAACTGAGTGAAGAGTGAATTGGAGTTGGGAGACCATTTAGAAGGCTGTTGTAATATTTCAGGTTGAGTCAATGAATGCTTATACCAGCTGGGCATATAGAGAGAAGGATGATATTTTAAGTGACTGGAGAATGGTGGTATTCTTGACAGTAAGAGGAAAATTGGGATGGGGTGGGATGTGAAGATAATATTAAATTTGAGATGTCTCTGGCACCTCCAGTTTGATATATCTAAGATACATAAGAGTAACACAGAACTCTAGCTCAGGAGAGACTGGTTCTAAATATATAGATCCAGGAATCATCTATCTACAAGGCCTAGGACAGAAGTAGGTGGTTAGTGGGCAAGACATGAATTAAAATCTAGGTGAGGAGATGGGAAAAGAACATATCAGGAGAAGAAGATTTGGAAAAAGAATGTTATTAAATCCTAGAGAGAAGGCTTGTTGATTGTCTTACCAGTAAAGGATCTTATTTTATGAGAAAAGTTTATGTCTTTCCAAGGACTTTTGTAGAATTCTAAGCAGTTTTCTTAGTTTTGTGTTATAGTTGCAAAGGGATATAAGGAGAATTGATATGAAGGCTTGCTAAGCCCAATTTAGGGCTGTTTATCTTCTTTTGGTATCCACCTGATTCACCTAATTTTCACTTGTGGCTCCAAGTAGCTAATATATATATTATACACACATATATGTATATTAAAACATATAAAAGAATATAAAGCATATATAGTATAGTGGCCATAGCCCAGTAAACTGTCTTAGCTAATGGACTAAATCAGTCTCAAATCTATTTCAAATCTAGCTCTTGCTGCTAGATTTGTTTCAGTAGCCATGAAAGCCACTAAAGCAAGTTGTTTTGACTTTTGTCTTGCTACTTCAGTGACTCAGGAATTGAGAGTGAGGCTGATGACTTTGTGAATCTACCTCATTTAAATCCATGCAAATCAAGACATCACCCATGATGTCATTGGTTCTTTTCCAAAAAAAGGACAAACAACAACTATAGTTGCAAATCAAGGACAGGATGTTTCTTTAACAGAAAGTCAAAGATTCATTTCTGATAGTAAATCCTTAAAAAAAAAAAGGCAGAAACAGCTTCACAGACACCAGGGTGAGATAAAGGTGTTGCAAACAATCACACAATCATTAGAAAAAAAGGCCTTTTTGACTATAATATTACTAAAATATTCTAGTGTATTATAGTTAATTGGCTTATAGGGAAAGAAAAGAACAAACATTTGTATCCTCATTTTAGAGTTGAGGAAATCAAGGGAAAAAAGTTATTTTACATTTCATAAGATTAAAATTGAAATCAGATCTTCTAGACTCCAGTACCTTACACTCTGTTCATTGTGTAAGCCAGCTTCCTATGAACAACAGCTTGTGATTTATATTAATGACTCCTTTAAGGTTTTAAGTATGGGGATATTTTAATTCTACCTTAAATAATGATGCTTACAAATTGGTGGCTTTTTTGCTTCTTCAAGTATCACCTTTTTTTTTTTTGTTGTTGTTGTTGTAATTCATCTTAAAATATGAGATCTTTCTAGAATATATTATTTCTTGTTTGGGTGCATTGTCTATAATTTTCAATCTTTCCTGAATGACTCATCACCAATGCCAATTTTATTGCACTCCAAGTAATAGCTTAAATACTTGGGGGGTAAAGTGTAGGGTTCATAGAAATCTTTTATGGGACCATTTTCTGGCAGGGACAATGTTCTTTGAATTCTATTTTTATGTTTCTATCGCCCCTACTAACTATTGACTTGTTTCTTGTTACTTTTTACTATAGTATCTTTGCTTTTTATTATTCTCCTACTTCCTAAATCCGGCTGGCATTTATGTGTATATATAAATATATATATATATATATATATATATATACACATATATATATACACACGTATATATGTTGTATATTTATGTGTGTGTATGAATATATATATAATAGGGGCTCATTTGTTGAAAGGATGAAGGCAATTTGGGTTTATTTTGGAGGATGAGTGGGATGGTTAAAGCATATTAAGTACCTACTGAATCCTTGGGCTGGGAGAGTGTTAAGGAAAGTCAAATTTCTGTTTAGGAGGGGAATAAAAATCACGCATGCATGTTATAAGAATACTCAAAATTACAATAGAAAAATGACAAAATGCTACAAAAAACTATTCCTAGGAAGCAAAGATCATTGAGGGCACGACCGTTGGCATTAGCATGTGTGTGCTTGCATGCTAGTATGGGTAAGGAGACTTAATGGAGATAGTAGATAGCTCATCAAGTATGATGTTACTTGTTATATTGTTGGGATCACCAGCATCCTCTCCGTTCTCCCTTTCCCTCCCCCTTTATCCCTTTCCCATTAAGTTATGCATCTTATTCCACTCCCGCTAATCTACACACTCTTAATATCCTGCCTTAGCCTATTCCCTCTCCCTTTTATTTCTTTATAGATTTTGGAGGATGTTAGGTGCTTTGGTTCGGCATAGATTTCTTTTCCTATACAGTTTTGCTTTTTAGAATAACTCCAACTCCTCCTCTATCCACCTCCAGACCAACTCTGATGAAATTATAAACAATAAACTCTAGAGGTAAATGAATTGGGAAGAAGCCTCAGTCACAGGGATTTTTACTTCACAGAAAATGTGGGGGATCAGATATCAGAAGGGGAAGATTGAAGGACCCAATGCTTCCAATGGATGCCAGGTCCAGTTGTGCTGCTGTCCAGTTTTAAGGAAGAAAATGAATCTTTGAAAATTAGAATTGGGCAAGGGGAACTGGACCAGTGAAGTTATGAGACTAAGAAGTAATAAAACAAAACTCTGACTCTCGATTGGCCAAAAACAGGGTCACTTGGTCATTGTTTAAGTTTTGATGGGTCAGAGTGAGTGTAAATAGCAGTTGTTTCTCTTCTGACCAAAACCCCCTAAGATTCTCCCCCTCCCTTTTTTTTATTTTTTTGAATAGGCAAACTAAGACATCTTTTGCCTCATTTCTTACCTAGCCATAAATTACTGAATAAATGTGTCCTCAGACAAAGACCTGGAAAACATCTTGGTTTAAAAAGGCCAAGGTTGCATTTGTATTTGAGGTCATCTTCAGTTGTCCTGATCTTGCTATTGATTCAGATGACCTTAGAAGGGTGAATGAGGCTAATGACTTTTAATAGTTCTGCCTTGCTTAAATCCAATTCACTTGCAAGCCAAGACATCCTCCTAATGTCATTGGAATTCCTTGAGGATGAAAGACATACAGCAATCTGCTGCAGCTAAATCACAGAATTGGCTCAAACCAGTTCCAAATAGTCTCTGAGCTCAAACAAGCACTAGAAGGAGCTACCTTCCAGTCTTGAAGCCCTGCAATGAATAGACTTTTTTGTCACTAGGCAAACTTGCCTTATTATTACTGTTACATCTCACTGTTTGGTTCTTTGTCTATCTACAACTATATGTATTAAGGCTTAGACTCATTAAGTTGAGTTTCTTTATGACTGAGGCTCAGTAGAGGAGATCCTATATCATGCCTAGTTTCTAACAGAATAAAGAAAGCTTTTTGCCTAAAGCCTCTTTGAGTTCTTTAGGTTTTTTTTTTTTAATTTAATTTTTTAGAGTTAACAGTTGGTACAGTTTCTGCAAGCTCTTTGATATTTTCAGAGTTAACAATTGGTGCATAACCTCTGAGATTCTTTGGTCATTTATTTTCAGGGTCTGACAGATTTTTGCAAAAACTTAAAAATGATTCTGATTTTATATGGATGAAAAACCAAAGGTGTGTATAAGTATACCAGAAGTGAAGTGATAAATTTTTAATTTAAAGGAAATGGGAGTAGTCTCCATTTGAACTGAGTTTTGTGGATAGTTGAGATTTTGAGAAAGTCTGGGGGCCTAGGTTTTGAGGTTGTGTGAAAAAAATGGACTATGAACCCCAAATCTTTTCCCCTGAATTCTGGATAGAAAGTGGGGGCCTATGTGTGTGTGCTTTTTAAAATTTTCCACCTATTTTAGGGACAAGAAGCACAACCATAGAGGAGAGTAATATCTGCCAGCCTCCCTATGATGGTTTGTACAAGAAAAATGAGTCACAGTGATTTTTTTCTCTTGGATTTATCAAATTTAATGAATTTTTTACATGTTTTCCTAGATATTATTTTTGGGTGGGTAAGGGGAAACTCATTGTACTGCTTTTCTACCATTTGGGATCTACCTACAACTAGTCTGTTCAGTCATATCTGATTCTTTATGACCCCATTTGGAATTTTCTTGGCAAGGGTACGGTGGTGGTTTGACATTTTCTTGTCCAATTCCTTTTTCAGATGAGGAAACTGAGGCAAACAGGCTTAAATCCCTTACCCAGGGTCACACATTTAGTAAGTGTGTGAGGTAGAATTTGAACTCAAAATCTTCCAGGCTGTGGTGCTCTGTTCACTTTGTTACCTAGCAGCCCACCTTAGCTAGTATACTTATTATTGGGATAATCTCACCATCTTGTAAGAGGGCACTCTACTTCTTCTCTCTTTCTTTGATTGGAGGATGGGGTCATGAATTGTTGGATATTGTCTTTCATTCCTGGGGAGGACCTAAATGATGTAACCATGTTGGAATTAAGATACAGTGTGTCCTGCGACAGACCACCTAAATACAAGGTAGGAATATTCTACCATAGGTTGGGCACAAATAATCCATATAAACATTAGCCATGAATTGTAATCCTTCATTTAAGAAGAGAACTCAGATCAAATATCTCCTCATTGCTCACCTGATTTCACTATTTTGGGACTTCTCTGACTTCTTGCCATGCCCTGGAGAAGATTCCTTCTCCTTCCCCCTTCCTTTTTAGCTTCCTTTTGTATGCTATCTTTCTTCATTAATCTATAAACTACTTGAGGACACTTTCTTTTCCTCTCTCCTCCCATATTTTTATTCCCACTATTTATAGTGCAAGGCATATAGAAGGTGCTTAATAAATGTTTGCTGACTATTGACTTATTCAACTAGAGCCTCTGAGAATTGAGGCCAAGGCTATGATACTGAGATACTTTTTAAATTCAGCTTGAGAAAACCATCCTAGAGGCAATCCCTTCTTCCCTAGCTACAAAACAAATATATGTGCTTTGGAAACAAAAACTTCAATGAGTTATCTCAGTTGTTACATTTTTAACATTATTATAGGGTCATAGGATCACATATCATAGGATAATAGATTTAGAGCTGGAAGAAACTTTGGAGATCACATTCCTTAAGATTATATAAGAAGTAAGTGAAGGAACCAGTATTAAAATTCAGTCTTCTTATATACTTCGTGTCAATGTCATTTTGTTGCTGGACATTTGTATCTTTATATTTACACCATTATCCCTTTATCAAAGACATCTTCTACCTATAAAGATCTTAGAAAACAAATTGTTAACCACTTATATATCATATTGTATACATATAGGAGGGATGATATTGTAAATACTGGATAGTAGGTGAATAAGTTTTTGTAACTGTTGAGTTCTGTTTTCCTTGAAAAGCATTCAGTGAACACAGAGCGGAGAAACCAGTCAGTATTGAGCATAGGAAGCAAGTTCCAGTACTTAATAGAAACCTTTCCACTTATTATGTGAATTTTTAATTTTTTCTTCCTCCTTCCTTCCTTCCTTCCCTCCTTCCTTCCCTCTTTTCTTTCTTCCTCCTTCCTTCCTTCCTCCCCTCCCTCCCTCCTTCTTTCCTCCCCTCCCTCCCTCCTTCCTTCCTTCCTTCCCTCCTTCCCCCCTTCCTTCCTCCCCTCCCTCTCTCTCTCCTTCCTTCCTTCCTTCCTTCCTTCCTTCCTTCCTTCCTTCCTTCCTTCCTTCCTCTGCTCTTTTCTCCCATCCTCTCTTTCTCCTTCCCTCCCTTACCTGAATTAAATCTGGACTATCAACATGAGGTAAATACCATTATCTTTTATTTTTATGAATAGATAGATAGATAGATATGGATATAGATATATACATACATACATGCATACATACATACATGCATACATGCATACATACATACATGAAACTTCCATTTTTTTAAATGAAGAAACTTTTCTCATTACAATAATTGAGTTTCTCTTCTCTGTCCCAAAAGAACTCAAATATTTGTGTAACAAACTGTCCCCCATCTGTTGCTTAAAGGTATCATTATGTGGTAGAAAAGGGGCCAAAATAAGATGTCTTTACTTTTTTATTTTTATTTATTCATTCATTCATTCATTCATTCATTCATTTATTTATTTATTTTAACCCACCCTTTTTCTAAGGGAGATGTTAATTTCTATCAGGAAAGAAAGCAGAAGGTTGTGTCTAGAAGATTGGCCACTTTGTTCTCAGAATAAAGGTGTACCAAGCCAGAATGATATTTATCTAATTCTATAAAGATTATTAGTCATAGAGAAGTGATTTTCAGGTTCAAATTAAACTTCTGAATGCTATATCTTAATAGGGAAAGGAGGACCTCAAACTTTATATCCAAGGCTTGATTGCCTTCCCACCAAATATTAGTTCCGCAATGAACACCTAAAATAAAGAGCAAAGAAATTTATTTATCCACGTCAAAAGCAAAATAGTAATCAGAGAAAATATACATAGGAGAATATATAAGACAATACAGAGTAAAGAAACTGTACCATTGGGAGTGATAAATTCTACCATCTTCCCCAAGAGAAAATTCCCTGAAGTCTAGTGTAGCAAGATGGGGATTAGAACATGATGAAGGCGTTGGCTCATCTACATTTTGGCTTCTTCTATGACCTGAAGAGAGCTTGAAACCATGTGTCATCTTTTTGAAAACTAGAAACCAGAAGATACTTCTTTTTCTCTTTCAACTCTGCCTCTTATATAGACAATGGAGTATTGAGTAATAAATTTCCACTAATAAATAATGTCCTATGTAAATAAGCTTTGAGTCATGGGTTACATTCATTTTTACATTATGTGATCACTTTAATTAGAAACAAATTTAAATGTTGCAGATGCCTGAAAAGGACAGCTCAAGGAGATTTTCTGCCTTTGTCTCTCTTATTTCCACTTGTTCTATGTTCATATGATTAATTTAATTTACTTGAATTATTTAATTTAGTTTACTTTAATTCAAGTAAATAAGTATTTATTCATTTGAATTCTCTGTGCCATCTTATTTCAGTTTATCAATGAGAAAACCATGTCTGGTTGTTAGAGAAGACAGAGCAGTTTAGTGGCCTAAGAAATCTCTGCTTTGTTCTTTAATTGCTTTGAGTCTTGACTAAGCAACAGAATCTATCTGTGTTTTAACCTTCTCAATCAGGAAATAGAATAAGTGATACAGATTCCTGCCTTGTTTCACAGGAAGTTTTGAAGATATGAAATTATTAAGAATTCCTTAGTAGTGGTTTAGTAATTCCAGAATAATAAATTGGTCTTTTAAAAATATAGTACACTGTATACATAGTAAAATAAGAAAGAGAAATCTGTGCATAGGGAAAAATCTTTAATCTTCTATTCTTGTGTCACATCAGCCATACATAGATACCTCAATCTAAATTCTTTTATGTTTATATAAAATTATCATTCACTGCTCAAAGTCAAGAAGTACTATTTTTTCCTCAGATTGGATTTGTTATTTATTTCTTCATATATTGGTATTAGATGAATGTAATAGGAGCTAAATTAGATTAATTCCAAGACCTAGGTTTTCTTCATGGTTGAAATTTATCCTTGTATTTTAGTGATGAAAACTAAAGAAACTAAAAATGATCAGTGGAGCCAAGATGGCAGAGATCAGACAGGAGTCTCTGTAACCTCCTCTAACCTTCCCTCAAACCAACAACATATGAAGCCTCTAGACTGATTTTGAACTAAAAAAATCTACAATATCTGGAGGACAACACATTTCTAGAAGAAGATACTCTGGAAGAACTTCAAAACAGGTCTGTTTTAATTGGGCAGGGGGATGGTCTGTTGAAACCAGAATGCAGCACAGGGAGACCGGGGCAGGGAGCTGGAGCAGGGAGCTGAAGCAGGGAGCTGGAACAGGAGTCCTCACAGGATTTGGAACAGGAGGGGAACCTTGCGCTTCTCACACACCTGGGATTCTTCTGCGAGCCTCTTGGGCCAATCTGTCCTGATTGTGGGCAGGTGGTTTGGAGGATCTGCCTTTTGTGGGGGGTAGATTGTGAACCACTGAACCCCTGATGAGCGTGGGACCTAGCTGCCATTACACAGCACCCTAGGGAGATCAATCAATCAGCAGAACTGATCACCACCTGAAATAACTCAATCAGCAGAACTGCCCAACACCTGAAATAACTCAGTCAGCAGAACTGCCCCAGTGCTGTCCCTCCTTTGCCCTGAACAGACCTCACACCTTTTAAAAAAATGAATAAAAAAAACAAAAAGAGCTCTCACCATAGAAAGCTTTTATGGAGAGAGGGAAGAACAAACCTCAAATCCTGAGGCCCCTAAAGGTAAAACAACTTCAGAAAAAGCCCCAAAGAGAGACATAAACTGGACTCCATGCCACAAGGCTTTCCTTGAAGATTGCATAAAGAATCTTAACAGAGAGAAGAAACACGGGGAAATGAAGTGAGATCACTGCAAAATAAAATAGAAAAAATGGAAAAAGAATGCAATGAACAAAAAAAATGTAAATGGTCATTTGCAAAAGGAACTAAAAACAGTAACTGAAGAAAATAAGACATTACAAATTAGAATTGAACAATTGGAAATGAATGACTCATCAAGACTTCAAGAATCAAACAAAAACAAAAAAATGAAAAGATAGAAAAAAACATGAAATATCTCCTAGGAAAAACAACTGACCTGGAAAATAGATCTAGGAGATTCAATCCAAGGATTATAGGGCTTTCTGAAAGCCATGATGAAAAAAAGAATCTAGACACTATCTTCCAGGAAATCATAAAAGAAAACTGCCCTGATATTTTAGACCCAGAAGGCAAAATACTTATTGAAACAATCCACTGAATGCTATATCTTAATAGGGAAAGGAGCACCTCAAACTTTATATCGAAGGCTTGATTGCCTTCTGAAAGAAACCCCAAAATTAAATCCCCCAGGAATATTGTGGCTAAATTCCAGAACTATAATACCAAGAAAAAGATATTACAAGAAGCCAGAAAGAAACAATTTAAATATCAAGGAGCCACAATTAGGATCACACAGTACCTAGCAGCTTCTACTTTAAAGGATCGAAGGGCCTGGAATCAGATATTCTGAAGGGCAAAGGAACTTGGATTACAGCCAAGAATAAGTTACCCAGCTAGAATGAGCATTATCTTCCAGGGAAGAAGATGGTCATTCAATGATATAGGAGAATTTCACCTATTTCTGATGAAAAGACCAGAACTGAACAAAAAATTTGAACTACAAAAACAGGACACAAGAGAAATATAAAAAGGTAACAAGGAAAGAAAAAATCTCTTGAGAACTATATTTATGTATGGATACTTATAGAATGAGGGTTGATTTTATGATTTTATGATTACATTATGATTATTATGATACGTTTACTGTGATTTTATGGTTATTATGATTTGATTATTGTGATTTTGTGATTATTATGACATGATAATCTGAAAAAGAAATTAGAAGTAGAAAAGGGATAACACTGGAAGAAGAGGAAAGGGAAGTAAAATAAGGGAAATTACATCACATGTAGAGGTAAAGAAAACCTATAATGATTGAGGGGAAAAAAGGGAGGGGAATGAGAATTGTGTTAATCTCCATCTCATCAGATTTGGCTCTGAGGTAATAATAGACATATTGGGTATCAAAAACATACTGGTCCTATCTTATAAGGAAACAGGAAGGAAAGGGGGAAAAGAAAGGGAATAGACTAATAGAAGGGAAAACAGAAGAATTAAGGGAAAGGTGTAAAAAAGGGAGTGGGGCTCTAAAGGGGAAGGATTGTTTGAGGGAAGTGGTTATCAAAAGCAAAATACTAGGGAGGAGGGAAAGGGGATAGGAAAGAGAAAAGCATAAGCTAGGTTAAATAAGATGGCAGGAAATACAGAATTAGTTATTTTAACTGTGAATGTGAATGGAATGAACTCTCCCTTAAAGCCCAAGCAGATAACAGACTGGATTAAAAACCAGAATCCAACAATATGTTGTATACAAGAAACACATCTAAAACATAGAGATACATACAGGGTGAAGGTAAAAGGCTGGAGCAGAATCTATTATGCTTCAGGTGAACAAAAAAAAGCAGGGGTAGCAATCCTGATCTCAGACCAAGTAAAAGCAAAGTAGACCTAATTAAAAGAGACAAAGAAGGAAATTATATCTTACTAAAGGGTACCATAGACAATGAAGCAATATCAATACTAAACATATATGCACCAAGTGGTATAGCATCCAAATTCCTAGAGGAAAAGTTCAGAGAGATGCAAGAAGAAATAGACAGCAAAACTATAATAGTGGGGGATCTCAACCTCCCTCTCTCAGAACTTGATAAATCAAACCACAAAATCGATAAGAAAGAAGTTAAGGAGGTAAACAAAATGTTAGAAAAGTTTAGGTATGATAGATCTTTGGAGGAAATTAAATGGAGACAGAAAGGAGTTTACTTTTTTCTCGGCAGTCCATGGAACTTATACAAAAACTGACCATGTGTTAGGACATAAAACCTCAAAATCAAATGCAGGAAGGCAGATATAATAAATGTATTTTTTTCAGATCATGATGGAATAAAAATCACATGCAATATAAGGCCAGGAGAAAATAGACCAAAAAGCAATTGGAAACTAAATAATCTCATCCTAAAGAATGAATGGGTGAAACAGCAAATTATAGACACAATTACTAATTTCATCCAAGAAAATGACAATATTGAAACAACATACCAAAATTTGTGGGATACAGCCAAAGCGGTAATAAGGGGAAATTTTATATCTCTAGATGCTTATTTGCATAAAATAGAGAAAGAGAAAATCAATGAATTGGGCTTGCAACTAAAAAACCTAGAGAAAGAACAAATTAAAACCCCCCAATCAAATACCAAACTTGAAATCCTAAAAATAAAAGGAGAGATGAATAAAATTGAAAGTAAAAAAACTATTGAATTAATAAATAAAACTAAAAGTTGGTTTTATGAAAAAACCAACAAAATAGATAAACCTCTAGTTAATTTGATTAGAAAGAGGAAAGAGGAAAATCAAATTGTTAGCCTCAAAAATGAAAAGGGAAAACTTACCACCAATGAAGAGGAAATTAGAGCAATAATCAGGAGTTACTTTGCCCAACTTTATGCCAATAAATTTGATAACCTAAGTGAAATGGAGGAATATCTAAAAAAATATAGATTGCGGGCAGCTAGGTGGTGCAGTGGATAGAGCACCAGCTCTGAAGTCAGGAGGGCCTGAGTTCAAATCTGGTCTCAGACACTTAACATACCCTAGCTGTGTGACCCTGGGCAAGTCACTTAACCCCAATTGCCTCAGCAAAAAAGCAAAAATATATATATATATATATTGCCCAGATTAACAGAAGAGGAAATAAATTACTTAAATAGTCCCATTTTAGAAAAAAGAAATAGAACAAGTCATTAATCAACTCCCTAAGAAAAAATCCCCAGGACCATATGGATTTACATGTGAATTCTACCAAACATTTAAAGAACAATTAACTCCAATATTATATAAACTATTTGAAAAAATAGGGAATGAAGGACTCCTACCAAATTCCTTTTATGACACAGACATGGTACTGATACCTAAACCAGGTAAAACAAAAACAGAGAAAGAAAATTATAGACCAATCTCCCTAATGAATATTGATGCAAAAATCTTAAATAAAATATTAGCAAAGAGATTACAGAAAATCATCCCCAGAATAATACACCATGACCAAGTAGGATTTATACCAAGAATGCAGGGTTGGTTCAATATTAGGAAAACTACTAGCATAATTGACTGTATCAATAACCAAATTAACAAAAAACATATGATAATCTCAATAGATGCAGAAAAAGCAAAAAAAAAAAAAAAAGATAAAATCCAACATCCATTCCTATTAAAAACACTACAGAGTATAGGAATTAATGGACTGTTCCTTAAAATAGTCAGTACCATCTCTTTAAAACCATCAGCTAGCATCATATGTAATGGTGACAAACTGGAACCATTCCCAATAAGATAAGGGGTGAAACAAGGCTGCCCACTGCCACCATTACTATTTAATATTGTATTAGAAGTGCTAGCTTTGGCAATAAGACAAGAAAAAGAGATTAAAGGAATTAGAGTAGATCATGAGGAAACCAAATTATCACTCTTTGCAGATGATATGATGGTTTACTTAGAGAACCCTAGAGAATCAACTAAAAAACTATTAGAATTAATCCACAACTTCAGCAAAGTTGCAGGATACAGAATAAATCCACATAAATCATCAGCATTTTTATATATCACCAACAAAATGCAACAGCAAGAGATACAAAGAGAAATTCCATTTAAAATAACTTTCCATAGTATAAAATATTTGGGAATATATCTGCCAAGGGAAAGTCAAGATCTATATGAGCAAAACTACTAAACACTCTCCACACAAATCAAGTCAGATCTAAACAACTGGAAAAATATCAAGTGCTCTTGGATAGGTTGAGTAAATATAATAAAGATGGCAATACTACCTCAACTAATCTATTTATTTAGTGCTATACCAATCAAACTCCCAAGAAATTATTTAGCCTACCTAGAAAAAATAACAACAAAATTCATCTGGAAAAACAAAAGGTCAAGAATTTCAAGGGAATTAATGAAAAAAATGCAAATGAGGGTGGCCTGGCTGTACCAGATCTAAAACTATATTATAAAGCAGTGGTCATCAAAGCCATTTGGTACTGGCTAAGAAATAGAGTAGTGGATCAGTGGAATAGGTTAGGCTCACAGGACAAAATACTCAACGACAATAGTCATCTAGTGTTTGATCAATCCAAAGACCCCAGTTTTTGGGATAAAACTCACTATTTGACAAAAACTGCTGGGAAAATTGGAAACTAGTATGGAAGAAACTAGGCATTGACCCACACCTAACACCATATACCAAGATAAGGTCAAAATGGATTCATGATCTAGGCATAAAGAATGATATTATAAACAAATTAGAACAATGTAAGATGGTTTACCTCTCAGACCTGTGGAGGGGGAAGGAATTTGTGACCAAAGAAGAACTAGAGATCATCATTAATCACAAAATAGATAATTTTGACTATATCAAGTTAAAAAGTTTTTGTACAAACAAAATGAATGCAGACAAGATTAGAAGGGAAGCATCAAATTGGGAAATCATCTTTACATTTAATGGTTCTGATAAAGGCCTCATTTCTAAAATATATAGAGAATTGTCTCATATATATAAGAATTCAAGCCACTCTTCAATAGATAAGTGGTCAAGGGATATGAACAGACAATTTTCAGATGATGAAATTAAAACCATCTCTAGTCATATGAAAAGTTGCTCCAAATCACTATTGATCAGAGAAATGCAAATTAAGACAACTCTGAGGTACCACTACACACCTGTCAGATTGGCTAAAATAACAGGAAAAGATAACGATGAATGTTGGAGGGGATGTGGGAAAACTGGGACACTAATACATTGTTGGTGGAACTGTGAACGGCTCCAACCATTCTGGAGAGCAATTTGGAGCTATGCTCAAAAAGTTGTCAAACTGTGCATACCCTTTGACCCAGCAGTGTTTCTACTGGGCCTATATCCCAAAGAGATCTTAGAGGAGGGAAAGGGACCCACCTGTGCAAGAATGTTTGTGGCAGCCCTTTTTGTAGTGGCTAGAAACTGGAAACTGAAGGGATGCCCATCAATTGGAGAGTGGATGAATAAATTATGGTATATGAATATTATGGAATATTATTGCTCTGTAAGAAACGACCAGCAGGATGATTTCAGAGAGGCCTGGAAGGACTTGCATGAATTGATGCTGAGTGAAACGAGCAGAACCAGGAGATCATCATACACAGCAACAACAGTATTACATGATGATCAATTCTGATGGACATGGCTCTCTGCAGCAAAGAATTATCTCAAACCAGTTCCAATTGTTCACTGAAGAAAACCATATACACCCAGAGAGAGGGAAATGAAATATGGACCACAACGTAACATTTTCATGATCTCTATTGACATTTGCTTGCATTGGGTTGCCTTTCTCTGATTCTTTTTTTTTTTTTCTTGTAGATAGGATTTTTCTTGCATAACTTCTCAAGCATTTCAACATTATTAACATGTAGTGGACTTTCTGCCATCTAGGGGAGGGGAGGGGACTGGGGGTAAAATTTGTAATGGAAAGCTTTGTAAAGATCATAGTTGGGGAACTACCCATACATATGTTATACAAATAAAAAGCTTTAATAAAAAAAAAAAGATTAGAAGGGAAGCAATAAACTGGGAAAACATTTTTACATTCAGAGGTTCTGATAAAGGCCTCATTTCTAAAATATATACAGAATTGACTCAAATATAAAAGAATTCAAGCCATTCTCCAATTGATACATGGTCAAAAGATATGAACAATTTTCAGATGAAGAAATTGAAACTATTTCTCATCATATGACAAGGTGTTCCAAATCACTATTGATCAGAGAAATACAAATTAAGACAATTCTGAGATACCACTACACACCTGTCAGATTGGCTAAAATGACAGGAAAAGATAACAACGAATGTTGGAGGGGATGTGGGAAAACTGGGGCACTGATACATTGTTGGTGGAACTGTGAACGGATCCAACCATTCTGGAGAGCAATCTGGAACTATGCTCAAAAAGTTATCAAACTGTGCCTACCCTTTGACCCAGCAGTGTTTCTACTGGACCTATATCCCAAAGAGATTTTAAAGGAGGGAAAGGGACCCACATGTGCAAGAATGTTTGTGGCAGCCCTTTTTGTAGTGGCAAGAAACTGGAAATTGAAAGTATGCCCATCAATTGGAGAATGGCTGAATAAATTATGGTATATGAATGTCATGGGATATTTTTGTTTGGTAAGAAACGACCAGCAGGATGATTTCAGAGAGGCCTACAGACACTTGCATGAACTGATGCTGAGTGAAATCAGCAGAACCAGGAGAACATTATACACAGCAACAAGACTATATGATGATCAATTCTGATGGACATGGTTCTCTTCAACAATGATGTGATTTAAACCAGTTCCTATTGTTCAGTGATGAAGATAGTCATATACATCCAGAGAGAGGCCTGAGGGAACTGAATGTGAACCACAACACAGCATTTTAACGCTTTCTGTGAATATTTACATACATTTTGTTTTCCTTCTTAGGTTTTTTTTTCTTCTCTCTAGATCTGATATTTCTTGTGCAGTAAGATAACTGTATAGATAAGTATACATATATTGGATTTGTCATATAATTTATCATATTTAGCATATATTAGAATACCTGTCATCTAGGGGTGGGGGGTGGAGGGAAGGAGGGGAAAAGCTTGGAACAAAAAAAAAAAGCTTTTGCAAAGGTCAATGTAGAAAAATCACTCATATGTTTTGTAAATAAAAAGCTTTTAATATATAAAAAAGAAAGAAACTAAAAATGATCTTTCCAGATTATAGGATTGGTCTGTGTTATCCTTATTTTGCAGATGAGAAAACTGGAGTCCTAAGAAATGAAGGGATTTGCTCAAGACCTGAAGACTAGTAAATTTCGTAATCTATAGGTCACTGTATTTTCCACTAAACAATGCAATCTTTGTGAAATAAATATTTCCTTTTATTTGTTCTAGAGCCATCTCCAGGCATCACTGTGTTTTCTTTTATTCTAATATTCTAGAATTTATGCAATTGAGTTATTCCTTAACTTATGCATTATTAACGAAGATGCCATATAGATTTTGTGGAAGAATAGGATAATATGTTTCCTCATCATGAGAGAAGTGATGAAATTTTCCTTGTATATAATTTCAGAGATTTTAATAGGAATCTAAAGTTAGGAAGCGGACCCCTTATATTCACTAAAGATTTAATTTAAAATTATTTTTCTTTAATTTATTACTTAATCTGTATTCCTTTTTAATACAGGAATTTGATTGGTTCTTTTTTGGGGAGTTTTGGGGAGCATAAAATGTGGTCCCTGCTCCTTTTGTGACTTTAGAAATTTTTTTTCAATAGAGCTATTATTATTTTATTTTGTTATTACAAATTCAGAAGCAAACATCAGTAGTTTATAAGATTTGATTAAAATAAAAATCATCTAAACCTTCAGAGATTGTCACCCATCCCTTGTTTACAGACACAACATGAACCTGGAAAAATTCTCTGTGAATGTAAGAATACTCACTTTTATTAGAAACTGTGGAGAAGCAAGCAGAAGAAATACCTAACTTTTGTTACTGCTTTCTTCATATGTGGGAGGATGTGGAGACTTTTTCTCCTTTTTCATGGTAAAATCATCATTATTCTCTTAAATAGCATGAAAATAGTTTTCACTATATCCATGAAGTACAGAGATGAGGATGAGGTGAGCTGTCAAAATTTAGAAATGTTTTAAAAGGTAATTTCAAAATGTAGGTCATCAGAACATATCAATTTGACCTCCCATTTTACAACCGATGAAACTAAAGCTCTAGGATATAAAAGGAGTTGTCCAGTGTCTTATAGCTATTAAATAGTGAAACCCAGATCTTCAGATCCACATTTAGGGCTCATTACATGAAATCCCACAGTCTTCCTGATGTTTAATCTAGGTCCACATGATTTTTTTTTCTTGTTCTGATGATCATTCACCAAATGATGAAACTTTGGACCTTATGTATTCCATCTTGTTTTTAAGGACTTAAATAACTAGACAATAGCTTTCTTCTTTAGAAATCTTGGACTTTACTTTATGATGGTATTACTATTAAGAACTTGAACTTAATGCTCATCAAAATAATCATTTTGAGAAGAAATCAATCCAAGTGATTCAAAAAGTCACAATCCAAAGATCCAAGGATTTTTCAACTTTTTCTTTTAAAATTTTTTTTTCCATTTTGTTACATTTCTTTTCTCTGCTGTCTTTTCACAAATTAGAAATCATGGAAAACTTTGGAAGAAATATGTGTAGATACACATAATAAATTCCCATATTGTCTGTTTTTCTCAAAATGTTTCTCATTTTGTACCCTGAATCTTTCTCCTTTTTGTCAGGAAATAACATGTTTCATCATTTGTTTTTTGATACTGTATTTTTAAAAATTGATCAAAGTCCTCAAAAGGTTCAAGGTTGTTTGTCATCACAAAATTGTTCTCCTTGTTCTGTTCATTTCATTCTGAGCAAGTCTTTCTAGGTTTCTATTCAGTAACTTACATTATTAGTTCTTTCATTTCTGTCTCATAATGGAATATCCATATTTTGTTATTCCTCTTTTGTCTGATGCATTGAGAGCTGGAGCTCACATTCAAACTCTACTACCTGTATGGCTTTGGGCAAGTCATTGGATCTTTCTGGGACTCAGTTTCCTCTTCTGTAAAATAGAGGTTGGTCTAGATGACCTCTGAGGACCCTTTTAACTCTAAATCTGTTATCTGATAGTTTTATTTATTGAACTTTAAAACCAATTGCCTTTGGTTTTTTAAAATTAATTAATTATTTTTTAAAAAATACACATTGCTTTATGTATTATGTTGGGAGAGAAAAATCAGAAGAGGGAAAAACCATGGGAGAGAAAAAATAAAAACAGAAAAAATAAGCGATCATAGCATATGCTGATTTACATTCAATCTCCATAGTTGTTTTTCTGGATGCAGATGGCATTTTCTGTTCAAAGTTTATTAGTATTGTCTTGTAAAAACCAATTGCCTTTTACTTTTTACTTGGGCTTTCTGGATAACATCTCTATGTATCTTATAAAATGGATGTATCTTTGGTATAATATAATAATTAGCTAACCTAGTTTTTGCTATTTGGTTAATGGAAGAAAGATATATAAATATTTTAGTGAACTATATTCTCAGCCTCATGGAGTTATATATTTTTTTGAACTTTGTGTTTTAAACTTTTTTTTAATTAAAGCTTTTTATTTGTAAAACATATGTATGGATAATTCTTCAACAATGACCCTTACAAAGCTTTCTGTTACAAAATTTCCCCCCCTAGTCCCCACCCCTCCCCTAAATGGCAGGAAGTCCACAACATGTTAATTATGTTAAAATACTTGACATATCAAATATATGTATACATATTTCCACACATATCATTGCTGTGCAAGAAAAATCATGTCTACAAGAAAAAAATCTGAGAAAGGAAACACAATGAAAGCAAACATCAATAGAGAGCATGAAAATGTTATGTTGTGGTTAATTTTCTATCTGGTGTTCAATTAAGAGTTCTAGTTCTTCTGTGGACATAAATTTATTCCATCTCCACAGGACTGAGAGTTAGTGTTTTTAAATTTTTAAAGTTGAAAAAACTTTTAAAAACTTTTAAACTAGAGTGTATGTTGCTCTACAGCAAAGAACTATAAAAGGAGCAACTTATAAAAAATGATAGCTAGATGGAAAGAATCCCAGGATCACAGCTTTAGAAATATGAGGTATCATGAAAGTACCTTGGAAGAGTCCAGTCTTCATTTTTGCAGATGAGAAAAATAAGGTCGAAGAAGTTAAATGATTTATCCAGGATCATTTTTAGTAAGTCAATGAGGTAAAATTTGAACTCAGGTCTTCCTATATCAGTACCAGAATTTTATCCACTCTGCCATCTAGTTGCCAGAAGAGTTGGATAAGAAGATAGGAAAATCAAAGTCCCAGAATTCATTTATTTCTTTTCTTAAATTATCTTGAACAGTAGAGCCATGAATATCATGGTTTAATCATTCATCTTTAGCTAATTCATCCTCGTGGGCAACTTCTCATACACCAGAGTTGGCCCTTTCTCTGCTAATATGGTGGCCTTCACAGTGGCTCTGTCTTGCAATGCCTTCCTCTTCCTGGTCATAGTATGCTCAGCTACATATACTATGTACTCTTTCGTCAGATATCCTTCCTTCACTAGACCTGAACCATCATACCTAAGATGGCTGAAAATGCCCTATATTACTCCCTAAGATGTATTTCTCACACTAAATAACAGTTTGTGGAACAATGATGAATAACATCAATGGAAAAGTCAAATTAATGTATGTCTTAGATTGTAACTTCCCAAGGGCAGTCACTGGATGATCACTTGTCAAGGATCTTGTATTGAAAAAACAGCTGTAATATTCCATGTCTGGCTATTCTGATATAGACAGAAGCCATAAATAACTTTTTTCTTTTGTAGTACAAGGAGAGCAGGGGAATAGAGCAGCTTACAGCAAGGTAGAAGAGATATTTCTAGTCTCCTCACCCGCCTTCTTTCTCCAAGGCAGACTTTCATTTGTGCCAGGAGGGGAAGAAATAGATTGGACTATAGGGCCACTCTGTTCTCCTCAAAGAATTATGGGGCTAGAAGTATATCTATATGTTCCTTTAAATATTATTCTTTTAGATCACATGATTGCATTCCTTCTAACTTTTGGTTGCTTTGTTATTTTTGGGAAGAAGGAAGATCCCAAGATCTATATCCAAGACTTTCTTTTTTAAAAATATCCTTCCCAGGTAATACCATTTCCACTATGAATATACACAGTAAGTATCAAAGAGATTCATTTATCCAATTACAGCAAAATAGAAATCTGAGAAGTTATACTTAGGAGAACACATATGAGACAATACAGAGTGCACTGGCTGTCTCATTGAGAGAGAAATAACTCGGTTCTACAGAGAGAGTATCTTTGATTTCACCTAAGAGGAATCTCCTTGAAGTCTAGAGTAGCAAACTGGGAAGAATAACACGATAGATGCTGCCAGCTCCTCTCATGTTTTTGAAGAGTGTTTGCCTTCAGCAACTTGAAGCAATATTGTCTCTCCAAACTGGAAGCCAGAACATATGAATGACGAGACCTCCAAATAGACACTGGTGAAGGCTAGAGTTCTCTGTTGCCAACTCATTTATTTCCATCAATAAAGAGAGGATCTTATATTGTACCCTGAAGAGATTTGGGACAAAGGTTGTTTTTCTCATTTTGCCAACTGAACTGTGGACAAAGATCTTGTCATGTATCTCTTTATATTTCATTCATTCATTCAACAATTTGTCAAGTTCATATTTTGTGCAAAGAACTGTAAGATGCAAAGTGGAAAAAAAATCATCCTCATTATGAGGATAGAGGTATTAAGAGTGGTTTAAATTGCTAAAAAATCAGCTATCTTGTGAAATTTGTTGATTGAGTAGTCCTGGACAGGTTATTTATACTGATAGAGGATTTTTTTTTATCCCTACTTCTTAGTGATGTCATAAGCAATGTTACCAGGCCCCAGTGATCTAATTTTCAGAATATCCCAATCTGTCCAGTTGAACTGCTATCTTCTCCTCTAATGAAATCTGATGGGGTTGGTGATAGTAAAAGAACAACCTTATGGAGAGGGTCCTGGAATAGTGAATTATAGGTAACAGAGTAGCAGAATCTCAAAATACTTACCAGAGAGACAAACAATTAATGATAATGCCCTTTGAATTCTGAGTAGAAATTAAGAGAAATTTTTTTTCTCTTCAATAATTACCCAACAAAGGAAAGAATTAAATCAAAATGGATTGAGCTGTTTCAAGCAGATTCTTAAAAGTCTTCAGGTGAGAGTGGATGAACATTTTTGGGAGATATTTGTATTATAATTCCTATAAGATATAAATTGAGCCAGAAATCCTCTGAAATCTAATCCTGATAAAATGGTAGTTAAGAGAACCTGGGAGGACTTTTCTCCATATAGAAAACCTGAGAGGACTGTTTCTAGGAGGGTCATAAGGATATTCAAGGAGGAGTTTTGGAATTACTGGATTATGTGGAGATCTGTAATGGTTTCAATCAGCTAATTATATATTGAAGAGGAACCTTTTGGATTATCTGCAAAGACCTTCAAGAAGGCCTAGGAGCTTTATCGACCCCCTCTTTTGGCTTATTCCTTTTTGGCTTCATTGGTTGGCTACTAAGCTCATGTAGTCTAGTGAAAGACCTAGGACCTCAATAAGGACTTCAGTAGTAGCCTTTCCCATTCCACTGAACAAAGAAACCCTAGGAAATTCAAATCACTTGAATCAAAGTAAAGCCTGTGGGAAAGGCTTCAGCCTTTATTTGATGACTACTCAGCTCTCAGTGATCATGTCCACTTTGGGTATTTTCAAAAGGGTGGGGAGAGAGAGAGCTATAGGGATTTGGGACTTAGAGTTCAGCTCAGGTTTTACAATCAGCACTGCCCAGGTGGGGAGCCTGAGGCTACTTGTTACTGCTATATTTTTGAAGAAAATATCCCTTTCTAAAAGCTAATTAATATTTGAGGTTAAATAGAACTGGGGCCCTTATAATCATTCTCCTAAACAATTTGGGGAACGTAGCCAATGAGCACCTAAGCCAACGCTAGTAGAGAAGAGAAACCCTCTTTTTCACCCCTCAAGGCATCCTAGAACTCTGGGAGGGAGATGAATTTTTTTTTTTTGCCTGAGTAGATAGGGCAAATACACTCCTTATATTACAATAAGTTCTGTGATTGTTTTTCCTCTGAGGGATATGGCATTCATATTTTTCTCTTACAGAATCTGTATAATATGGTTATTTAATATTTGTTTTTTAGGACATGGTTTTTATTGTTTTCAAATCTCAGGGTCAATGGTCTTCAAAAGTTAACCTATTATTAGCACACCCTTGTTATTTACTTGATTAATTTGCCCCAGTCCCTAGCCTCTCATCCTTTTGTGAGTAAAAGTTTCCTAGAGTCAAGCAAGTTGGATGGCAAGTAGGGAAATAACCCTATGCTTTTCCTCTACCCCATTCCCAAGTGTCTAGGGTATTCTCACGAGGTTTAAAGATTGGGGGACTGACCATTGCAATTATATTTTTACCTCCTTCAGTAGGCAGAATGATAAAAATAGAAATAATTATGGATTTGTTGTCATAGAACCTTAGATGAAATCCTTTCTCGGCTACTTATTCTCTGTGTTTCCTAGGCCTCTTTTTCCTTATCTCTAAAATGAGGGGGAATGGATGGAGGTCCTATCCATCTCTAAATCTCTTTGTTGTTGTTTAGTCATTTCAATTGTGTCTGAATCTTTGTGACCCCATTTGGGTTTACCATTTCTTTTTCCAGTTTATTTTAAAGATGAGGAACTGAGGCAAACACTCAGGCTAAGGGACTTGCCCAGGGTCACACAGCTAGTAAATGTCTTAGGCCTTCAGGCCCCACACATTATACGCTGTACTGCAAGTGGCCCATCTCTTATCCTATGACAATGTATGTAGGGGAGTGATTATGTGCATTATTTTTATTATACATCTAAGATTTCTTTGTATTCTAAAAATTAGAAATTTTAAATTCTATTTGAATAAAATACAATTACAAAAGTTTTGTTTTATGAAAAGTTCACAAATATTAAACCATAAAAAATGGGGACATTGTTACAATAAGTTTGGAAACCGGTACTGATAAATTTGCTAAGTACTGAGCACTTTGGTAAGCATTGCCATTTATAGTATTAATTAACTCACAAACACTTTCCAATATTTGCCTGTCCCATGTGCTCTGGAGGCTGGAATGAGGTCAACTTTTCCCCAAGTCCTTTGCAAAGAAACACTCATTCCCTAGCCACCTGTCCCTCAGGGAAGGCACTGGGATGAATGGAGAATTTCTGAAAGGGTTCCTCTCCATGTGAGGATTAATTATTAGAAACTGGAGATGATGGTAGTGCTTAGAATGGGAGGGGGTAGTCTCATAGGATCTTTAGACAGAAGTATCTTTGAAAACAATGGGATGAGGGTGACTGAAAATTTAAACCCTCTACTCATTTTGAGTTCTGCTCTGTCAAAGGAAGGTTATCTTTCTTACAGGTGAGATTTTTTTTAATCTGATCTTTATTCTGAACTCCCCTCTTGACTCTAGTTCTTATACACAAACTTCCCCTGTTCAAAAGGGATTGATCAGTTCTTTTCTCTGCTCCCTCAAGCCCTGCTCTTTCTTCTGTAATTTCTTGCTTGAATTTGGAAAAGAAGATTTCTCTTCCCTTTGTCTCATCCCTAATACTGGTAAAGTTCATTTTTCTTCTCTGCTCAAACATCTCCAGTGAATTTCCTTAATTTCATCTAACACCTGGATGAAAAGGTCATGTCCCTTCTTCTGCCTCTAGATGGGAATGTTTTAACCATCTCAGAAATGAAAACAAAACAATCCCCCCACCCCCCAGAATCTCTGCTAGGTTTACAGATCAGGGAAGAAATAGATACTTCACAGACCACTCCTTATCTTTTGGGAAGTTTATTAATTTAATCTCATAATTAATTAACCATCTGGGGGCAGACCTATTTCCTTTAAGAAAATAGAAAAACATTAGTTATCTTCATTTGTAAGAGTCCATCACAGATTCTTCTATTGACTGATTTAGATCTTTTTAGACATTGTGATGAAAGGACACCAAATGGGGGAGGGGAGAGATGTACCACAAGAAAGATGTTGAAAATCACCAAATCATCACTCCTAGATTTGAAATTAACTTAAATTCAACAGCCTAGGTGTCTATGGGTAAGTATCCTCCCTCAGTTTCTTCACCTCATTGTTCTTCATGCATATCTTCCATGTCTGCTCAACGTCATTTCTTTACTTTTTTTCCCCCTGTTAATCTTTGATCTGATTTTACCCCCAAAACATTTTGTTCTTCAGGGAAAGTTTTTGGTTTGCTGTTGGGATTATTATTATTATAATTTTTTTTTTTTTGGTGAGGTAATTGAGGTTAAGTGACTTGCCCAGGATCACACAGCTAGTAATTATTAAGTGTCTGAGGCCAGATTTAAACTGAGGTCCTCCTCACTGGTATTGTTCATTGAACCATCTAGCTGTGCCATCCCTTAGGGAAAGTTGAAGAAAAGGTAGTCTGACTCCCATTGTGAAATGGTTGATACAGCAGTAGCTAGCTATTAAGTCTGTATTATGCCCCTTCCACTTCTTGCCTATCCTCTGGATGTGTATCTTGATGTATCAAATTCTTAGAAACTTGGATCTATTTCTTTTCTCTTCCTCTTCCTCTTCCTCCTCCTCCTCCTCCTCCTCCTCCTCCTCTTCTTCTTCTTCTTCTTCTTCTTCTTCTTCTTCTTCTTCTTCTTCTTC
>JAJPUD010003732.1:1197-15059 GCA_023553655.1 Myrmecobius fasciatus
TCTGTCTGTATCTCATCTCTCCCTTTTCCTTCCCCCTTTTCTCTCTTTCTATCTCTTCATCACTGGACCACAGCCTGACAGAAACCAGACAGAGGAGACTTGGGGGGAGGAGGGGACAGGGGAGAGATCTAGACCTTCCATACCTCCCAAGGGAGGGGCTCTGACCAGGGTCTTTCCTGTGACCTCATCAGAAGAAATCCCCCAGAGTCTCGGCCAGACAGTAGGTACAGTGAGTCCTCGGACAGAGCTCACACCAAGAACACAGAGTCCTTAGCAAAACTGAGAAATTAAATATTTTTTAAAAGGTTAGAACCATTGACCTTTCCATTTAGTGTCAGGATTATAAAACTGAAGAAGAGCAGAGCTGGAGGGACCATGGAGATGCTCTCTTCCACCTCCCTCATTTCACAGATGAAGAAAACTGGCTCCCAGAGAGGGGGGGTCCACACAGTGAGTGAGAGGCAGAGGGGGAACTCCAGGTCTGGAAACCAGAGTATCTCAAGGGCATGGAAGCAATCAGCCTTGCCAGTTCCTGGCTTATATGCTTGTTCCGTTCTCAAGTAAGAATTCAGTTAAATTCAGCAACTATTTAAGAATTATGGACCTACTGTGTATGAGAGGCAGCTACGTGACACAGTGGATAGAATGCTATGCTTGGAGCCAGCTGTGCGGCCCTGAACAAGCCACTTAACTTGGTTTGCCTCAGTTTCTTAAATTAAGGGGAACTAGAACCATCTAAGTCTTTCCAACTTTAAATCTAGGTTCCTACCATCATATTTTGGTAAATACAAAGTAGTTTCAAGAGGGAAGGAGTAACTGTAAGTGGGAGGTTTTGGAAAGGCCTTAGGTGACACCTGAGCTGGACTTTGAAAGGAATTAGGGAAAAAACTGAGTCACTCTAGGAGGCAAGATGCTTAAGCAGCTCCACCCAAACCGAGCCTCTCCATGGCCATTATTAGGGGAAGATGGGCCAACTGGTGACTCTCCACAATCCTCTCCGTTCTAGCATCTTCTCTCCTCATGGCCTGGGCCATTATTTCCCTCCAGTGTCTATCCTCATCATATCCTTTCCAGCAATCATGGGGTGGTCCTCCCCCCTCCCATTCTGGCTCCCTCTTACATGTTGGCTTCCCGTATTAGAATGTTTATTCCCTGAAGATAAGAGTCTGGACTGTTTGCTTCTATTTGCATCCTCAACCCAACGTCTGGAAAACATAAGTGCTCAATAAATGCTCTATTTATCTAGGTGGCCCCGGACATGGTTAATCTCTTCAGGGCTTCCAGTTCCCTTCTCAGAATTCAGTGGACCCCACAATAAGGAAGCAGATCCCAACTTTTAGCCCACAGTATAACCTCTCTAACATCCACTGCCCAGATTCTCAGATTTCCAAAAAGGGCCATTTCCCCACCTCTGGTGATAAACCTGTTCAATTGAGGAGAATGAAGAAGACAATAACCCATAAATAGACCCAGTTATTTCTCTCAAAGAGCTCGTGACCAACTGAAATCTGGGAAAGCAGAACTAAGTCCCATTAAATAAGTAGGTCACCATACAGATCTGTCATGTCATGAGTGGGTCTGGTATCCAGCATTGAATATACAGCCTAACATAAGGAGGGGCAACAGGCAATAGAAAAAAGAATAGACTTGGGGGGGGGGGCCTGGGTTTGAGGCCAGACAGTTCCTACCTCTGTGACATTGGACAAATTATTTCCCATCTCAGTAAGCCTCATTTTTACCATCTATCTGTAAGATGTAATGCTCACTACCCTAACCTACCTTCAGAATTGGAAGAGATCTCAAGATCCACCTAATTCAACTGGCACGTAATTGAGAATCCCTTCAATAACATTCTCAAAAAAGTGACCATTCAGTCTTTATTTGAAGTGAGGGAGAACTCCTTCCCATGTTCTCCATGACCAAAGCAGACCCTCCCATTTTTGAATAGCTCTAATGCAGAGATTCTTAACTTCCCTTGTGTTGCTGACCTCATTAGCAGTCACTATGGCAAAATTTATGCTTCCCTTCTCAGAATAATGTTTTTAAATGCACCAAATTAAATACATAAAATTTCAAAGAATACTAATCATTTTAAAAGAAACTTCCTAGATCTACTTAAATCTATCCACAAATCCTTCAGGGAGGGAATCAAAGAACCCCATGTTAAGAATGCTCAGGCACTCCCTTGCTCCCAGTCTTATGCCCCCCAACATCATTCTGCCCAGGTCTCACAGCTGGAGCTCTTTCTTCTCCCCCAGATCCCTTCTCCCCCAATACTCTCACAGGTCCATGTCCCTTCGAGAAGCAAGTTGCTCTGGTAGGAGACCTGAGTATCAAATGAGAGGTCCTAGCTTCAGATCCCAGCTCTGCCACTTATTATATAACCTTGGGCAAATGACTTAAAATCTCTGAATTTCTTTTCATCCACAAAACAAAGAGCTTGAACTCTGCCCTCCAAGATCTTCCCTTTCCAGCATTAAAGCCTTGATTTTTCCTGTGATCCTTGGATTGCATAATTGTGAGAGCGGAGCTTTGTAAACCAAACCACTCCATGGAAATGTGAGTAATGATGAAAAACACAAAAGGAACCCCAGACTTGGAGGGGCAAGAAATCTGAATTTAAATCCCATCTCTTCCCCTAACTACTGACTCTTAATTCTCTTTTCTAGTCATCAGTTTCCTCAACTCTCAACTTAGAGATGGCCTCCAAAGTGCCTTCCAGTCCTCATACCCTATGTTCTCCAAACACAAAAGCTTTCAGAATGGCCACCTCAGGCTTGGCTTTTTCTATCAGAGAAACAGCTGTGAAGAAATAAACTCTCCCTCCTAAAAATCCTGATGTTGGGATGATGGGAGAAGGGACGGCCTTATAGGGACAAGCTCTGGACTCAAACACTTCTCAGTATTAGAATTTACTTCCTCATCGGGGTTTTCTTTGTGGCTTATTTTAAATGGGATGCCTGGTGTACAAAAGGGTAAGATGAAAGAGTGTTCTAGAAGCTCTCTTATTATGGGATGAGGTTCAATACTTTCCATAATGGCATTAGGGCATGTGTCAGAAGCCTCCACCCTCCCCTCCAATGACTGGGAGTTTTATGCTGGTCCCTCCACCCTGGGGATGATGGCATCCTGGGGCAAGGTCCCTCCAGCACACAGAAAGCCCTGCAAGCTTCCAGCTTCAACCAGACTTCAATAGGCAGTTTTTAAATTGCACCATCTCCCAAGTTTCTCAAACTTCTAGCCACAGACTCCCAAAGTACTCAGCAGTCCTCTGGGAATGTACGTCATATGAGAACCAAGAAAAAAAAAAAAACCCGAAAAAAACTTTTTCAAAAGTAGGAATAGGGAGGCCAGAGGGGAGAAGCTGCCCAGAGACAATAGTGAATAGATTTCAGATTATTTCCTGAACTCTGACTCCTCGTGGGAACGGGGTTATGAAAAGCTTTTCTTAAAATGGTTATTATTTGGTGGGCTGTCCAAAATAAACACACGCACGCAGAGCACGGAGCCAGGCAGGAAGTGAGAAACATCTGGGAGACATCTGGCTCCTTGCAATGTGGAGAGCCAGAGGCTGGGGGGGGGGCAGTTCTGGGGACTGTCTTCAGGAGTTGTCAGCAGGCTAGGTGCAGTGATTGCATACAAACATCCTCATGCACATAAAACACAAGGCAAACACAGATATACACAGCATGCACACACACATACACACACAGAGCCAGACCACTCTTGGACACCTTTGTGGTGTGTGTTGGATGCTCAGTATCTCCCTTACTTGAAGCCGATATGGAGAAAACTGGAAAATCCTGATAAATGGGACAGCAAGCCCTCCCCACAGGAGCACAGATTTAGAACTGGTGAGGGAACATGAAGAAAATCTAAAGTGAATTTTAGACCCATTTTACAGATGGGGTACTGAGACTCAGTGACTTGTCCAAAGTCATGCAGGCAGGAAATGGAAGAGCTGGGATTTGAACCCAAATTTTCTGATTTGAACCCAAATTTCATACATACTCTTTAGCCCTTGTGATGAGCCAAACACTGTATTATTAAGACCTTGCTAAAAACAAGGTAGTGTTATAGGTCTTGGGTATACAAAGACAAATTGCAAAATATCCCTGCCCTCAATACACTTGCATTCTGCCAGGAGGATTCTTTTACAGAAATACGAATGATATAATTAGAGGGGGAAGAAAGCAATGAAAGGGATGGGTAGAGAGTGGCAAATCTGGTAAACTTTTTAGGAAGCTTAGAGCCAGGAGGGCTTTCCAGGCATTGGGTGAGTGAAGGGACTGAAGTGGGAAGTCCACATTACTGCTAAGCTGGATAGTGTAATAACCTCCTAAATCAGTGTCCCTGCCTCTGCTCCCTCCCACCTTTCATCTATCCTTCATGAACTGCTGGACCAATCTTTTGTATGCACATCTAACTATATCAGCCTCTGCTCTAAATCTTTCAAGGGCTCCCCATTGCCTCCCCAACAACCTAGACTTCACCTGATATCAAAAGCCTGCTCTTTTCTTTTCAACTTCATCTCACCCTGGTCCTTGCCATAAGCCCAACACTCCAGCCACACTGGACTAGCTGGTCTCAATTCCTTAAACACATCCAATGCAAGACACCCCCATATGCTCTGAGCCCCATCTCCTCCCACTCTTAGGGATGGTTCTATTCCAGATGGCATGGAGGCAGGGGAAATAGATTGGATTTAGAGATGGAGAAGCCATCTGAGATTGAAACCACTCAAGGAAGTGACTTTGGACAAGCCAATTACTCTCTCACCTTCAAATTCTACTTCTATCAAATAAGGAGGTTAGGCCAGATTCGAGTTTTAATCTTGTTCTTTGTCGTGGACTCCATGGGCAGGCCGGATTCCTCGTCGGAATCATTTTTTTTCAATATACAAAATAAATATCAAGAATGACTAAAGAAATCCTTTGCCTTCGCTCTTCCTCTCCAAGAATGACAAAGAAAACCAGTTATATTTAAATAGATATAACAAAATATCCTTTAAAAAAACAAGTTTATGGAACTCAGGTAAGAACTCCTGAAACTAAATGATCACGGTCTCTCCTCAAAGAGCAGGAAGTTGGGAAATAACTCAATACTATAAATATTAATTCAATGAATGAATGAACAGTTGGGGGTGGGGGACAGCAACAACAATGGTTACAACAACCATCTTGGGGCAATTTCCAGGACCAGGCCTTGGCAAAATGAACAAGTTGGCAAGGATTATCTCCAGTGCCCAAGTAATACCATCCTCACCCAACCCCACCCCCATGCTACCCACCAAGTTTTTTGCTGGCCAACATTCTGTTCTGTTAAGTTGCTTAGGTCTCTTCAACCAAATAAACTCATTCATAATAAACTGTTAGAAGTTTAATTCATTATCCACCAACCACACCCTCAAAAAGGGTATTACATTTTTGAAAGATCCCGAAAGAAAGACATGACTTATGAGGGAATTAATTTCTAATAGTAGAAATTTCCAGCTCCTCCCAAACCAGACATCCATCCTCTCTACCTTAGAACCCCTCCAATATTCCTTACAATTCTTCCCCATTGTATCTCAACATTCCCTCCATAATAGAAGGCGCAGCAATTTTTCTTGTGCAGCAAGATAACTGTATAACTATGTGTACATATATTTGTATTTAATGTATATTGTAACATATTTAACATGTATTGGACTTCCTGCCATTTAGGAGAGAGGGTGGGGGGAAGGAGGGGATAATTTGGAACAGAAGATTTTGCAAGGGTCAATGTTGAAAAATTACCTATGCATATGTTTTGCAAATAAAAAGCTTTAATAATTTTTTTTAAATGAAGAAAAAAATTAGAAGGCTCAGAAACTTTTCTGTCCCCCTTTCCCTTTCTGCTGTTCTCCTATGACATATTTGCCTGGGTTCTGGGGACCTTGATTTCTCCATGCCCTCCACACAGGGACCATAAAATGCCCTCTTGGCTGGCCATCAGATGGAGGCAGCAACAGCAAAGGGGAAGAGGAAAATGCTTCACCTTGGGATAGAGGTGGCTCATTGCCCCAGAAGGCTGGCCTATGGTAGGGCCTACCAAGCTGGAAGGCCTCCATGACCAGTCCTGCTGATGGCCTGTACCATCTGTGATCTGAAGGCCAGCTCAGATGAGTTCAGAGAGCCCAATCACCGGGCTGGCTCCAGGACAAATCTCCTCTCAAAGATCAATCTACCAAGTCCCAGAGGAGATATAATCTGCAGTGGCGAATGAAGTGCCCACACTAACGGACACATGAGTGCTTCAGGAGCTAAATGGTGCTTGCTAGTTGCTGGGATGAGGGGATCTGGGGAAGGGGGATTGTAGGATCAGATGGTCATCGAGCTGTAGCTGGGAGGGTATCCAAAGACTACCTGGCCTAGCCCACTCATTTTACAGATAAGGAAACTGAGGCTTAGAGAGGTCAGAGTACCAGAAGGATGCAGCTGACCTTTCCCCTGGAGCAGAACCAGAAGAGCATGGCCACCATGAGCAAAAACAAAGAGTAACTTTGAGCATATCATTCAAGGTCTCAGTTTTTGCCCATGTTAAATAGGGCATAATCGTAATAGTAAGGATGACAGTATCTCATTGTATTTATACTTATTATATTTTATATATAAATATATATATATTTATATGTAAATACAGCATTTATATACAGTATCTCATTTGATCTTACAATCCTATGTCATAGGCCTTGTTATTATTCCCATTTTACAAATGTGGAAACCAAAGTCAGGAGAAACTGAGACACCTGCCAGGATCTAGTAACTAGTAAGGGTTTGGAGCATAGTAGGTACTTTATAATTGTTCGTTGATTGGCTATCTGATCCCATCTGGTATCACCATTTAACTATATTCCTGTTGGTATGGAGCAACAGCCAGCTCTGCTTTGGTAGATAATATCCTATGTCGACTCGCTCCCACGTCTGAAGAACAGAAATGAATGAGGGGGAAAATGTCTAGTAGAGGTCATCCTGAGCCCACCTGGGCAGGAGTAGCTGTCAGAGTTCCCAATAGATCACATTAACCCTGCTCACTTCCAGCTGCTGCACATCTGGTGACCAATTATCGGTCTTCTTCCCCCAAATCTGACTTCAACATGGATTTTGTGACAAGTGCTGAGGAAGTTAACAGGGTTGGCTAATAATTATTTGTTAAGTACCTACTATGTGCTAGTCAGTATGCTGAGCTCTGAGGATAGCAAGAAAGGCAACAAAACAGTCCCTTCCTTTGACAAGCTCATGTTTGAATGAGGGAGATAACATGAATAAAATTCTATATTTATCTATACATCAATATCTATCTATATATTATCTATCTATCTATATATTTCTATATATATTTATATCTATGTAAATATATACAAAAAGACATACATAGACACATATAATACACATATACATATATACTCACAATACATGCATATGCATACACCCTCCCTACTTATACACACACACACATATAAAGAGTAGAGGAAAGGTAATGTCAGAGGAGAAGGGGGAAGACCCTATTTCTAGGAGCAGGGGGATCAGGAAAGGCCTCTCCTGCAGAAGGCTGAACATAGACTAAGTCTTGAAGGAAGACTTGCAGAGAAACTAGAGCAGAAGGAAAAAAGGAAGGAGGGAAGCATTAAAAAACCAAAAGACAGAAATGAGAGATTGAGTGTTTTGCAGCAACTACAAGTAGGGCCAGTGAGGCTGGATTAGATGAGGAGTTAAGTATAAAAAGACTGGGAAAAAAACAAGAGGAAAGCAGGTTGAGAAGAGCTCTCAATGTCCAACAAAGTACTTGACATTAGATCCTGGAGGGAATAGGAAACCATTAGCATTTACTGAGTAGGGGACAATATGATCAAACCTCACTTTGGAAAATGACCTTGGCAGCTGAGCAGAAGATGAATGGCAACAAGGAGAGACTTGAGGTAGGGAGGCCAATCTGAGCCACTGCAATGGTCCAGAGAGGTAATGAGTGAAGAGAGAAGGAGGCAGAAGAGATATGTGAAGCTAGAAATGACAATATTTGGTAATGGATTCAATTGCAGAGAGGAAGGAGCTGAGGATAACATGGAGCTTGTGAGCCTGAGTATCAGGAGATAGAGGCGTCTTTGGGAACAAGAGGAAAACCAGGAAGAAGGGAGGGATGGGGAAAAGAGAATGGGCTCTGATTGGCATTTAAGATGTCCACGAGGCAGCTGGTAGCACAGGAATGGTGCTGAGAAAGAGATAGACAGAGAGAGAGGAAAAGAGAGCAAGACAGAGACAGAGAGACAGAGAGGAGGAGAGAGACACAAAGAGAAAAGAGAGAAAAAGAGACAGAGAGAGGAAAAGAGAACAAGACAGAGGGAGACATAGAGGAGGAGAGAGACAAAGAAAGAAGAGAGAAAAAGAGAGCAAGACAGAGACGGAGAGATATAGAGAAGAGAGACAAAGAAAGAAGAGAGGAAAAGAGAGCAAGACAGATGGAGAGACAGAGAGAAGGAGAGAGACAAAGAGAGAAGAGAGAAAAAGAGACAGAGAAACAGAGACAGACAGAGAGGGGAAGGGAGAGAGAGGAAGCAGGGGAGGGAGAAGGAGAAAGGAAGGGAAAGAGTAGAGACAGAGAGAGAGAAGGAAGGAGGGAGAAAACACAGCCCTCAAGGTTCTCTCCCGGGGGAAACAGGAAAACAGCTGCAGCAACAGCATCCTCCAGGGTCCAGGGCGTGCCCAGTGGCTGCTGCCCAGGTGACAGCATGACAGCCAGGCAGTGCACAGCATCATTCTGCTGTGACTATGGGATGTCTATATAGCAAAGAAAGGAATAAGAGGTCCACCAGTGATCCAAAAATGTAATTTGAGATAAAGAGGGTCCCAAATCCAACTAAAAATGAAGTCAGCTTCACTTTTTTTTTTTTTCGCTGAGGCAATTGGGGTTAAGTGACTTGCCTAGGGTCACACAGCTAAGAAGTGTTAGGTATCCGAGGCCAGATTTGAACTCAGGTCCTCCTGACTTCAGGGCTGGTGCTCTATCCACTGTGCCACTTAGTGTCCTTCCACTTTCTAATATGATGCCCAGTATAGCTTTTTCTGGCCTGAGACTAGGGAGTACCTCAGTCTTATAGCAAGAACCAAAGGAAATTAAGATCTGGTCATGGGTGAAAAGAGAGATCAGTGGATTTAGAGTCAAAGGGTCTGGGTTCAAATCTCCATCTCTGCCATCTGTGGGGCTTAGGGCCAGCCACTTAACATCCAACTCTGTCTCCTCATCTATAAGATGAAAGGCTGGGACAGGATGGTCTTTAAGGTTCCTTCCTGTGTGAAATTTATGAGTTAATGAATAAAGGATTGTTCACAATGCTTTCTCTACCCTCCCTCCCCTCTCCTAACAGACAGAAGACAAAGTCACTCTCCCTGGTCAACCAGCACTTTTCCAAGGGATCTCAAAGTTCCTTTAAATGACTTCTAGTCAACTGCATAAAAGAATTTACTCTTCCAAGGTCCCAAAGAAGCACCCACACAATGTGATTCAGCCTCCCTTCATCAGACCCACCTACCCAGCCCCTGTGTTCCACTGCTAGTTACCCCAAGTTAGGCTCATCCTGTGAAAAAGGAAGCTCAAGCAGCGGAGTGAGGTAGAACACCGGATAAATCAGTTTGGAAGAGGTCCACTGGCCCAGCAATTTTTTTCTGGGCTTTGCACTTGCCTCTAATTCCCCAGTGGGCATCTCTGCTAAAGGTCAAAGAAAGGGTGTCAAATAGGGGAAGTGGGCCCTAGGGATGGCAAAAAGGGCTCAAGACACCAGGGCTGTAAGAGGTTCTACACCATCACTCATACCGATTTACTGTGTGACCGCAGCCAAATCACTTAGCCTCTCTGAACCTGTATCCTCAAAGGAGATGAACTATGGGATAACAGAGGTGAATGCTCAAAGGGTTTATTATCACTATTGTTATTTTTATTGTGCAGATTAGTCTGACCTTAATCCACCATAATAGGACAGGCCCCATTAGCCAAGTATATTACAAAGATCCACTGTTGGGATAACAATCTCTGGGCCAGAAGTCAGGTAGCCAGATGATCCTATCAACCTGTATTAATGCCAATTATTATCATCACTACCTTCATTTTCATGATTAAAAGTCAAACCTATCCTCCCTGTGGCAAGATTTGAAAGGATGAGGCCTTGTTAGATGCCATTTTTAGAAAGGGTTGTCGTCCCTTCAATGAGACAGGAAATAAAAAAAATCCCCAGTCTTTTGCCAATATAGGGGCTCCTTGGGCAGAAGCTAAACTTTCAGAAAGATAGGACACAGTAAATCTGCTGACAGAGGTAATCGTTCTGGTTTGGACTCTTACTTGCCCACCATCACCTTTCATATTTTCACTGTGCAGACCACCAAAATAACCAGTCTCTGACAAACTGGGAGTCACTAATTTCCAGTTAGTGAATCCTTAAAAGAAGAGTTCTTAATTATTTTTATTTGTCCTGGACTCCTCTGGCAGTGTCTGGTAAAACCTGTGGACACCTCAAAATAAAGTTTTTATTTTTTAAAAGCTTTTTTTTTATTTTCAAAATATATGCAAAAATTGTTCTCAACATTCACCCTTGCAAAAACTTGCGTTTCGGTATTTTTTCTCCCTCCCTTCCCCCACCCCCTCCCCTAATCAGTAAGTCATCCAATATATGTTAAACGTGCAATTCTTCTATACATCCAAAATAAAGTTTTTAAATGCATCAAATAAAATACATAAGATGATGATGGAAATGAATTATACTGAAATATAATTATCATTTTTTTTTCTAAATCGACAGTCCCTAGATTTCTTTTAAAAGAAATCAGACTCTTTGAAGGTCCCAAAGAAACAACCACAAAATGTGTGATTCAGCCCCTCTTTGTCGGCTCACACTTAACCCAGCCCCTGTTGTTCCACTGCTAACAACCCCAAGTTAGGCTCACTGAGCTCTGGGAAGGGAAGACCAATCAGCAGAGTGAGGTAGAATACCATTTAGGTCAGTTTGAAGTCTTGCTAGAATGAGACAGACATCTTACTTGCTAAGGCCAGAGAATCTTACTGGAATATCCATCCCAGATGAGTCCAGTCTTTTGGCAAAATTTACTGAGCACCTACTATATGTCAGCCACGAAACAGAAAGGAACTGGTCTCTGTCCTTAGAGAATTTACATTTGATACATAAACAAACACATTTAATATACTCAGAGGAACTAAAAGTAATCAGGGCAGCACTAACAATTCCAGAAATAAGGAAAGGCTTCCTGTAAGAGGTGGCACCTAGGCTGTGGGCCAAGCAAGCCCCAGACCACTCTCTGAGGTTTTGCAGAGGCCACCTGGGCAGTGGATGTGTTTGGGTTTCTTTTTTTCCTGTTGTCTTACACCACAGAAGCTTCAGAATCCCAGGCTCTGACTCACAGAACACTGTGAATCCCAGACTCGATCAAGGTTGGAAAGGGCTTTTAAGGTCAGAGTACCTGCCATGCTCCCAGCACTGTCCTAGGTACAAGATACAAAGAAGTCCAAGACAAAGACTCTGCTCTTAAAGATCTTAGAACTTCAGTTAGGAGAAAAGAAAGATAGCCAGGAAACAAAAGTGAAGAATAATCCCTAATGTCCAGCACAGCAATAAGTTTAGTGGTGCATGAAGTCCCAAGAGGGAGATTTGTACGATCTAAAATGCAAGGGAAGATTTCCCTTAAGGAGGGGTCTTCTACTTCAATCCCACTTGACCAAGGATCCCTCTCCATGACATACTTAACAAAGGTTTATAGAGTTTATTAGAGTGCTGCATCTGGAGTCAGGAAGACTCAGGTTCAAAGCCAGTCTCATTCAATAGTCAATCAAACAATAAATATTTATTAAGTACCTATAATAGGTGGTATAGTGCCTAGACTTCAAGGTCTGGAATCTGGAAGATTCATCTTCCTGAGTTCAAATCCAGCTTCAGAACTTACTAGTTATGTGATCCTGGGCAAGTCACTCAACCCTGTTTGCCTCCGTTTCCCCATCTGTCAAGTAAGCTAGAGAAGGCAATGGCAAACCACTCTAATATCTTTGCCAAGAAAACCCCAAATGGGGTCACAAAGAGATGGAATGATCAATTAAACAACAACAAATGTCCATTATGTGCCAGACACTGTGCTAAAGCTAGGGATACAAAAAGAGGCAAAAGACAGATGCTAGGTGAGTCATTTAAACTCTGCTTCAGTTTCCTTCACTGTAAAATGGCGATCAAATGAGCATCTATGCATTTTTTTCCTTAAATTTTAAATGCAAATAGAATTTCTTTGCAATTACATGTAAAAACAATTTTCAACATTCATTTTATAAGATTTTGACTTCCAAATCTGATATAGGTTATACATGTGCAATCACGTAAAACATATTTCCACATTAGTCATGTTGTGAAATAAGAAACAGAACAAAAGGAAAAACCATGGAAAAAAAAACAAAGAAAGTGAAAATAGTACACTTCAGTCTGCATTCAGACTAATAGTTCTTTTTCTGGAAAGAAAAAAAAAAGCAATGTCAGTAAGCATTTATTTAGCTTCTACTATGTGCCAGGCACTGTGCCTGGCACATAGTAGGAGCTAAATAAGTGCATGCCGACTGATTGCTTTTTTCCTTCCTTCCTTTTAACAAATGGATATCCAGTCTCATTCTCATCTCATGAGGGGGAGTCAACTATATCCCAAAGCACTTTATTCTACTTTGAGATAACCTTTCATTGTCAGAATGTAAAACTAATAATACAATTTTGCAGGAAAAAATAATTGAGGCTTAGAAAAAGTTAAGTCACTTGCTTAGTCATGTGGTGGTGGGTTAGTGCTGAATTTGAAACCATGGCTTCTGACTCCATTATCAGGGCTTTGGTGATTTGCACCCCCTCCATAGACTAAAACATGCCCTGCTTGTGGGCTGGGAGCCCTCCTTCCCTCTGCACTGCTGTCCCTACTGCCCAATCACCATCACTCTTTCTGAGTAATCTTTGTAATTTTTTTTTGTCTTTCCTGTACCCTCAGGAAATCAGGTCTGCTCATCAATGCTCCACTCTGGCCCATTTACCAAGTAAAGCTTTAATAGGGGATGAAACAGTATGGCTTCTGGACCAGGGAGGCCTCCAGGTTCTCTATTAGAAATCTACGTGCTCATCACCCACTAGGGAAGTGGGTGCCAGGATCAGTGGCAAGGAGGTGTGCCAGCTGGACTGGTGGCTCGAATCCTGGCCCTGTTTTGAGTATCTTAGGGAATTGTCCCACATCTCCGGGCCTCAGTTGTCCTAACAGTAAAAACAGCAAGTGGCCTTGGTCCTGGCTTAAATATCTGAGTAGAAATGTAAAAAAAAGAACAAATCTCTACTAAACCCTCACAGACTAAGCCTCTTAAAAGGTTTTTCTTTTTTTGCTTTTTTTTTTAAAGGGATTGAAAACCAGGAATGAAGGAAAACAAAGAAATATAATCAGAACCTAGAAATCTGGTTGTAGCTCAATGTCCAAGAAGGAAAATCAGGAATTCCTCTGGATTGCATGAGAGGACAGGGCTGGCACTTCCCTGCCCCTCCTCCCAGGTTTTGAGGGCCTTCGATTCAGCCCTAGAAGCCCCTAAACCATTCCCTGTTCACTTCTTGCCTCCCTTGCCTCACAATCTTATTTACAAAAGTCAACTGCATCATAGTGTTATGGGGGGGGGTACGCAATCTGGAGATCCGGATTCCAATTCTGACTCCAACTAACCATGAAAAGGGTGCAGTTGGGAAAATCACTGATAAGAAACCCTTCCTGAGCAACAATCATCTCTCTCTCTCTCTCTCTCTCTCTCTCTCTCTCTCTCTCTCTCTCTCTCTCTCTCTCTCT
>JAJPUD010003732.1:24739-35635 GCA_023553655.1 Myrmecobius fasciatus
GTTTAGGGCACGTCGGCTTTTCACCACTAACTGGAGCCCCCAATGGGAGGGGACCCAGACCCCCTGTGGGCAGTCAGTTCTCCTACCCTCCTGGATGAGCCATAGAAAATCAAAGAGCAGGAGCTAGAAGGAGCCACGGCTAACTCAACTCCCTCCTTTCCCAGATGAGGAAGATGAAATAACATTAAGTAGCATGTCCACGCTCACACAGGACAGTGACCGTCAGGACTTGCACTCAGCTCCCATGACTACAAGTACTCAGGCCAGAGGTCTGGAGCTTCTCTTGCTGGCTTATTTCCAACGCTGCTCCCCCCTTCAGTCAGAGGAGAGCTGGGGCCCACTGGTCAAAGACCCTCCTCCATGCGCCACTGGCGCTGACCTCCAGCCAAGCGGCCCCTTGGGTTGTGAGTTTGAGGCGTTTGCAGTGGGATGGATGAGGAGTGGGTCCCGAGAGTACTTGGGGAAATTAGACCCGGAACAGCAGGGCACGGGACCCATCTGCCATGGCTGCCGACTCCACCCAGGCCATGTACAGGAGAAGTGCCTGCATCCGCCCAGGACGACCCCAAAGAGAAACTCATCTTGGAATCAAAATCATAAAGGAATGGCCCCCAATAACTCCCCGGGCATCTTGTCTCCCGAACCCTTCCTCGGGCCTTCGTCCCTCTGTCGGTTCTTCGTCCCTCTGTCGTCGGTCCTTCGTCCCTCTGCAGGCCTTCATCCCTCTGTCGGTCCTTCGTCCCTCTGCCGGGCCTTCGTCCCTCTGCGGGCCTTCGTCCCTCTGTTAGTCCTTTGTCCCTCTGGTTAACTGGGCTCTCCTGGGGCCCCGCACCTGGCTCTTTCACTCCTTGCCCCCACTCGGAGACCCTGAGCACTTACCCCCAGAAGAGCCAAGGCTAAGTGAAACTCTCTTCCCAAGCCCAAGGCCCTCAGGGCTCCTTGCTTGCCACCTCATATCCTTCGCCAGTGGAGGCAATCAAGAAAGGTACAAGGACACCTTCTTGTCTTCCTTCCTTCTCAGAACCTCTCAGGGCGCCTTCCAAGCCCCGGGCTCTCAGGCTGCTGCCGTCCCATCCCATAGTTAACAAGCTCCTTAGGACTAAAACAGACTGGCCAGGAGCCTCTCCGCCCCACAGAGATAGAAGAATGGGCTCCCCATTCTGTAACTCCATCCAGGACTCACGAGGGGAGGGGCTTCAGGCTCAGTCTATCAATTAGCCAATCCCCCCTAAACACCAGCTCCTGAAAGCTCTACTTAGGGGCTTGGGGAAGCGGGGGGCACTGAGAAGCTTAGGCTAGCAGAGTCTCCTGCCCCCAAGGGGCTTCGAGGCCGGATACTTTCAGACACAATATCCCAAGGCCGCACTTGCTAAGGGCCCAAGGGTTTGGAGGATAAGTTGTAGGTCCCAAAGGAAGGGAAGCAGACACGGGCAAGGGTCCGACCTCCCAGGGCAGGCTCCCCTGATGGAATGGAAGTTTCCTTCATTTCACCTGGGACAGTGTTAAGCCCCTTTGTAATAACCACGAGGGACCTGAAGTCTGCTGGTGAGGAGGACTGGAACACAGGCCTTCAGACTCCAAATTAAGGGCTCTTTCTACTAGGCCACACAGCCCCTATGGATGGACCTGAGGATGCTCTTTCACTCTTGCGTTGAGAGAGTGTGGGGTCCCCCTAAGGAAAGCAGAGCTGGCCCCGGCATCCCCATCGGACAGAGGAGGAAGCTGACCCTCGGAGGGGGTGAGAGATCTGCCCACGGTCACACAAGTGCTGACAGAGACTGGATCTGAGCTTGGCCCCAAAGCCTCTGCTCCACAAGGCTTCAGGACCCGCTCCTTTGTCTTGGCCAGAAGAGTTCCTGTCCTTAGCTGGTCCTCCTAAGAGGGCCCTTCCCCTGCCCTCACAACCTACACAGGAAGCAGAGAAGGAGGAGGAGACGGCAAGAGGGTGATGAACGACTGATTGACTCAAGCACTAGGGGGGAGTGGAGAAGGGGGGCAGCTTCCCCTCCACCAGCTGGCTCCGGCTCCAGCATTCTCCTCTTCCCGGGTGGAGTTGGAGCTCGTCTGCCCGAACCTGGGGCAAAGACCTCTCCATACCGAGCTTCGTCCGTCTGTCTGTCTTTGTCTCTCCCTCTCCTTTTTTCTTACACTCAATGTCCCAACTCCCAACCCCTAAAGTGTCCGGGAGATATTTGGGAGAGGAAAGTAAGGGGCAGGATGAATGTAAAAGTTCCAGATCTGTCAATCCATCAACTGACAGCTCTGAAGTGAACACCTACTATGCACAAAACAGCATGCTAGGTATCATGGGGAAAACACAAAAGAAGCTGCAGGGACGCCTGTTTCAGCTCAATGCAAAGAAACGTTCAGAACTACAATGAATGGCAAAGACTGGCAAAGACTGTCAGACTCAGCTGATGCGTGGGCTAGTTTGGTAAAACTGCTTCTTCCATCCTCCTTTCCTTTCCCTTCCTTTGCTTTTTTCTTTTCTTTCCTTCCTTCCAAGGATTTTTTTTGACAAAGGTACTGGAGTAGTTTGCTACTTCCTTGTCTAGTTCATTTTCCAGATGAGGAAACTGAGGCAAACAGGATTCAGTGACTTGCCCACACTCACACAATTAGTGAGTGTTTCAGGCTGGATTTGAACTCGCACCTCCTGACTCCAGGGCCATAGTCCTATCCACCTGTCCCATTGAAAAGTAGATCTGTGATACACACAGCTAGAAGGACAAGGAGGGTATGCCCTCCCCCCAGGACAAAAGCCCAGAGAGGGGAGGACAATATGGCTGAACACAGCACATAAGGGGACAGGGAATAATGTGTGAGAAGCCTGAAAGCCTGTGACTCTGTGACCCAAAGCCTGGAGAAGCTGAGAGTGACCAGCAGCCTCCTCCCTTCCCACCTTGGAAATGGGAGTATTGTGAAAATGTGTGTGTCTGTCTGTCTGTCTGTCTGTCTGTGTGTCTCTGTGTGTGTCTGTGTGGGTGTGTGTCTCTGTGTGTGTGTGTCTGTCTGTCTGTGTGTCTGTCTGTCTGTCTGTCTCTGTCTCTGTGTGTGTGTGTGTCTGTCTGTCTGTGTGTCTGTCTGTCTGTCTGTGTCTCTGTGTGTGTGTGTGTCTGTCTGTGTCTGTCTGTCTGTGTCTCTGTGTGTGTGTGTCTGTCTGTCTGTGTGTCTCTGTCTGTCTGTGTGTGTATAGGGTGGGGTTTTGCAATCCCAGAGGCAGGAAGCCAGAGGCAGGAGAAGAGCAAAAAAGAGGAACTTATCCACGTGTTAAGTAATATGCATATATTATTTATAGTCACTAATAATGGATATTAAACAAGGACCTCCTGAAGGGATGGAGCATCTCGGGAGGCAGCAGAGCTGCATCCTTCCACCCCTCGGGGGACCGCAGGATGAAGCCCTGAGGAAGGAGAACTGAGGACCCTGGCTCCCCGCCCAGGCCTGGGAGAGGCGAAGGGCTGCAAACTGCTCCTGCTGAAGTGGCAATCCAAGCTGGCGAGGGGCCCGGGGCCGGCACTCCAGTGAGGCTCTGCTTTGCAGAAGCCCAGGGCCAGGCAGAGGGGCAGAGGGCTCTGGGGGCCAATGGGCAGCCTGCCCTCGGGCCCAGAAGCCTGAGGGAGCTCCCCAAGGCCCCTCCCCAGGAGGAGGAAGGTGCACCTTTTCTCTCTGAGACAGAGGGCACAGTGGGCAGCGGGGAGCAATCTGAGCAGCGGGCACAAACTTGCCACTCCCCACCGGCCAATCGGCCGCCTCTATCCTGGTTTTCCAAGAACATTCTCTCGGCAGGAGGATTATGTAACTTCTGGTGAGAATGGCAGATGGTGCATTTGTTCTAATGACATTAAACCCATCACTTAATGCTAACCCTTCCTGACATGGGGCTCCAGCCATCTCTGGCTCTGGGAGGGGTCTGGGGGAATAGGGGAAAGGGCAGGGCCAGGGCCTACCCTGTGCCTTCCACAGGCCCCATTATTCCCCTGGCCTCCTCCCAGAGCCCCGTCCTAAGGCCTGTCCATTCTACCTCCAAGGAGTCCCTTCCATCCTCTGTCTCTGCCCCTGTGCAGCCCCCCAGGACCAGCTGCTGGTCTGCGGCCATGACTTCCCAAGGTCTCTGCCCAACTCCCACCTTGCCCACCTTACCCATCACTCAGTCTGGGTATTCCTCGAAGGCCCTGAAGCTCCTTAGTGTTTGTGCTCCTCCACACCACACTCTCACCTTTATTAACTTTGCTCATGATGTCTCTGAACTTTCACCTGTTCTTTAATCTTCCCAATTCTAGACCAGAGTTCCATCCTGAGACCCGTCAGTGTGACATAGGAAGTCATGTAAGTGATGCCTGCCTCAGTTTCCTCTTCTGTAAAGTAAAACGAGAAAGCTCTAAAAGGCTAGCTCCTATTAATATTATTATTAATTATCTCTAATTGGCTACAGTCTATTAATATGGATCAGGACGACGGCCATCTTCTTGTAGAGCTCTGAAGATTGGGGAAAACTCAGGGGAGTGAGGAAATGATATAACTGAAAAGCTGCCGGACAGAAAAAGAAGGAAGCTGGTTTCTTATACTCCACTGGGCCGGTGAGTAGTAGTTACAAAGCGATGTAAAATATTTATATAGCTTAATGATATATATTATCATATATATAATTGATATGATATAATTATGATTATATAATTGATATATAGATCAATTATATCTATGATATAAGAATTTTCAATAAGAGCCAGGATTTTACCCAGAACTTTCAAAGGTTAAGAAACACTTTTTGCAGGATCTCATTTGATTTTCATGACAACCCTGAGAGAAAAAGCCTACTATTATGATGACACCCTCTGGGGAGTTAAGTGACTTCTCCAGGCTGACACAGAAACATATATATGGCTGAAGCAAGATTGGACCTCTCTTGATCACAAGTCTAATCATCTGACTTAGCATGTTGTCTCTAGAGACCCCCAAAAGTGAACTAAGCTGCCAAAAGAGGTAGTGAGTGTCCCACTGACCACCTTTGCTCACTGCCCATACCAATGGGGTGGAGTGGGAGAGAAGAGATCAGGTTCCTTTTAGGTAGCATCGGGCCAACTTGGGCAAGATCCTAGATTGCCAAGTAGGGATTCCGATGAGCTCGGTGGCGGCCATTCTGCCAGAGGGTCAGTGGGCAGCCAGCTGTCCCCTCAGGCCTGGCTATGGTTAAAGCCCAGAGGATAACCCCTGGATGTTAATATTGAGCTCACTGACCATTAGGCACAAGTCTCAAATGGGAAAGGAAATAATCCCGCTCCCTAAAACAGCCTCAGTTTTCCCAATTGTAAGACAGATGATTCTCCTTACTCAGCAACTCAAGAACCCGGAGAGGATTATTGATGGACAGGCTCAGAGATCCAGGAAGAGCCTTACACATTCTGTCCTGAAAGTTCCCCCTCTGAAGTCACTGCTCCTTGGTGGGGAAAGGGAGGCAGTGGGGAGGGCTGTCCCCTAAGACAAGCCCCTCCCCAGGAACCACTGCTTATTGCATTTCCCAGGTGGTCATTTCTGGTCAGTCCAACATCAAACATGTCACACTGTCTGGAAGTGGGGGGTGGTGGGAAGGGAAGCTAGTCAGCAAGATCATAAAGGTTTTCTTGGAATCCTCCGTACTAGCAGCTGCTGGTAGGGGCCCAGGTCCCAGGTTGTGCCGGCAGGCGCCTCCTCATCACATTATCCGGCTGCCGGCTTTCTCCTTAGGCTGAGTAATGCCTCCAGACGCTCCCAGGGCCCTCCTGGGGCTACAGGCTCCTGGGTGATCTGAGCTGAACTCGTCCTCCCCAGCTCTCCTAATCGGCAGCATCTCCTGGGACTGGGAGCAGGGCCAGCGCTGGGAACACTGTCCCCAAAGAGACAAGAGACACCCCCGCCCCTGCCCACACACCTCTCAAAACACAAAGTAAATAAGGACTTCTTTAGGCCAGAAAACGGAGGATGAGCCTAGGTTCTGGTCAGACACATTCACCAGGGGAGAAAGGGACAATGTTACACGCAGGAATCCTTCCCCTTGGTCTCCCGAGTCACTGATTTGGCCAAAACATCCCCAGGTGATTCAGTGAATTCACATCCAAGTGACCTGGATGCAAATACCTGCCCTGGGCCTCCTTACCTGTGAACCCTGACTCACTGCCTCCTATCTCCAGATTCCCCCCCTTCCTTCTCTGGAATACTCGCCCACCTCACCCAGTCCCCCAGATCCTTCAAGGCCTATCTCAAGCCACTTTGTCTATGGGAAGGTTCACATGGGCAGTGCCCTCTGCCAGCCACAGTCAGAGCAGAAAGGGACCTGAGGAGCTGTCCAGTCAATCTGACAAGTGTGGACACTGAAGCCTACAAAGATCAGGTGACTTGCCTAAGATCACACAGGTATTCAGAGCTGCAGTCACAGGCCCATATATTCGGCCGGCAAGCTTTCTGGGGTCTAGACCTCCAGCCTCCTTTCCTGGTCATCTCCCTTCCCACGCACCCTCCTTTCAGGCTGTCATCTCTCCCGCCTGCCCCCTGAAAGCCCAGACAATCATGGTGCCACCCAGGACATTGGCTGGCAAGCTTCTGTGTTATCTCACCAGGATCCAGGCCTTCGTTTCACTTCCTGGTCACTGCCTTGGCACTGACCCTCATCCCTCTGCCTTGTCAGCTTTGGGGTCTATCTTTACACCTTAGGATGTCAGACGCTAGACGGCAGGGACTGTCTTGTTGGCTTGAAATGATATCCCAGGCACTTAGAATAGCTCCTGGAATATCATAAAGGCCTGAGAAATGCTTTCCACACATCCAGATAGCTTTCTTCCGTCCTCCTTCCCTCCCTTCCTTCCTCCCTTCCTTCCTATCTCTCAGGGGAAGAAAATGAAAAGGATTGAGGAGTGATGCCCAATAAAATGAACAATAACAAGTTGTGAAAAGCTGGATTCCAACTCAGATTTTGTCCCTTCAATTGCCCTTTTCACTTTTGAATCCAACAGGTCAGTTCTGTTCTCTGCAATGGGGGAAGTAATCTCTGAACCTTTGAGAGGAGAACCTCTGTTTCTCCTTTTCTCTCTCTATTCCTCTTTCTCTCTATCCCTCTCTCCTCTGTCTCTGTCTCTCTGTCCCTGTATGTTTCTGTCTCTCTGTCTCTGTCTCTCTCTGTCTCTCTCTCTCTGTCTCTCTCTCTCTGTCTGTCTTTCTCCCTGTCTCTCTCTCTGTCTTTCTGTCTCTCTCTGTCTCTCTGTCTGTCTGTCTCTGTCTCTCTGTCTCTGTCTGTCTGTCTCTGTCTCTCTGTCTCTCTCTGTCTCTCTCTGTCTCTCTGTCTCTGTCTCTCTCTGTCTCTGTCTCTTTCTGTCTCTCTCCCTCTGTCTCTCTCTCTCTGTCTCTCTATCTCTCTCTGTCTGTCTGTCTTTGTCTGTCTCTGTCTCTCTGTGTCTCTCTCTGTCTCTGTCTCTCTCTGTCTCTGTCTCTCTTTCTCTGTCTCTCTCTGTATCTCTGTCTCTGTCTCTCTCTGTCTCTGTCTCTTTCTGTCTCTCTGTCTCTGTCTCTCTCTCTGTCTCTCTCTCTCTCTGTATCTCTGTCTCTGTCTCTCTCTGTCTCTGTCTCTGTCTCTCTCTGTCTCTCTCTCTCTCTCTCCCCCCTTAGGAGGCAAATGATGCTAGGAAGCAGAAACCCAAGTCCACAGGATAGATATGATTTACAGCTCTGGAGAGAAACCCAGGGACGCATAATGCACACAAGGGCACTCCAGTCGATATATCGACTTTCAGGAGGGGCCTTTGGTAAACACAAGTGGGTCCGGAGGTCTGTCTCTCATGGAGTTCTGGGGCACTCTCTGATGGAATCAAGGAGGAGGATCACAGAAGAAGGAGCCTCCCACTTTAGAGAACACAAAAGTCAGGGGCCAGAGGAGCACTGACTTGGCTGGGTCACGGCTGGTCAGGGGCCAGAGCCCTAACATCCCTTCTCTCTCTGTCCCAAGAAGACAGTCCTTCGGCATTTCAGAGGCTTCCTCTCTTCCGGTGGCCTTCAGCTGAGGCTCCCAGGGAGCCTGGAGGCAGATGGAGTCAATGAGCATTTAAATCCTCCAAATTCGATTTGCCACACTCTTTCACCAAGTCTCCCAGCTTCCCTGCATCACCTGGGCTGGGACTCTGAAAGTATGTGTGTGAATGGGCAGGGCCCGGGAGGTCACTGAGGAGATGGTGATGGGCAGGACCCCATGGGGTGGGGGAAAGGCCACAGTTTCAGAGGCCGGCCTTTGTCCAGTGGGGGCTGAGGAGGGCCGGGTCAGCCTGCCTTCACTGAGGTCTCTGCTCCCGCTCACCCAGCCTGAGCTCTGTGACGAGTGTCCGGCGTGAGTAAAGAAACCGATATAAAGCGTGGAGCAATTCAGAGCGTGGTGACTTCACAAGTTAGGGGCTGAGCAGAAAAACTGGGGGGCCTCATTTCTGACCCCTCCTTACTCTTAATCAAGCTTTATTCTGATGGATGCAGACACACACATATACAAAGTGTTCAACTTTTTCATTCCATATTTCGCATGAGCACTGATGACTTTCCCAATCTGCTGTGACCTTCCATCCCCTACCCCAGATGTGGAGAGAACTGTGGCTGAAAAGAGCCATATTGGATCTGAGCCTGGGAATACCTCCATTCAGCCAAGGTAAGAGAACAGGATTAGCTCTCCACTAAGATCAGCCTGCCAGCCCCAAAGGGGGCTCCTAGAAACAAAGAGCCAAGGAGCTTTTTGAAATCTCTGGTGAACTGGAAAAGAAGTCACAGCTTTAGAGATGAAAGCGATCTCGGGCCCAGCTGGTCCAACCCCATTATGATACAGCTTAGGAAACTGAGGCTGACGGGGACTAGGTGATCTTTCCAAGATGACACCATGTGGTAAGGGGCAGGGGTGCGAAGAGTCTTGGGTTGGCCCCTTCCAAGCCTTGTCACTGGCGCTAAGGCAGGGCTGGGGAAAAACTGTCTCCTTCACTGGCGTATTCTCTCGTTCTAGATCTCAAGGGTAGGAGGAAATGGACACGGGGAATGGAGCTGTCACCTAGAATCCAAATTTGGGGGGTTCAAGACCCCAAAGTGTAAAACGCTTAAAAACGTCTGAGGATTCCCCAAAGAGCTTTTGTTTATCAGGTTATAATTGTAGGGATTTTTCATATTAGAAATAAAAATGTCTCAATGTTATCAGACTAAAGCTTTGACTTCTCAGTCTCTTGAAAAGGGAGCCCCAGGATCCCTGACTCACATTTGGAGGACCTCCTCCTATATGTTGCCGAGAAGGACCCTGAGGCGCACAGAGCAGAAGAGGTTTGATGAAGATCAGAGAGTAGTTAAGCTGGGCTTTCAGGCCAGATCCTGCCTCAAACCCAGGGCTGTCCCTTTTCCCCCAGAGGGGAGCCATTTCCCCTTCTTCCTACTGTCTTCCATAGCAAGGCCTGGTCCCAGTGTTCAGGGCCTTGTGGATTGTGCCGGCTGTTATACACAGTCTCTAACAGCTGTATTGGTATTTAATTTGAGATGTCTGTGTGTATGTATGTTATCTCCCTTCCCAGACTAAGTGCCTGAAGCTAGGGGTTGCTATCTCTGCTTTCAGAAGGTGTCCTTCCATCTGATGTAGGGAGGGAAGGGGAAGCACTGAGGGTGCCATGGATGCAGCAGAAGGCTACTTCCTGGCCCTTGAACATCCCCACCCAAGGAGGATGAGGAAAGGGCAGCTGTACCCCTAAGAGGCCAGGGACTGATGTCACTGCCAGCAAAGGCTCAGGGTGGAGCAGGGCTGGGGTGGACATATCTTTGTAAGGGGCAGGTGCCTCCTCTTTCCGGTTCCCCTGCCCCCCCCAGACAGCCAAATCCCCTGTCCCCAAGGCTCCAGATTAGGAATTCTAATTCAGTTAAGCTGTGCCTGCCCTTTCTTGACCAGTCCCAGGAGTGAACTGCTCTCCAACTGGTAGTGCCAAGGAGCGGCCCCCTGGAGGCAAGAGCTGGGGCCAGGAGTCTACCTAAGGCCCGGGCTAAGTGGCACAGGACAGAACCCAACAGCAGCCAGGCCTCCACCCAGTGCAGCCCATTCCAGGGGATCTGGAAAGCTTCCTCCTTGTCCCTGTAGCAATCTGGACAAAGATAAAATGGAAAGGAACCAAGACATCATCTAATCCAGTCCCTGATTTACAGATGAGGAAACTGAGACACAGAGGCTCATAAGAGCAAAGGTTGAGAACAGGATGGGACTTTAAAGGCCATTTGGTCCAGCCCCTTCATTTTACAGATGAGAAAACTGAGGCACAGAAAATGAAGCGGCTTGCCTTAAGTCAAACAAACAGCAAGATTTGCATCTGCATCCTCTGACTTCAAAGGGTACACTTTCCTGTAAGTGTCATTCTGTCTGTCATATGTACCACAGCCTCTGACCTCCCCTTATACACACACACACACACACACACACACACACACACAACCACACAGAGCAGACAATTCCCTTCCCCTCCTTCTTCCAGCCCATAACCACTTAGCCCAGTGGTTAGGGTGGGATCAGCTGTGGGATCTTGGGCACAGCCTGATCTCCCTAACACATGCATACATGTATAGAGACAGACACTTACACAATCACCAATCAGCATAAAACAAGCATGCACCTAGATCCACACACCAGATGTCCATCTAGACCTACACACCAGGTGCCCATCTAGACAGGTGCCCATCTAGACCACACACCAGGTGCTCATCTAGACCCACACACCAGATGCCCATCTAGACAGGTGCCCATCTAGACCCACACACAAGATGCCCATCTAGAAAGGTGCCCATCTAGACCCACACACCAGGTGCCCATCTAGATCCACACACAAGATGCCCATCTAGACAGGTGCCCATCTAGACCCACACACCAGGTGCCCA
>JAJPUD010003732.1:42029-88718 GCA_023553655.1 Myrmecobius fasciatus
CACACACACACACACACACACACACACACACACACACACACACACACACACAGAGCCAAGTAACGAGCGCTCAGCTCGGGTCCCAGTCCCACCTGCCTGGGCTCCAGCAGCAGGAGGTGGTTTCTCTGCCTCCTTCCCCACCTTTCCTTGGGGCCCAGCAGACTTATGGCCACATGGGGAATCGGGAGAACGCTTGGATTAGTGGCTGGGGATGGCTGGGTGGGGATGAAGAACCGACACCTCCCCCGCCCCCCTCCCCCCAGTCTTCTACGTACTCACAAACAGAGACACATGTCCCGCTGGGGGATTTCTTCCTTCCCTACGGCGAGAGCCAGGGCTCTCAGCCGCTTGGGCGCAGCCCTCCCCCGGCCAGGCGGCCCGACGGAGAGCAGTCCGAAGGAGAGTGACCTACTTACAGGGGAGCTCGGCCTGATCCGCACACACTCCACCCTGCCCCACCCGCCCGGCCCTCTGCAGCCCCTGCCCACCTCGGGCTCGTCCCAGCTCTAGCCCCGCATGGCCATTTCGCCCTTCAGTGGCCAGAGCCCCAGACCCTGAAGTGTCAGCGCGCTGGCCTGGGCTGCCCTGCCCTGCCCTGCCCTGCCCCGGCTCCGCGGCTGCTCTGCCCGATCTCCCGGCTCCTCTGCTGATTCCCACCAGAGAAGAGTGCGAGCCGAGGCGAGGGAGCCCGGAGCTCCCTGGGAAGTTATCTGAGAAGGACCCGTGTACCACCGCGCATCCCGCGTGCTGCGCGTCCGCCCTTCCCCGGTCCCTCCTGGGTTCCTGGGGATCCGGGAGGACCCTGGAGCTGACGCTCTCGCTACCTGGGGTAAGCTCAAGCATCCAGGAGAAAGCCTTCGGACCTGGAGAGTCCGGGCGGTGGCGGGAAGCCCTTTGGGCCAGACAACACCCTCCAAACTAATCTCCCCAGAGCCGGAGCCGGAGCCGTCTAAGACGCCACCCTTCTCCCCTCACACCCACCCGCCCGACACATTTTCCACTTTTCTAGCGAAAAGAAATCCCAATCACAGAACTGGGGTCTCTTGGCACCGAACTTCGGGCCTCCGGGCTCCCTGTCTCTCCTGACCCCAAGGAGCAGTATGGGCTCCCCCGGGAAGCCGCTGCAGGTTAGCAATGACCTTTGACTAGAGGATGATCAAGGGCTGGAGATCGGTTTGTGTTTGTGGGGAAGGAGAGTTTAGAGGGGGGAGAGAACCTCTGAAGAGGCGGCCGAGGTCCCCGGACGCCCCCCACCTCGAACTCCCCGATGCCGGACCCCCAGATCTCCCTACCTGCTCCGCACAGCCTCAAGTTCCAGAGCAGTAGCAAGGCCAGGAGGCGCGCCCCCCCGCGCTGTCGGGGCCGCCGCTGTCGCCGCAGCTGCCGCGCTCCGAGCTAACATCGTTCCCCGGCCAGGCTCCGGCGCCTCTCCTCCGGGGATCTCTCCCTGGCCCCAGCCTCGCCGCCGCCGCCGCCGCCGCCGCCTCTTCCTTCTCGTCCTCGTCCTCCCGAGTACCTCCAACCTCCGGCCCCCGGCCGCCCGGCCGCGCCAGCCCGTGCCCACCCTGGGGGCACTGCCAGCCACGCTTTGGGGAGGGAGGCACGGGGCACTGGCACCCGGGCGCGGAGCGGCGTGGAGGAGGCGGCCACCGCGGCTGCGCCGCGTAAGGACTAGGAGCGCGGCGGCGCCCGGTGCCTTCTCCGGTGCCAGGCTACTTCGTGCCCTTCCTTGCCTGCGGGCTCCGGGAGCTCCCTCCGCTCTCTCCGAAGTTGAGCAACGAGTGAGTGCGGTCAGCGCAGCGCAGCGCAGCCCTCAGCAGCTCCTCCTCCTCCTCCTCTTCCTCCTCCTCCCGGCTGGCAGCCCGCCCGCCCGCGCTCTCCTCCAGCGGCCACTCAGCTGGGCTCCGGCATCCTTCCCTGCCCAGGCCGCCAGCCACAATGCCGAGGTGTCCCGCTTGCTAGCCCGAGTCCTAGAGCTTAGGGGAGACCAGAGCTGGGAGGGAGGGAAAGAAGGAGGTGCCTCGGGAGGAGGGGTGGGCACTAGGGGGCATCCGACGTCCGTATGGGCGCTGCACTTGGAAAGGTAGGGGCCCCTCAGGGGGACTCGTGAAGAGCAGGACCCGGCTCTATGGAAAACCCGGAGGACTGGCAGAAACTCCGGGATGGTACTGGACTTCACTTCTCTAATCACCCCCACGGATGTGCCCTGTCCCATCCCCTCCTCCTAATAATCCCTAGCTTCCTCCTTTGGGTAGTATCTGCCCCTTCCTTGGTCCTCTGATTGTCCCCAACGTTCCGTCCCTGAGTGAGATGACTTCTGGGCCAGAGACCCGAGTGTACAGGGGTGAGGAATCGCGGTAGTGAGGGGGGAGGGGGGAGAGGAAGGAGTGCAGAAATCCTGCTTCTGACCCGAGAATTTCCTCTTACCCAGGGGGATCAGCTTGAGATTTTAAGGGGTACAAAAAGTTGGGTGATGAAAAAAAATAGATCTTTATTTTCATTAACTTCTAGCTGAGTCGGAGGATTTCTTTCAAGTGTTTTAATCCCAATTCTGAGAATCGGCCCAGAGGCTTCCAAAGGATGCTGGGAAACAAAAAATGTTAAGAACTCCTGTCTATTGGGCTTAAGAGGGTGAGTTGGAGGTACTATTCCCCAAGACCTTTCATCTTTCCAGGGTTGAAGGGAGTTGTAAAATCAAGAGTCAGCTCACCTTTTTGGAGTCCCCTTTTCTCTTTTCCTCTCAAAATCCTCTGGGAGAAATTCTTACCTAGGATTTCTCCTGGGGATGGAGTCAGGTGTGTTATCCTAAAGGCATGATGGGGAAGAAGCTTGGACCTGGGAAGCAGAAGGCCTGGGTTCAAGTCCTGATCCTGATAATGACGTGCTGTACAAGTCCAGGTCTGAGCCTCAGTTTCTTTAAATGAAAAAAAGGGCCAAACCTTCCATGATTTTATGGCTGCATTTAAGTGTGGGATTTGTGGGAACAGAAAATTGTTGGGCATTTATGTGCATCTTTGTGTTTGCAAGTTTCCAGTTTCCATTAGAGGGGATAGAGGAAGATTGGGCTGGGGAGGGTGAAACAATAAGCATGGGATGGGAGAGGGTGTGAGGAAGAAGGGCTATGGGGATTGGAAGAGGTTTTTAAAATCATATTTGTAGCTGGAAATGACATTTTATCTACTCTTTCCCTCATCTCACCGAGAAATATAAGGCCCAGAAAGGAAAGGGCTCTTAACCAAGTTGGTACAAATACACAAGCCAATGCTTTCAACCTGGTTTAGGTCAAAAGAAGGCTTTTTGCCCTCTCACCCTCCTGGAATTTGACCACTTCCCCAAGGGAAAATCAGTCCTTCTACCCAGTTGGCAAATATCAGGCCCTGACAGAAACTGCAGGTGATGAGAGGAGAGGGTCACAGAGCAAGACATTTGTCACCCACAGTCTCCTGCTAACAGGAAGTGTTTCTGGAAGGGGGTGAAAGGGATTCCAAGTGGCTGCCTCTATAACCACTCAAAATAGGAAACTGAGTCGGTGGGCTTCATGAAAAGAGGAACCAACAGTCTCCCTTTTCTCCTTAATCTCAGTGTCTCCCTTCTCAGACTACCCGCTAAATTATCCTGTCTATGTCTTGTTTGTCCATAATTGTTTGAATGTTTTCTTCCCCCACCTCACATTAGAATGTGAGTTCCTTGTAAGCAAAGACAGACTTTTGTCAGTGTCTGGCAAACAGTAGGTGCTTAATGATTGCCTCCCTCCTTTCCTTATCTAATTTAGGTAGAGAATTTGAAAAGGTCAAATAGGGGTTTCAGGAGGCTGGAAGTTGGAGGTGAAGGACTTAGAATTGGAGAGAGATAGAAAGAAATAGGACCTTTAACCCAGGGTAGATGGCTGGCAAAGGAAGAAAGCAGGTTAGGATTTTTAAACTGCCTTGGACTTTCCCCATTCGACTCTCCCTAGGGTGAGGGAGCTCCAGGGCTGTGTTCTGACCTGGCAGAGTAGGGAAGAAAGCCCAGGAGCCTTCCTCAGCTCACCAGAATCCCTCATCTCCAGCAGCCCTGCTCCGGTCTGCCACTAATTTTGGTGCACAGAGATAATGTTAGCTAAGTAGAATCCCAAAGACCCTTTCCCCCCAAACCAGGGTCCTCTGGCAAATGGGGCCTATTCTTCCACAGTCCCTAGAGCTCACTAAGGCAAGTGCTGGGTTCAGTGGGAGGGTTAGGGGGAAGGAATCAGGAAGGGGAAGGCTCTGAGACCCTTCCCTTATTCTGGCCCCTACTGCTTCTGGGCTCGAGGAGAAAGAAACTCCCCCCATACTCTTTGGGGAGCACAGCCCCTCAGCTATCTCCTATCTGGCCAGTTTCTTTCCTGGTGAGGGCTCAGGAGGGACTGCTCTGGCGCCATACTGAGCTAGCTGGCTTAGGGTCTGCAGAAGCACTGGAGAGATCAGGGACCTATCCCTATCCCCTGAGACTCTCTAGCTCTCCACAGTGAGGAGGGAATGTGGTGGCCCAGGGGAGGCTGCATAGGTGACTTGGCTGCCAATGAAAGACCCAAAACCTCCAAAAGAAAAGTTGGAGAATCTGTGGTTAATTCCCAAAAGAAAATGAGATGTGAGTCATGGATTCATCTTCTACATTGGCAAATAACTACAAAGACACACACACACACACACACAACCCAAGAGACACACAATTACAGACACTCCTACACACTCATTGCTAGACAGAGCACTCCCAAAACACATCTCCACCTCCACTTCTAAAGGTAGCTCCCACTACAAAGCAACACCTCCCTATGACTCTAAAGACTGGTTCCCCGAAGGGGCTATAAAGTTCCACTCATCATTTCAGGCCAGGATGCTCCTTTTGAAGAAACAGGCATTTATTAAACACCTTTTGGATACATGACAAGTCAAAGCCTGAAGATACAAGGATGGGGAAGGGGGAAAAGCATTCAATACAACAGACCATAAGCTGGCCACCTTTTAGACACAGGTACACTTTCTTGCCAGACAAATACATAAACAAACATGCTCTTCTGGGTCCTCAGAGAAGGAGAAGACAGTAGAGAAATCCTCTCTGTAGTGGTTTTTAGGTTTCTAAAACTTTCCTCACAACAATCCAGTGAGATACATGTCACAAAAATTATGGTTTATTTTTACAAATAAAGAAACTGAGTCTTTAGCTGTTGTGATTTGTTCATCCACGATCACAAGGCCAGTGAAAGGCTGAGTGCAGTAGGATTATGGGCCAAGTCTATGCCCATCCTACCAGCTGTTCTTGTTCCCAGGGACATACATCCATCTACCAGGACACACATGCTTTAGAAACCAGAGCTCTCCAGGTGGGGGATGGGGGGGTGTTTATTTGAAAAGATTATGCAGACTAGGTAGCAATTATACCAAAGTGCTCTTCTATCTCCAGTTTCAAATTTCAGTGCTTTGTTTAATTCCTGTGGCTGGAGGTGGGGGAGGGAGGTGGACAGACAGAGGATGAGCTGGTTCTCTTCCTCCTCCCCTCCCCTCTCCTCCCCTCCCCAGACCCAGGATTTTTCTCTCAAGGTTTTGACTCTTTGAAATCCAACTTTGAGATATGGTGGCTCGAGCTTTCTGGCCTCCTGACTCTTGTAAGTCCAGCTAAGAGAGCTAACCCAGACCCTGCTCACCACATGCCCACAGGGACCAGGAGTTTCCCCATCTCCCTCACTCCTCTCTCCCTTCAGTTCAAGTCAGGAGTGAAAAAGGCAGGGGAATAAAGCTATCTCTTCCCGACCCCTATTCTTGGCCCCCATGCTTTGCCACCTGAGTAGCCCATACAGATGCTATCTCTGTCCCTTTCTCCATCCCCTTCCTCACACTGTGCTAATTGCCTCAAAGCCATTTGAAAGGTTTAAGAAATCTACCCCCTTTCTACCTTTATCTCTACAGGCAAATGACAAATCCCAGAATGCCAGAGTTGGAAACCACAAGCCATATGGTTTAATCCTCTCCCTTTCCTGAGAAGAAAAGGGGAAGTGAGTGGACCAAGGTCATGCAGTTAGGTAATGTCGGACCGCTAGCCTAGAATTGCCCCCCACTCCCTCCTCATCACAGTTTCCCCTGGATGAACTAGGATCTGGAAAGTCCTTTCAGTTGGGAAACCACTCTTCAACCAGAGGCAATAGTAGTTGCCTGTGAACTGCGTCTTTAAATAACAATAAAAGCGGCTCCGGTAATATTAATATTAATAATCATGATAAAGTTAGTCCGCTGCCAAAAATACGCTGGAGAAGAAATCTCCGTTACGGCTGAACTGTTACCCCGGCAGGCACCACCAGGGGGCGTCATGAGGCTTTAACCTCTGTGGTCAGAATGTTTGGACCGAAGAGGTAGGATGGGAAGTGCAATTGTTCCTTCTGCCCACCCCACGCCACAATTATGGACACACACACACACACACACACACACACACACACACACACAGAGTTCTGAATGGATCTAAAATCTTAGAGGCAGGAGATTTCAAGATAAAATAGGGGGTTGCAAAAACACACATGAGGAAGGGGATGCTCACACATCTCCCCTGACTAAATGTAGACTTGAGGAAAAACTGGGAATAATTATTTAAAGCACAGGAAAGAGCCTGGGTCTGAGTTCTGGATCTATAGCTAGAGATCCAAACTCCAACAATCTGACCTTGCACTAGCTACTTTTCTGGAATCTGTCCCTCAGTTTCCCCAATCTGTAGATTAAGGGAGATAGACTCCACTAGTTTTTTTCACTGAAGGGCCCTCTCAGCTCTGGCATTCTAATTTGGGATTATCTCCCAGTCCTGTTTTCCCAGGTGCACAGCTGACCCTAGACTGTTTGTCCTCAAATAACAGACTTGGCTCTCCAAACTCCTGGAGAAAGGGTACAACTGAATCATTTAGTGGAAGGGATGAGAGTGGGGGTGGACCTGGAGAGATTATTCATCTTGAGGCCTCCCTGGGTCTCAGTTTCCCCATCTGTGAAATGATGAATCTGGACTAAATAGCCCCTGAGATCCCTTTCAGCTCCAGACCTATCATCTTATGAAATGAAAACAGTGAAGGGGTCATCTGGGTAAATTTCTTTATTGCTTCCTCTCACCACAAATCTACACACCCCAACTCATTAACTCACCACATTTATACAGTTCATTTCAAAAGTTTTAAATTTTGAAGCTTAAAACTGCACCAAAACTTTTGGGACACTATTAGTGTGGATTTATTTATTTATTTATTGGGGGGGTGATTAAAAGCCACTTTCCTCATAAGTCTTAGGTAATATATATATTATCCCTATATTTTACAGATGAAAACAATTGAGAATCAGAGAATTAAGTGACTTGTTCCTAGTCTTATAGTTAGCAAGTGTCAGGAAGTCTGGACTTGAACTCAGATTTCTAATTTCTGGATAGAACAGCCATCTGAAATCCCTTTCTAAGGGTTTTCAAAACCCTTTGGGGTTTAAAACCCAAAAGGTAGCCACAACATCCTCCAAGCCCAGCTAGACTGACCACACTTTCTGTACTGGAAGGGGGCTGAACCCAACCCCTACAGATATACAGCACCTCCCCCCCCAACTCTAGGGCTGGCAACTTCAGGCAAATAAGGACAGAGGAGAAAGCACCAGACCTGCTTCCCAGCAAGTCCATTCTCCCCAACCTCTCTCCTTCCTCTGGTAAACAGCACTGGTGCCGAGATGCCCAGACAAAGGCTATTTTGGAAAGGATGTTCAGAAGGCAGACACCCTGACAGATATTAACTGTGTGACCCTAGGCAAGTCATTTAATCTCATTTTCCTGTAGGACAGTAACACATGCATTCCCGATTTTAAGCTTCTCAAACCTCAAAGTGCTATGGACATGTGATCTACGTTTATTGCTAGCATCATCAGGAGTCAGAAGGGGAAGAAAATGTCATAAAGCACCTATTATGTGCCAGGAACTGTGCTAACTGCTTTTTATAAATATTATCTATTTGATCCTTATAACAACTTCGTTATTATGGAACAGTTATGATCCCCGTTTTACAGCTGAACAAACTGAGACAAATAGAGGTAGAGTGATCGTAAAGGGTCTTGTAACTAATAAATGTCTGAGACTGGATTCAATTTACTGACTACAATCCCCTACCTACTTCCTTCTTTCTTCCCTCCCTCCTTTCCCTTCTTTTTTCCTTCCTTCCTTCATTCATTCCTCCCTCCCTTCCTTCCATCCTTCTCTATTTATACTGCTATCTTAGGTAATCTGAATGACAGCTGATGACTTAGCTTTCTGGGTCTCAGTTTTCTTGTCTGTAAAATGGAGACAATGATACTTGTATGACTTATTCTACAGAGGTATTGTCAGGAAAACCCTTTGTAGACTTAAATGTTCTAGATAAATGTGAGCTGTTTTTATTATTACCAAGAGTCAGAAGACCAAGGACCTAGCCCTGACTCTGCAGCTTAGTTGTTATATGGCTCTGTGCAATTTAGTTTCTGTTTGGCTTCTTCAACTGGATTAAGGGTCTCTAAGGCTCCTTCTGTTTCTGGCTTTCTCTGATCTATGGTGAGGCTGAGGGGGCTCAGTCTGAGCCAACAATGCTCCTGAGACTGGGGAGGAGGAGGCTCAAAGCTGAGCTAGATTTGGGATTCTTCCCTCCAGTCCCAACAAAGACCAAATAGGGTGATTGATTTAGCATCATGTGAGCTTAGAACTGGAAAGGGCTTCCTCTGGTCAAGTCTCTGCCTGAAGCACAAAGGAGTTGACCTTTAAGTTCCCTTGGAACACTCCCATTTCCTACAAGAAGAGCAGGTTCTTCCTCTCCTGGTTGCTCCTGTTGAGCCAGTATCCTCCCTGAGAGCCAAGGGCCTTTTCCTACTGAGCTGGAATTCACCCCGTGGCCCAAGCAGCTTGCCAGTATTTATCTCCAGCAAAAGTATATAAGGAAATAATAGAGTTCAACCCATGAAGACAGTTTATCTTCTCTATCTCTTCCTTCCTTCCTTCCTTTATTACTTTTTTTCTTTTCTTTTGTCTTCTTGCTCAATCTATCTTCTTTTGTTATTCTTCCCTCTTTTTCTTCATCTCTTTCTCCTTTCCTCCATTCCTTTTGTTCTTTTCCTTTCCCTACCTTCTTTCCTTCCTTTATTCCTTCCTCCTTTTCTTCCTCTTTCCTTTCCTCCCTCCCTCTGTCCTTTTCCTTCTTTCCTTCCTTTATTCCTTCCTCCTTTTCTTCTTCCCTCCCTTTTTTCTCCCTCCCTTCCTTCTTTCTTTCTTTCCTTCCTTCCTTCCTCTTTTTCTGCCTCCCTCCCTCTTTCTCTCTTTCCCCTTCTTCCTTCCCTCCTTTCCTTCCTTCTTTCCTTCCTTCCTTCCTTCATTCCTCCCTCCCTTCCTTCCTTCTCTATTTATATTACTATCCTAGGTAATCTCTCTGCTCCCAAATCAGTTCTAAGAAACCTACAAAGTTCTTTCCCTCCTCACTCCACCTCCGATCTAACCCTCACCTTTCGTATCTTCTTCTCCTAGTTCCCACTGTTCTTTCTAGGAAGCAGTAGATATATGAAGGGAATCTTGCAAATAGGAATAAATGAGGTACAGTGCAAAGAAGCACTATCATTGGAGGTGGAGAACCTGGGTTCAAATCAAAGGATTCCATGTGTGGTATGGAGCAAATCATTCGATTGTCCTGAACATTAAATGAAGAGCTGAACTAAATAGCCTCTAAGGCACCTCATAGAGCTAGAATCCAAATGAGAATCAGAAATTTCAATTCAATAAACATTTAGTAAGGACCTACTATGTGTCAGGCTATGTGCTAAGCACTAGGGATACAAAAAGAGAGAGATAATCCCTGCACTCAAAGCACTTACAATCTAATGGAGAAAACAATATGTGAACAAATAAATATAGTGCAAGCCATTACATACGGGTTAAATAGGAAGCAATTTTCAGAGGAGATGCAATAGACTTCAGAGAGTTTGGGGAAGGCTTTCAATAAAAAAGGGATTTTGATTGGGATTTCATTGAATCAAAGGAGAGAGAAAATTCTAGGCATGGAGGACAGCCAGAAAAAATTTCCAGAAGAAACAGAGCAGAGATGGAAGTACCAAATAAGCAGTGTTGTTGTGGTTGTTGTTGTTTTCCCTTCCTCCTCCCATATAGGTAGATTTATAGTCAGAAGAGAATGAACCAGTAGACTGGGAGAGCTTGAAAAGAAATGATAGCATGGGAATGACTGAGGGGAAAGCTGCTGGAGGAGACAGGATAGAGAGAGATCACCTGGATAAGTAAAGAGCTTAGCCTTGTTGAGGAATAAGGCCACTTCACTATGTGAGGCAGGGATCAAGGAAGAGAATGGCAAAAGGGCAGAGTGATAGGAAATGAGGAAGAGAGAGAAAAGGAAGCTCATGGTGAATGGCCTCAAGTTTATTTTTCTGTAAAATATAAAGGTTCTTAGTTGGAAGAGTCAGAGGAGAGGGAACTATGGGAAGTTCAAAGAAAGGTGACAAGATCTGGAAGAGCCACTGTTAGATAGTGTGATAGTGAATTGGTAAGGGAAGTTTAATAGGACTGCCTAGCAACAGTGAGGGCCCAGTTGTTGTATTACACAAATCTGTTATGAAACCAGTCAGAATGATAGTGTGATTTTCTCTGTCTTTGTTCAGCTGCAACTGTGTAGAAGTGAAGGCAGCCATGATGGGAATGATCCAAGGCTGAGGCTTAACAGGGCATAATTGGCAATATGATAAGAGAGCTAGAGACCAAGAGAGGAGAACAGTGTACAGTTGGATTTGTTCATTAAGGAGGCAAGATGGAGGAAAGAGGAAAAAATGGTTAGTGCAAGGGAGATGACCTGGGAGGGAATTGAGGAGTCAATGGTATAAATAAAGAGTAGGGTTTTGTAAGGAAAAGTATGAAGGAATGGTGAAAAACTAATGGATTGTGATCAAATAAAGTGATTTCAGAATTCTTGAACATAGATGTGGTACATTTGTGGGTGATGGCAAGATTAAGGGTATCTGTATATAGCTGAGGTTGGATGGAGGAATAGTCATGGAACATAAGTAGATTGAGGAAATGAATGGTTAGGATGTTAGAGGGAGAGTCAATTTGTATGTTGAAGTATAATGGCAGGAGTTAGGCAAAAGTGAAAAATTGTAAGCCAGGAATCAAATTAATTAAAGAAGGAAAGGGAATGACCTGAGAATCAGTAGGCTACAGTTACCAGGATTTTGATTAAGCAGTAGATATGAATAACATGAACATCAAAGGAAGAGAGGTTACTAAGTGATGGAAGAAGGGGGGAAACTTGGAAGTGGCAGTGGGGAGCAAGGAATATTTCAGCTCTCCTACCCTGACCAGTGAACCAAAGAGATATAAAGGGTAACGAGGGAGACTTTGTGTTTGGAAGAGAGGGAGAAGCAGATTTCTAGGTGGTTGGTGTAGAAAAGGAGATTTAAGATGAAGGGGAGTTTGTTGCTTGTGGAACAAGTATTCCAGAGGGCACAGTGGTAGTGTGGTGTTTGGTTGAAACTTTGGGGCAGGAGAGTTGAGGGGGATAGAAATAACAAATTCAGAGGGAAGAGTGGGCAATGAGGTCTGGATGATCTACGGGAGTTCTGAGTCACTGTGAAGGTATAAGAATGTTCTTCATTCCAATAGAATTTGGAGCTTGGACTGAAGACAGGTGCATGGGAAGAGATTGGAAGATAGTACAGTTTTGCAATTCATTTGCCATTCAGAGATTGGATAGGAAGGGGATGCAACTGGACTTGGAGGTTGAATCTACACAGCGGGAGAAAGAGATTCTATTTTCTACCAGCTTTCCTCTACCTTTTCTTTTTCCTTTTCTCTCAAAGGATGGGTATAATAAAAGATGGGAGACTTTAATCAGATTTTAAGTTGATTTTCTTTGTCCCGGAGGTTCTCCACATCTAAGTTGGGAGACTGAGCTGGCAGTAAAAGATAGAGGTTGTCTGCTGCTGGTAAAGATAAAAGTCTGAACTTCAAGGAGATGGAAGACCCATTGGAGCCCTGACAGCCTTCTCTGCTGCACCCAACAGGAGATGGAGGACACTAGGAGAAATCTGAGGTCTTCCCTTATGGAGACTGGCTAAGAGATGGCCGTAGAAAGTGATAGACGTCCTGCAAAGGGAGGGAGAGGGTCAAAAAAGAAAGGATTTTTATCCTACTCCTCTATTTACCTGGGTTCAAATTTAGCTGCTTATAGAGGTTTTAGTTTCCCTATCTGTCCAAGGGGTTTACACTGGATGATAAGAAGAGCTAACATTTAAATAGAACTTTCAGGCACTATGCTAAACACTTTACAATTATTATCTTATGTGATCCTTAGGACAACTACAATTATTATCTCATGTGATCCTTAGGACAACCTTGGGAAGCAGGTGCTGTTGATATCCCTATTTTACAGATTTGGAAATTGAGGCAAACAGAAGTTAAGTGACTGGCTTAGGTATGAAGTATTTGAGGCCAGATTTCAATTCAGGTCTCTGTGACTGCAGACCCAGTGCTCTACCCACTGAGCCATCAAGCTGCCAGGATAGTGGTCCTTTTCAGCTCTGGGACATAGCCCCCTCAAACCCTCCTATCACATACCCAACAGTAACATCATCTTATTCTCTTCTATTTCTACTTTGAAGATCAAAAGGGATCCTGGGAGATCATCTCAGGCTTCTTAACCTTGGATCTTTGATCTTATAACAAAACAAAAACTGTCTTTCAATATAATTGGTATCCTTACAAAGGAATCCAATACATTTTATAGACTTCACCAGACGCACCAGGCTCTCAAAGGGATCTCTCTCTCTCTCTCTCTCTCTCTCTCTCTCTCTCTCTCTCTCTCTCTCATACACACACACACACACACAAACACAAAGATACTCATATCTAACCCATCTTCTTTAAAGACATGGAAATTGAGGCCTAATTGGTCCTACAGGCACCAAACAGCTGAGCTGGAATTGAACCCTACACTCTTTTTCCCCCCCTGCGGCATTTAGGGCTAAGTGACTTGCCCAGGGTCACACAGCTAGGAAGTGTTAAGTGTCTGAGGTCAAATCTGAACTCAGGTCCTCCTGACTTCAGGGCTGGTGCTCTATCCAGCTGCCCCAAACCCTAAATTCAAGGCTCTTTCAACCCTACTCCAATAAGTCGTTTAATTATCAAAGTGTTTCTTCTCATCCAAGTCCCCCCGCCCCCTCCCCAAAAAAATACCTTCAAGATAGGCAGAGTAGGGGCAGGTTTCCCCTTTCACAGACAAAAATACTGAGGTCCAGAAACTTATCAAAGTCTGTGAGAAGACCCAGGCGTCCCAGTTTCCAGTCCAACGGGCCACTTCTCTATCTCCCCCTCCAATCTCTGCCCCCTCCCACCGAAAGACGGCTTCTCAGAATGAGCCAAACCAACCCCAGTGACAGACTCATAAACATCCGGGAGACAGCCATGGGGCCAGACCCGTCCCGACCGGTTTTCTGCTGCCAGTCCCCAAGCCCCTCCACAGCGCCCTGCCCTCCTTGCCAAGGATCCTGATGTGCTCCCTGCCCTCTCCCTCCCCCCGCCCCAGCCACAAAGGGAAAAGCCAGGCAGCTTGAAGGTGGCTTCTCTGCTAATGGAGCCAGGCAGCCTGAAGGCCTCGGGACATATTTCACTCAATTGTATCTTCCCTCCACTTAGTCCTTTTTTTTTGCCCTGTCAGCCCTGACAGGCCTGATGAAACCCCATTGTTTATTATATTTATATTTGAGAAATCCCGGGGCTTTTGCTTCCCCCTGCCCCCTCCCCCCTTTTCCCTTCCCCCTTTTTCCCTTTCCCCCTCCCTCTTCCCCTTCCCCTCCCTCCCCACACCAGGGCCTGCCTGTCAGCAGGAGGCCTGTTTGGCTTCTGATCATTATCCCCAGACCTGTTTGTGCTGGGCAGATTAGGCAAGGAGGATGGCCCCGGGGTGGAAAAGAGGGGGGGGGGGAATAGGAGACGGGGCTGGCTTCTTCCCGGCCTAGACCTGGAGATGAGACTCCATACTCCTGGGGGGTGGGGGGCGTGAGCCGGAGACAGCATCCAGAGATGGGGCCTTTAACCCATTTGGTGTTTAAATCCCCTGTGACAACAATTTGGGAAAGACTGTGGGCCCCCTCGATGAATAAAGCTCTTAAATGCGCTAAATAAAATACTCCGGAATACAAAGGAGAACAGTTCCATTGAACTAGTTATTAACAGGCTTTTCTAAAAATGTTCTGGACCCCAAATGAAGAACCCTGGGGTTAGGGACTAACTTAGGTAAGAGGATCTAAAAGGGACCTTAAAGGTTCACTCTGGTGACCCCTTTATTATAGGGAAGGGGAAACTGAGGTCCAAGAGTTGGAATGATTTGTACAATGTTGTGGAGGTAGTATTTAAGAGGCTTGAACCCAGATCCTGAGATTCTAAACTGAGTGAGTGATCTTTCTGAGGTATGGTTTCTTTCCCTCTTCTCCCTCTCCCTCTCTCTCCCTCTCTCTCTGTCTCTCTTTCTCTTTCCTCCTTCTACCTCTCCCTCTTCCCCCTCTGTCTCTATCTTTCTCTCTGTCTGTCTCTGTCTCTGTTTCTCTCTCTCTCTCTGTCTCTGTTTCTCTCTCTCTCTCTGTCTCTGTTTCTCTCTCTCTGTTTCTCTCTCTCTCTCTCTCTCTCTCTCTCTGTCCCTGTCTCTATCTCTCTGCCTCTATGTTTCTTCCCCTCCTTCTGTCTCTCTCTCTTTCTTTCTTTCTCTTTTTGTCAAGCAATTGGGGTTAAATGACTTTCCTAGGGACAAACAACTAGTAAGGGTTAGTGCCTGGGGTTGGATTTGAACTCAGGTCTTCCTGACTCCAGGGTCAGTGCTCTATCCACTTAGAATCAAGTGATAAAGAGCTCCCTTGGAATCATGTAGAACATCCTGGCCCCTCCTTTTATAATAAAAATAAATTTAATCTTATCCTTTTGACTTTTCCAAAATGTATTTTCTCTCTCTTTTACCCCTCCTCCCTACTGGAAAAAGAAAAAAGAAAAACAAAGCCTTATAACAAATGCATAGTCAAAACAAAAAACCTGATTCTTTATTTTAAAGAAGTAACTGAAGCCCTGAGAGGTTGTGACTTGGCCAAGATCACACAGTCCAATTCTTGCTGTATTACTCTGAGCTAGAAGGGAGCTGGGCTGGGAATCAGGAAGACTCCTCTTCCTGAGTTCTTATCCATACCTCAGACGGTTACAAACTGTTTGACCCAGAGCAAGTCACCTAACCCTGTTTGCCTCAGTTTCTTCATGTGTGAAATGAACTAGCAAAGGAAATGGTAAACCATTCCAGCAACTTTGCCAAGAAAACCCTAGATGCAGTCATGAAGAGTCAAATATGAATCAACAATAAAAGAATGGCCTGACCTTCTCTGAACCTCAGTTTGCTTATCTATAAAATGGGATGGAGAAGAGCTATACTGTCTACCTTAGAAGATTATTACAAAGAAAACAAATATGAATGAACAATAAAAGAATGGCCCAACCTTCTCTGAACCTCAGTTTGCTAATCTATAAAATGGGGTTAAGAAGAGCTACACTATCTACCTCAGAAGATTGTTGCAAAGAAAACAATTCTCACTTTGAAGTTTTTCAAAATGTGAGCTCTTATGTTAGGCTGGGTGGAAAGAGAAAGAATCATATTCTAGGAACAGGGAACCCAAGAAGCCCATGCATGGTGGCAAGGTTGAACTGGAGCCAGTTTGAGAGCCCACCATTAATTTTTCAGTGAGAGCATTTATGCCTCGGAAATCAGCAGACACTACAAATCAGGTCCTGATTAATGTTTTGCTGGTTGTCTAGACTTAAGCAAGTGAAGGAAAAAGTGTTGATTATGCACATTAAACTTAAAAAGTGTGTCAGGTTTTTTGTTTTTGTTTTTTGAAAAAGCTGATTATTCTGTGTGACCCTGGGCAAGTCACTTAACCCCAATTGCCTCAGAGGGAAAAAAGCTGATTGTTAAACTTTTATCAGCAAGCTCCTGATTATTTGGTCCCATTGTAGGTCTAGGAACTCTCTATATTTCACTGGCTCTCTTGTTTCGAAGGACTCACACAATTTCTCATCCTTGTCCTAAGGAAAGGAGAATCACAGTATCCCCAGGTTGTCAGGCACCTAAGAGACTATGCCCAAGATCACACAGTCAATAAATGTCTGAGTTAAAATTTGAACTAGGGGCCTTTGACTTTCAGAAGACCCAGATTATTTTCCCCAGAGAGTATCCAGTCAAGCCCTCACTAGAATCACAGGATTGAAGATCTAGAGTTTAGACTCCATCAATTTCAACCTCTTCCTTTGACAAATGTGGAAATTGAGGCAGGAAGAGATTAAGGGACTTTCTCAGAGAATCCCTTCCAGAGTCAGGAAGGCTTGGGAATTGAACTCAGATACCAGGTATATGCCATGAACAAGTCATTTAAGCTGTCAGTGCCCCGGAGGACTCTCAGAAACTGAATAGTCACAGGTCTGCATTGGTGGAGAGTGGGAGTTCCTTCACAGGGTCACATGGATAACAAAGAAAAACCAAACTGATTCTGGCAAAGAGGGCTTCTCCCTTCACTGAGAAACAGGTGGGGAAACTGAGGCCCAAGGAAGTCAGGTGATCTGTTCAAAGCTGTATCTTGTGAGTGGCAGATTCTTCTGACTTCCAATACTAACCTTCTCAATAAATGTGGGGCTGGATGGATTTCAAACTTCCTAAAAGACTAGACCCAAAGAGTAACATCAGTGGGTACCACTTGTAGGTTGGAGGGAAGTCTTTAACCAAGTGTCTCAAGGATCTGTCCTCAACCCTCTGCCATTCCACATCTTCATTAATGACTTGGAGAAAGGCATAAATGTCATTTGGACCAGATTTTTGGAGGACACAAGATCAGTGGGAAGAGTCAAGGAATCTAATGACAGAGGCAAAAGGCCAAAAGATCCTGTGCTTTTCCCACTGTGCCGCAATGCCTTTAATATTTGTTTACAAAATTTGTTTAAAAAAAAACTCAGTGGGCTTAAGAAAAGGAGTTTTGCCCTTGGTCTCAGCAGGAAAACTCAAGAAATCTAGGTACCCTAAATCCTGGAAGGTGCTAATCCCAGAGAAGTTGTTTGTCCTTCATTCTCCAAGAGGACCATGACTTGCATGTCATGATTTACAAGTGAATTGGATTGAAGTGAGGGAGGGCTGGGCAAGGTCACCTGCCTCCTTTTCCCCTCCAGAGCTACCTGGATTCAGTGGCTAGGTTTAGATCAGGATGACTGGAGATGGCCCCGGATGCAGTGGGAGACCTTGGCCTTTTTAAAGTAAGGTCTTTAACAGCTGAAGCCATACCTGATCAGTGATTAAGTCTAGAGAGTGGTGAAAGAGGGGTCATAGAGGAATATTGGGGGCAGCTGGTGATTGGTCAACTGAAAAGTAAGGAAACCATAACAATGAGGACTCAGATTCAACTGTCTCCTTTCTCTACGGGCCATTTCCTCACTTCCTTAAACCATATTTATGTTTGTGGTGAGAGACAGTATGCTAGTGGATAGCCTCAGTTTTCTCATCTTTAAAACGGGGATAATAGATCCATATTACCTCCCTCCTATTATCCGATATAGGAATAAGAACTGGAACTGTGACTTAATTATTACAGACACCTCCTGGATGAGAAAACTTCCTCTATAAATGTGGGTTGGCACCCTCTCTGAAATGTATGATCTTGGAGAATTGCCCAGAACAATAAGATGGTATGTCACATGTTCAAGGTCACAGTATGTTTCAGAAGGAAGATTTGAACTCTCGTCTTCTGGCTTCAAGGCAGCCTTGTATAAATGGGGAAGATGTCTGGAAATCCCTTTGTGAACGTTAAAGCACTAAAAAAATGTCAGTTAACCTTTTTACTGAGGCTGGCTTAGGCACTTAATAGTCATGGGAACTTAAATAATGCCTTCTCTCTGGACCTCAGTTTCCTCATCTGTAAAAATGAGGAATTGGAAGAGGGAGATGATCTCAAAGCTTTCTTCTGGCTTTAAATCTACAAGCTGGAGTCTCATATACATGCCCACACCCAACCCATCCCCTCTAACCAGACTGCAGCCTCTCCCTCAATAATTTATCACCCAGAGGGTACAATAACCATCAATAATGCACAGGCAATAATGTTCTACACGCTCAAATTCACGATTGTGTTATTCCTGAGGTAGCAGAGATCAGGCAGGATTCTCTCCTCGAAACTCCCCCCTCCCTCCGCCTGGCCCCAATAGACAATCACCAATAATACCTCCACCCCCAGTTGTCTAAGGAGTAGAAAGCCCCTCCTGGGTTCTGTTCTGGGGAGATGTGAATTCTCACCTTGTTTCCCTCTCTGAACTCTCTCTCTTCCCAGCCCACTTTCATGACCGCCTCCTTAACTCCTTCCACTCTGTCCTACCATATGAAGACATATGGCCCACCCACCCCCAACCAGCCTCCGAGGTGGGCGCCAACATGGTGCTGTGACTAAGCCTTATGACCACAGGCAAATCTCTTACCTTTGTTTCCTTGTCTGTAAAACAGAGATAATGATTCCTCTGACAGTAAAACCCAATCATCCACCAGAAAGTCTTCGGAGATTGTCTCTGCCATGTAAAGAGCTGGATTTGAGAAAGAAGTCTTGGGTTCGAATCTCCCTTGTCACTTACAACCTTGGCAATCTCAGACAAGTTACAACCTCTCTGAACTGTAGAATCCTCGTCTATAAAATGGGAAAGTCAGGTGAGATGACCTCTCAGGTCCCTTTTGGCTGCATTTTTATGTATGTGCTACACATGTTAGTGGTGGGAGTAATAAGTCACAGTCTCTCCCATCGAAGGAGATAGAATTTAACTGGGAAGAAAGGATTAGTACACAAGAGAATTTGAGCCCAAATAAGACAAAATATAGCTTAGTGCTAGGACCTAACAACCGAGGGCCACCTGAAATATGAGAACTTATATTATCTCTCTGTATAATATGTTAATATATTAACTTATGTTATATTGTATTAGTGCCAATCTAAAGTTTGTGATGTGCTCTTCACAGCTGTGTTCTTGTTTTTGATTCCCCAGATAGTCCAGTGAGAAAGACAGGAAAAGTCCTGTTATGCCCATTTTCCAGATAAAGATATTACTATTGTCACAATCTAGTGTCTGAGGATGTCGGTTTTGAGTATGAAGTTCAGAGAGGAAAAGTCCTGTTATCATCCCCATTTTCCAGATAAAGATAATGCTTTTGTTTCGATCTAATGTCTGGGTACGTTGGTATTGGGTATGAAGTTCAGAGAAGTTAGACAGCTAACTTGTAGATCTCAGCAGCTGAGCTGGGACTTACATTTGGCTGCTTTTTAGGACAAGGCCATGGTCTTTTCACTGAACCACATTGGATGCTTTGCCAGGATGAATACATTCACAATTGTGGGGGTTGCTGTTACTCAGCATCAAAAGTTTATCTATTCCAACTCATCCATTTCACAGATAAGTAAACTGAGCTCTGGAGGTGAAATAATTTGCAGCCAGTAAGTAGGCATCCAGGAAGCTGGTGTGTGGGTGCTGTCTTGTGATGGCTCCTGAGGGCTCCTGTCCCAACAGATTGCAAAAGAGAAACATAACAACCATTTCCAAGTGCCTACTCTGCAATTGTTACAGGATCCTAAAAGACCAGCACTTGGAAAAGCTTTGAGATCATCCAGGATCATTTAACAAATGAAGAAACTGATGCTCCATGAGAAAAAGGGTCTCTCCAAAGGCCAGCCAGGTAGTCAATAGCAGAATGGGATTTGAATCCAAGTCCCACTAATGTTAAATCTAGAATTCTTTTCACGCTTGCTGGGCACTTCAATTATGCTACAGTCTGCTTTCAGGGAGCTTGTGGGGGATGGGGGCCTTGTGATACATAAATAACTGATGCCCATGACATAAGTGCAAGGAGCAGATGGGTCTAAGTAACAGAGGCTTAGAAATTTGAGAAGGGAAAGAGAATTTCCAGATTCATTGGAGGGAAGGATAAAAACATTGCAAGCCTCCTTAAGAGCAGGAGGCACCTACTTTGGATCTTGAGGATAGAAAGGGGATTGGATGGAAATGGAGATTGGGGGAGCCCATTCTAGGCAGGGTGTCTGTGTGTGTGTGTGTGTGAGAGAGAGAGAGAGAGAGAGACAGAGACAGAGACAGAGACAGAGAGACAGAAAGAGAGAGACAGAGAGAGACAGAAAGAGGGAGAGAGACAAAGAGAGAGGGAGAGAGAAAGACACACACACATATACATACAGAGAGAGAGAGAGAGAGAGAGAGAGAGACAGAGAGAGAGAGAGAGAATGTATGTATGCATGAAACAGGCTCTTAATAAATATTTACTCTTTCCTTAACCTGGAGTACAGGGCAGCTAAGAGACACAGTACACAGAGGACTATCCCTGGCATCCTGGAGGACCTGAGCTCAAATCCAGCCTTAGATACTTACTAGCTGTATGACCCTGGACAAGAACTTAACCCTGTGGGGGCAGCTAGTTGGTGTACTAGATAGAGCACCAGCCCTGAAGTCAGGAAGATCTGATTTCAAATCTGATTTCAGATACTTCCTGGTTGTGTGACCCTGGGCAAGTCACTTAATCCCAATTGCCTCAGAAATAAAAAAAAAGAATTTAACCCTGTGTGCCTCAGTTTTGTCATCTGTAAAATGAGTTGAAGAAAGAAATGGGCAAACCACTATCTCTGCCTAGAAACCTCCAAATGAGGTCACAGAGAAGCATGACTGAAAAAGGGTGAATAGAATCTGGATTCCATAAACTTTTAAAACATATTAGCTTTTTAGTTTTCAAAACACATGCAAAGATAGTTTTCAACATTCATCCTTGCAAAACCTTGTGCTCCAAATGTTTTTCTCCCTCCCCTAGACAGCAAGTAATCCAATGTAGGTTAAACTTGTGCAATTCTTCTAAACATATTTCCACATATATCATGCTGCACAAGAAAAACTGGATCAAAAGGGGAAAAAATGAGAGAGGAAAAAAAACAAGCAAACAACAACCACCACCATGAAAATACTGTGTTGTGATCCACATTCAGTCTTCATAATCCTCTCTTTGGATGCTGATGGCTCTTTCCATCACAAGTCTATTGGAATTGCCTTGAATCATCTCATTGTTGAAAAGATCCAGAATTTGGTTTTTAAAGTATATTTTTATATGCATTTAATATCCATCTTTCTTTGTTATTAAAGGTATTTTTTGCATTTAAAAATAAGATTCTGAGATGGGATCCCTAGGTCTCACCAGACTGCCAAAAGGGGTGATGACCCCAAAAAAGTTGCCTAGTATTATTCTGGGTGTTATCCTGGCCTGGGGAGTGACACAGAGCTGGGGGTACCAGATATTCAGAGAGGCTAAATTCCCAGCAAAATGGATCCCTGAACCCCCCACACTTATTGTTCTGAAAGACCTGTGTCCCCTGTCCCTTTCACACTGGGAACACGGCCTACATCTTCAGACTCTGGATGTACACAGACATGGACAGCAAGATGAAGTAGCGTAGTCCCTGGATATAAAGTGCCTGAAAGTAGGCAATTCTATCCCAATTCTCCTTTTTGTGGGTGTCATTTTCCCCACCTGCCAAAGGAGGGGCTTGGATACCCCAAGCAAAAGAAAATGCAAAGGAGTTGGGTTTCAGGCTAAGGGGGCTTGGGGTAGAATCCTGACTCTCTCCTTTATCACCTATATATCTTTGGGCAGACCACAATCTCAGTGGGGCCTCAGTTTCCCCAATTGAAAATTAAGAGAGCTGAACTCAACCACCTCTTATGTAAAGTCCCTTCCAGCTTGCCCTGGCAAGGCCTCTGCTCACTGTCAGGTCATTTTCTGGAAAGAAATACCTAGAAATGTATTTCTCTGAGCAACCTGACAAGGGGGCGGGCTCCACGGGAGTCCTGTCCTCCCCCCATCCTCTCCTAAATCCCTTCTCCTTCCTTTGTGGCCTCTCTTGAAATATTCATTCCACCCCTATCAATGTTTCACCTGCTTTCTATCCCCCTCACCACTGCCATTGACTTCAATCACTGGGGCCTTGGATCATGAAAAATAGATTTGTTTACCAACCCCCTGTCCCCCCACCCCCTTCCTGGGTTCAGAACTAAATAGGAAATTTTTCTGTTTAAATGTAACCTCCTCAACCCCTTGGCTACTCCCCCACTCTCACTTTCCCTGCCCAGAGCAGCTTCTGTTCAGGCAGGACCCTTCTAAGCCTATCATCATGATTTTATTTTATAATTATTATTGATGACTGTCAAAACCTTGGTGGGGGGAAACCTTTTGTGAGGAGATTGTGGCTTTTCCAAGCACTTTTACAAATTTTCTCGAGCGATAACTTTGAGGGGGAGGGAAGCTATTAACGTGCCAGTTTTATATAGATGGGGGATCTCATAGTCTCGGAGCTGGGAGCTATGGCCTTCAAGGCCATAGAGTAAGAATCGTAACTCCTCTCCAGCATATCCAAAAGGCAAGGATTCAGCTTCCACTTTGAGGTCTCCAGGAACAGGGAGATCATTACCTTACAGAGATGACCCTTCTTCTAATTGTTCCTTCTTCTAAGGAGGGGAAATCAGTCTCTCTCCCATTTTCTCCTTGTTCCTAGTTCTAGTCTCTAGGATCAATCAGGATGAAGCTGATCCCTCAATCCCATGACAGCTCTTTAGATACTTGGAAGACAATAATCACATTACCCATCCCTTTACTCCCAAAGTTTCTCTTTCGTCCCAGGAAGGGAAAATGGAGGTTAGATCCATTCCAAGCCTAGGATGGCGAAGTGGGCAGGCCATATATACCTACTGGTGAATATGTGTTCTTCCCATTTCTCAATGTACTTTGATTCTCCTTAATCTACAATGGTTTTTCCTTGACCTTGGATAACCTTTTCAAGGCCACTCAGGTAGGGTCAGTTAGTTATTATCTTCCTGGGTAGGATTTCCCTTTCGACAGCCTGAGAATAGATGGAGTAAGAGGATATAGTTGGTCTTGTATTTATTTATTTTTGAAGATAGCAGAGACCTGAACTTCAGACATTCTGTTCAGAGGACTGAACTTCTGAGGATATCATTGGTGATGATGGATGATGTGAACCCTTCTCACTCTCCTCTCTGCTCAGAGGACCAAAGGGGAAAGAGTTCCTTATTTCAAAGATAGAGATAGAGAGTGCTGAGGCTGAAAGAAGCCTTAATCCAACTCTTTATTTCACAGATGAGGAAACTGAGTCACAAAAAACCGAATTAGCACTAGATCAGGAAATCCCTTGCTTCTTTGTCCAGAAATGCTATGCTATACTCTCTTGTTTCCATTCACTTAATTTAAATCAGTTCAACACATTTATTAAGGATTTACCACATCCTGTGCTAGCCATTGGAGAGATAGAGGTGAAAAATGTCCATGCCCTTAAAAGGGTTACATGTACCATACACAAAAAGTTGGGGTCCATAAGTAAGGAATATTGCATTGAATGTAGGCTTTTTGTTTTTTTCTGATATATTGATCAGTTTTGCAGAATCATTTTTTCCTTTCTTTTTTCTTAAAAACAATTTCTCTGGTTTCCATTCCTTACTCTCGGAAGATATTCTTCACCATATCACAGCCGTCTTCTCACCCTGGAAGTTTATTCACACTGTCCCTGTGGCCCCTTCCTCTGGTTAGTCAGTTTCTCCAAGAACCTTTATAGTAAGGATAGTGAATGGGCCATCCATGTCTTTATTCCTCTCAAAGCTCCTGGGGAAATTTGGGTGATGCAGAAACAAAATAGAAGGTTTCTAAAGTCCTAGGTGGTAGGCAAATAAAGTTGGGCTAAGAAGAAAAATTAGGTGAAAAAGTTAAGGCTATCTCTCTCCACTGGGTCCACCATCCTGCCTTCATTACACAATCTGCTAGCAGCAAAAAACCTAGTCTCTTTATTTACAATCTAAAGATGAGTCATGCATGTAGATAAACAACCATGCTATGAGTTAAAATATGATAAATGTGAAGTAAAGGAGTTGAACATAAGGGATTGAGAGATTTGGAGATAAATGGAAGGAGAAGTTACTTCTAGGTCAGATCAGAGAATCCTTTCAGAAGGGGCTTTGAAGGCAAGGAAAAGCTTCAACAAAGAGCAATGTAAAAGGGGAATAGTATAAAAAGAAGAAGGTGGGAGGGAAGCCAGAGAACAAAGATGGAGAATTGCCTTTTAGAAGCAGGGGATGAGCTCGAGGACCCATTACTGGCTCCTGAGGGTTTATAGATTCATTCAGTTGGATTCAATTCAATACAACAAGCATTTCCCAAGTGACTCATTTGGGCAGAAAACGGTGCTGGCTGTAGCTGAGAATTCCAAGTTTAGAAATGACACAGAGAGTGGATACTCTAATGGAAGAATGTCTTTGGTGCCCTAGAATACACCATTTTCTCTCTCTGATCCAGATTACTTCCCACTCATGTCATGAACCTGAACCTAGCCCCATGAGCCTCTGGAAAATAGAAGGGCAAAGTGGAAGAGATTGCTTATCTATATGGCACCTCCATTGATGGATGGAAGACTCTAGTTCAAAGTATCTCCTAGAGAGTAGCCATGATGTTGGGTGACATCACTTAGATGCGTTAATGAACAAAAAAGGGACCCTGAATATACAATGATGGGGGTACCTTTTCTAAATTAGTTCACTTCTGTTCCATAAGCCCAGTTCCACCATTTGTGACCTTGGGGACATCCTTCTATGTAGCAGATTTCAATTTCTCCAACTTTAAGATGAGAAGGTTGGAATAGCTGGCCTAGAGCTATCATCCTTGGATTTCATATCTTCTAATAGTACCTCCTCTTCTCCTCATGATCTTCCCCTAAGCGGCATCAGCTTTTTTTTTCCAGATGGGTCACTTCAACCTGTCTACTACCAGTACTATTAGAAGATCCCTCCTTTGTTCTTCCATCCATCAATGGAGGAAAATTTTTCTATTCATCTTAAAATGGGAAATCCCTGCAATCACCTTTTCTAAAATCTCAAGTGTTCTACTAAGCCGCAGAAGATTGTTGGCAGTGGAAGGTGTGAGTGGATTAGGATTTCCTAGTTCAGAAGCAAGACATTGCTAGAAAGAGCTCATAGAAAGAGCCTCTCCATGATTGCCCCCAGTGTTGGTGCTAAGGTTGAAAATAATGAGAAGAGACCTGGAAAAAAGCAGGAGTTAGCTTTTATTTCAAAGAACAAGTATCCTGAAGCTCTAGGGGCTGGCAGGAGTTGGACAAGGTGGACTTTGAGTCCTTCTTGTGATGTAGAATGTAATGGCTGTTTTCTTCTTTGCCATCAGGGTTTTTGCTCGACTTGACACTTTCCAGAATATCTTCCCCCACTCTGTCTCTTTGTTCTGATTTCTATCTGGGATTTAAAAAAAAACTCAGTTTGAGAATATTTTGTGTTTTCTAAGAAGTCACAGTCTAAAGGACTTTTCTTCAGGCTGTCTTATTTTCTCTAACAGGAAGGCCAGCTTTCACAAGAAGCAGGGATGCAAGTGTAGGATATCCCCTGCAGGTCATCACAGGGATTCCCTCAGTCTACCCATCTTCTCAGTCTTTGGATGAAGTAATAACAGTTTGTTGGCAGTTACTAGACTGACCCTCTCCTCCCCACCCCAAAAAAGGGCAGAAACTTGGGGAACTATTTAAATGAAAGCTTCTGTTATGATTTCATGAATTTCTGACATATAGTATTTAATCGATGTTTGTTGATTGATTGGCCCATAGGAATTACTTATCTTATTTCCATCTTTGGACATGGTGTTTACACAAAAGATACTCCTAAAGGAGAAGGAGGATGCAAGAGCTGATTGATCAGTCTTCCCAGGCTGGAACCTTTATAATTACTTGACTTTGGATCACTGTTATCTGTTCTTTCCTCACCCCACCACTGTATAGTGTTCTTTCTGGTAGGATTTTTGATACTTCTAATGTGTTTCATTGCATGGAACCCCAGAGAACAAAGGGAGGCTTTTTCTGGGTCTGGCAGGTGTTTCTTGGCAAAACTTGGGGAAGTCATTTTACCATCTCTGAACATATGTCCTTCAATTCTAAAATGAATGGATTAGATTAGCTGGCCCCTAAGGTGTCTTCTTGCTCCTGAGCTACCTAGGTAATTAAGCTTGCTTTCTGGTCTTCCTATAGCACAGCCCTCCTCACCCCACCCTCATTTACCCACACCTAGAACATATTAGCTTTTTTTGTTTTTAATGTATCAACTTAACTTGCCTTCAGCCAGTTCTTTGTGACCTATCTAAGCATGCTAAAGTCTGAAATACCTGCAAGTAACTGTTTTGCCCTTGTTTTGGGTGGCTTGTCCCTTGTGCAGTCTAGGGATGGAACCTGAAAGGACCCTGATACCTAGAACTATTTTCTCTTTTGCTCTCTCTGTGCATGGGGTGATGTGTGATTGGCTGAGCTGCTGGGGGTGCCAGAATACAGATTTCCCCCCTCCCCTGACTCAGGAACAGTGAAGGGAAGGCTCTCCCTGTCCTGCCTAGTTGCTACCAGTTGTCATGAAGGACATTGCTGAGGAAACATCCTCTGTCCACTGAACTTGTCCATTTCCTCTGTGCTTTGAGTTCTGATGCTGGCTAATATAAACATGATTTGTTTGGTCTGAAGGGGAATATCTCCATCCTTGATTAGGCACAGATCTTTGGATTGCAGGAAAGAATGAGAAGGCACAATTTCAGCCTGCTGGAGCTCCCAGTTCTTGGCCCAAATCAGCCCCAGTTTAGGGAAAGACCTTTCATCTGATCAGGAGGTACTGGGGCTGGAGTCTAACAAATGAGGGGAGCCTCAGGGTTCACCCTTGAGATTGACTACTCAAGAACACTTTCCCCTTGCCCAGGGCAAACAACCCTTAGCCCCTTTTTTCCTATTACAAGTTCAGCTCCCTCTAGAAAAGCCAATGCCTTTTTTTTTCTATTTGCTAGTCTTTCCCATAATTGTTTGGGGCCATAAGTCCCAAGAGCCCTCAACTAGAGCTCAAAATCATTTTCATTTGTGATTTTAAAGGTACCACACCTTAGGGAAGTCTCCAGGGCAATAGACTAGCTCCCAACCTTTCTATTCCTCTGGGTAGTTTCTTACCACTCCTGCAAGTTGTGTTCCTAGCTGGTGTGGAGTAATGGTTAAAGTAATGGATTTGGGGTCAGAGGGGTTCAAATCCTAACTCTTGCTCTTTGTTACTTGCATGACCTTGGGCAGGTCCTTTAAGTCCAGTTTTAAAGCTTGCTTGCAAAAGCAGGAGTTTGGCCTTGATGATTAGGGAGGACATGGAAAGAGCCTGAATTTGGAGCCAGAAGACCCAGGATGAGTTCTCAGTAGTAAGAGGGAGCTCTTACTTCCTGCAGGACCTTAACTTGTCTGGATCTCATCCAGAAAATGGAATAGCCCCAAAGCCTTTCCAGCTCTAAATCTGTGATTTTGGATCTCTAAAGGCTTCCTGGATCCTATAACCTCTTGGTAACTGCTCCCCTTCCTACCTATGCAGAACCCCAAATAGGAGCTACTTTCCTGAAACCCAGGAATGGGTCAATGATAAATGAACTGCTCCCATTTCCCTTCCTCTTCTTACTGGACACTGGACTTTCAACTTCAAGCCATGGATTTGAATCCAAGTCCTTCCACATCCTATTTGTGGAACATTCAGTAAGTGTGGAGAGAACTTCGTAGAAAAGAAAGAGCATTGTCTTGGGAGTCTGTAAACTTGTGTGTTAGTTCTGGCTTTGGCATTGCTGGGATGGTGTGATCTTGGGCAAGTCAATGTGCTTCAGTTACTACATCTCTTTGAGGTGAATGAAATGGCATCACCATACAATGGATTTCAAGCCAAAGGACATGGGACTCCATTACTTACTAGCTTGTGATTTGGGGCAAATCTTTTAAACTCCTTGCACCTGATTTAAAAAAAAAAACATTTTAAGGGGTGGAGTCAATTAGGTCTTAGTGACTGACCCAGAATTACACAGTCTGAGGGCAGATTTGAACTCATCTCTTCCTGCCTACAGCTAGTGCCCTATCTACTTTAGGATGATTAAAAGCAGTAATTAAAGAATGGTGGGGAAAAGTAACAGGTTCTCTGACTGTAAATAAAGAACAGAATGAGGGGATTAAACTAAATCAACTCAAATATTTCCTGGACCTAGAAAGCCCTCTTCTCTCATCTCCATTCATGGAATCCCTTCAATAATAATAGTTCTCATTTATAAAGTATTTTAAAGTTTGTAAAAGATCTTACAAAGATTATTCATTTTATCTTCAAAATAAACCTGTTAATCAAATATCTTTAGTCCCATTTTGCAAATGAGGAAATAGAATCCCTGCTACCAGGGATGCTAAGGCCGGTGGTTCTGTTAAGCTCTGGAATTCTGAATTGAAGTGATCTAAGCTGATTTACTTATGAAGACAATTTTTAATATTCATTTTTTTAAAATTGAGTTTCAAATTTTCTCCCTTTGTTCCTCCCTGAACTCGTCCACCCCAGACAGTAAGGAATTAGATATAGATTATATATATGCAATTATATAAGACATTTCCTTATTAGTCAATAGACCAAAAGAAAAAAACACAAAAAACAATAAGGAAAGTGAAAAATAGTAGACTTTACCATTCTTTCTCTGGATATGGGTCACATTTTTTATCATGAGCCTTTAGAATTGTCAGATCACTGTATTGCTGAAAATAGCAAACTCATCCCAGTTGATCATCATTCTAATGTTGCAATCAATTGGTTACAAAGTTCTATTGGTTCTTTGCTCTTCACTTTGTATCAGTTGATGTAAGTCTTTAAAAGGCAGGATCACTAACCCTCAGTCAAAACCTTAAGGTACCAAGTCCTCTTCTGGGGATTGACCAAGGCCTTTACCTCCTTAAAAGCCCCAGGGCTTTTAACTTTCAGCACTTCCCAAACATCCCTGATCTCCTGAGACTTCCTGGGCCTCTGAACTGGTTTGAATCCTTGGATTCAGAGACCCATGACAGTCAATTCCCAATGACCTCTTCGTCTAGCTATTGTCACCAGGTCTTGGAGCCTAGATTCAATCTTCTCTTTCCTCTCCCTCATTTAACCTTTGTCTCTGTTCACTTCAGATCACAAAAGTGCATTTTTATTTCCCGAGATTATTTACAAGACAGAAGAGAAAATATACAAAATCAAAAATAATATACCAGGATAAGGTCCACATAGAAATGCAGTCAGACCCAGACTGAATGGCAACTAAGCTTTCTAACTTAATCATTAGCCCAGATTCTAGACCTTACTTGGCTTGGCCCATCCTGATTCCCTCTAGGCCAGGGTTCTGAACCCTCAGTATACTGAAACCCATGGACCCTTTCTTGGAATAGCATTTGTTGCCTGTGTTCAAAGTTACAGGAAATGTTAATTTTCAGTTAAGAGGTTAATGAAAATAAAGATGTAATTTTTTCTCCAGCCATGTTCAATCTATTCATAGACTCCCTCAAGAATATATAAACCCTAGATTAAGAACCCCTACCCTTGCTGTGGCCTCTAGCACCTTCACTAGGGTTGTTTTTCTACTTCTCAATAACCATCCTAAGTCTGATTTTTGAAAGTGGCCAACCTGAGTGGCTTGGATCTAACTGAAGGGCCCATTCTACCCACCCAGATTTACCTCCCCCCCAATAAGGAAGCCTTTTGAAGATGGAATAGATTTTTTTTTTGCAGTGAACTCACTTTAGGTAGCTAATTAACTTTCCTTCTTTTCAGTTAAATGTCAAAAAAGCAATGTTCCTATTATCTTGAAAATTTTAATTCATTCAAGTTACCCCGAAATTCACAACACTCAATTTCCAGATCCATACTGGACCTAGAAACAGGTCTGGGGTTTGAAACTTGCCTCAGATACTTACTAGTTGTATGACCATATTCAAATGGTTTAATGTCTCTGAGCCTTAGTTTCCTCAGCTGGACAATAATATTTATGCCACCTAAATCATAGTTATTGTAGGGAAAGTGTTTTGAAAACTTTAAAGTGTTATATGAATGTGAGTTATTAACCTTTCTTTCTGTTCTTTATTTACAGTCAGAGAACTTATTACTTTCCTCCATTATTTAATCATAGCTAGTATTGAGGTAACTAGATGATGAAGTAGATAGAGCACTAGCCCTGAAGGCAGGAAGAGTTGAGTTCAAATTTGACTTCAGATTAATTGTTTGACCCTGGATAAGTCATTTAATTACTTTCAAAATTTTTTTAAAATCATAACTAATATATTGCTTTAAGTTTTTCAATGCCTTTTACATATGTTGTCTCACATTATCCTTGCAACAATCTTGGGAGGTAAGAGTTATTATTATCTCTACTTTATAGCTGAGGAAACTGAGGCTGAGAAAGGTTAAGTGATTTGCAGAACACCTCAGAGTTTTTAAGTGTCTACATTTGGATTTGAATTCAGATCTTATTGACTCTAGGTCCATGCTGGACCATTTAGTTGACTAAATGCTTTTTGATCCTAAGCTTGTGTCAGATGAGTTAAAGGAAGAAAGATCTGCTGATTGGAAGTATGGGTGGCTATCTGGGATGGGCTGATAGCAATATCAGAGGCAGTAGTTTTGGGGGGTCTGGCCCATAGGAGAAATTCCTCTTTCTTTCCAAGGTCCAATCTAATCCTTACTACTTATATTTGCTCAAAGCAACAACCTTGAAATACTTTTCCCTAGCCACGATCAGAACGAGGTGTCTTTAGGCCATAACTAACATGGGAGTCATCTGACAGCACCAGGTGGAGGACAGAAGAGAGATGGAAGAGTAGAAACTGGATAGAAGAAGTAACTGGGTTGGATAGTGGGTAGAGCACTGGAACTGGAGTCAGGAAGCCCTGGCTAAAAATCCTGCCTCAGACAATCACTAGGCAAGCCTTTTAAATTCATTCTTCCTCAGTTTTCTCATCTGTAAAGTGAAAGGAGGTCAGACTCAGTGGCTTCTGACTCCTATCTCTAATTCTGTGATCCTATACACGTGGGTTCAGATGAGGCTCTTATAATCAATAAATATTTATTAAGCACCTACTATGTACCAGGAACTGTGCATCATAATAGTGTCGATGGTGGAGTCAGGAAGATGTCAGTTGTATTCCTGTCTCAGTTGCCCACTAGCCATGAAAAACACCAGGCAAATCATTTCACCCTGTTGGTCCTCAGTTTCCTTACCTGTAAAATGAGAGGGTAGGACCAGCCACTCCAGCTCCAGCTCTAAATGTATGACCCAATGACCCTATGATTATAAGAGATGGGATGCCCAACTGGCTCTGGGAGAAAATTAGGGACTTTGTTTGGAATTGGCCTAGAGGCATTGGAAGGAATGAGGGCTCAGAGCTGCTGCAAAAACCTCTCCCAACACCTCCTCCCCACAGGGTTAAGACCAATCTATTACTGTTTCCTTGTCCTTCTGTCACCGATCTAATGGACGTCGATAATAGTTGAATAAGAATTGATGGGGAGATAGATTTAATTAACCCCGTGTCAGCAGCTGCCAGGGCTGGGACCCTCTCCTGAGCTTTGCTGGGGAGCCTGAGGCCAGCGGAGTAATTCTCTCGATCAGCAGCACTTCCTGAGAAAGGTGCATTTCTACTAACCCAGCTGGGCTCCAGCCTTTCTCTACTTGCCTCCACAGGACCTGAGCAGTCACCTAATCAGTGGCAATTAAGGAGAGGAGGACTCCAGAATCTACAATTGTTCCCTGTTGCCTGGCAATCAAGGTCCTCCTCGATCCAGAGCCTACCTGCCTTTTTTATTTTACCCAAGATTTCAAGGTTAAGAGACTTCGGAGCTCATGTCATTTAGCCCCCCCCCTTCATTTTTACAAACAAGGAAATTGAGGCTCAGGGAGATTACTGGATGGCCACAAAAGTAGCCTGTGTGTGTCTGAGGCAGGATTTGAACCCAGGGATGAGACCTAAATGTCATAAGTGACTTAATGGTGCCACACAGAACCCAGTAAGTAGTAGAGTTGAGACTAGAACCCAGACTCTTCAATTTCAAGTTTAAGAGTCTTTCTTCTGCTTTCTGTTACCTTTTTTGTCTTATAATAGATGTAAAACTCGGAGGAAGGGCCTCATTTTGCAGATGAGCAAATTCCCAGAAAGGCTGAATAATGTTGTGTGTGACTTTTTGTGACCCCTATTTTGGGTTTTCTTGGCAAAGATATTGGAGTAATTTGACATTCCCTTCTCCAATTCATTTTACAGATGAGGAACCTGAGGTACACAGGGTTAAGTGACTTGTCCAGGGTGACAGAGCTAGTAAGTGGCTGAGTCTGGATTTGAACTCAGGAAGTTGAGGTCTGGTTCTCTATCCCTGCACCACCTAGCTGCCTAAAGGTAAATAGGTAGTAAGTGACAGAACTGAGACTTGAACTAGAGTCTTCTGACCACAAATTCACCTTTCCACTGAGTCAAGGTGCCCTGGCCAAGGTAGTTAAGCTTATCCTCTTCAGGACAAGGAAACCTGAAATGCCTGTTCCAGATGAAAGATGGTTTCTCTGCTCTCTCATCCCCTCCATAACCAGTTACTCAAGTATCTCTAAAGTAAAATAAACAATTTGGAACTTCACACACAGATCATAAGAATTTTCATTCAAAATCACAGAATCCAATAGATGAAAGCCCTCTCCCCTCTCCCCCCACCAAATGCCTTGTAGTATTTGGAAAACAAATGGCCATGCAGTCTCAACTTGAAAGGATCTCTAGAGAGGGTAAAATCCATTCACTAATTCCACCCTCCACTCCCCAGGCAACCCACTGCATTTTTGGATGGCTCAAATTGTCAGGAAATTTTTCTTCAAATTAAGAGTATAAATCTGCCTCCTGTTTGCCTGTTCTACCTTATGGGACAAATCAGAATGAGTTTAATGCAGCTTCCAAGTGGCAAGCTTTGAGTTATAACATTTAGAGCCAGCAAAGAATATAGAGGTCATCTAGTTTATCTCCTCCCAATTTAATAGATGAGAAAATTAAGATTTGACAGTGATCAAATCCTCTCCACAAGTTCATTCCAGTGTACATGCCCCAGGCTCTTTCAGATGATTCTCCTGGGCTATGATTTGAACTCCATCCCCTTCCTCATCATGGACCTCCTCTTTCTGGAACAAAAGTGTACTCCTTTGGAAAAAGTTCAATTTACATTGGCTTCTAAGATCTCTTTATAATAATAATAATAATAATAATATATATATATATATATGATGGTCATACATCTAAGGATAGTCCCCATTTCAAATGCCCTGTCCATAAATCGCCAAAATGTCTTTGGAATTCTAATGTTTCCCAAACTGACACCTGAATGAGCCATCCATAAATAATACAGTAAAGATGGACCCAAAACAGGCTAAACAAATCAAGGTATAGAAATGTGATCCAATACTCTTGTGCTGTAAGAATTGATGAATAACGTTTTGGTTTAGAGAAACCTGGTAAAACTTTAATGGACTGAAAAAAGAGCAACATGAATAGATGCAAGAAAACAATTTATACAATGCCTACAATATTGTAAAGACAAACAACTTTGAAAGACTTAAGGGACTTTGCTCCATTTCATAACCAGCTAGGATCCCAAAGGACTCAGGAAACATGCTACTCACCGCCTGATAGAGAGGTAATGGACTCTGAGGGCAGATGGAGGAGATGTATTTTTAAATATGGGCAGTGTCAGATTTTGTTTTGTTCGATTACATGTATTTGTAAGGGGGATTGGTTTTCTTGTTTTCTCAATCTAGGGGAAAGGGTGGGTATATTGGGAGGGGAAAAAAAGAGGATTCTCATTGATTGAAAAAAAATGAAGTCTAATTTAAAAATGGAATTTAATTATCTCCTGTTTGATAAGCAATAAAACAAAAATTAAAAAAAGATCTGCAGATGTCTTGATGTCTTCTTAACTGGGAATGATGAAAAATCTCAGGCCAAAGAAACATCACAGTGGCTCTAACTTGATCTGCCCAGTGTGTGTGTGCATAGGTGATCAGCAGTGATGTTCATTGTCTGAGGCACTTGCAGGGCTAAAGCCTCCTCCATCTTCAAGGTGCCACTGGTTCAGATATGGAGCCTTCCTTAACCCAACTAGTTAAGCAAGAATCACACTTTGGTGTCATTGTGATTGGCCTTTGTTGTTCTCTCTTTTAATTAGATTGTAGGTTTTATTTTCCATTCTTCCCTTGTATGTGCATTGGGCTTACATCTTACTTTCTGCTCTTGCCTATGGCACTCCTTGTTTCCATTCTTGCTCCCACACCTTGAATGGATTCCTTCCACATCTCATGAAAATTATAGTCCAATTCAGCTCTAGGGGCAGAATGTAAGATCTTTGAAGGTAATCTTGCTTATTTTTCATCTTTGTATTGTCAGCATCCCCTGAAGGGCCAGGTAACAAGTGCTTAATCAGTGTTCATTCAGTTAAATGGATTAAAACTCAAAAGACATGATGTATGCACTGATAGAAAAGTGTTCAATTAAGGCAGGGAAGAGAGGAAATAAACCTTTATTAAATGCTTACTAGGTACCCTGCATTGTACTAAGTGTGTGTTATTGTTTGTGTTTTACAAATATTCTTATTTAATCCTCAAAACCACCCTGGAAAATAAGTGTTATTACTAGTTCCATTTTAAGGTTGAGGAAACTGAAGCAGGCAGACATGAAGTGATTTGCCCAGATGACTCAGAAATTAAGTGTCTGCGTCTGGATTTCAACTCAAGACAACGTTCTGTCCACCTTACCTACTAGGTGCCTCAAGGCAGGGAAGCAAAGTCAAATGTCCTTGTGTCCATTGGTCCCTGAAGTAGTGCAAAGCACTAGTGGAAATACAAACATGTATTTATACCATACTCTCTTTGATCTCAGTTTTTTTTGGGGGGGGGAGAAATGGGGTTTACAGACTAGATTTCTTTTTTAAAGACTATGCCTCAATTGCTCTGGTTCTTATTGATTGGCCAACAGTGGATCCCAGGTTATTGTTTGGACACTGATGGCTCAGTGTAACTGTAAATAGCAATTGTTCCTACTTTAGCCAGAAATCCTGAAGGTCTTCCTCTCCCAGACTGATGTTGGGATGTGATGTTCATATAGCTAGGTATAGGGAGACATGAGAGTAAATGGGAATATATCAGTAGGAATCATCATGTTGTCTCTTACAGCTTGGGATTTGCCATTGTTTATTTCTCTGGACTCAAGACGACATTTGGGAGTGTATCTTTACTTCATTATTTACAGACCTTATTCACTCAGTTGTCAGAGGTCATATATACGTATATGTCTTCCAGTTTCTCTATATTTATCCATTCATCTGTCCATCTTTTCATCCATCCATTCATTTGTTCCTCCAGCCAGCCAGCCAGCCAGGTACTTAGCTATTTGCTGCCATTTTCCCAGGGCCTCCTTGTTGGCTGTTCTACCTTATGGGACAAATCAGAATAAGTTTAATGCCTCTTCCAAGTGGCAAATACTTTTAATTATAACATTTGCACTGTATCTCAACCTATGTTCCTGGGTTCCAGTGTGCTTTCTGCTTCACTATATCATACTACCTATATCATGGAATTGTTGTGAGTAAACATGTGAAACAAAGCACGAAAAACTCTGTAAAGAGTAAAATGCTATATACTTGCAAGTTGTGATTTTTCTAAATCCCTCCTTCCTGATGTCTTTTGGATAAGGTAAAAAATCATAATTTCATAGGGTCCCAGGTCTCAGACTAGAAGGGTTGTCTAAACCAAAAGCCATGTGTTTAGATGAGAAAAACAAAGCTGAGGAAGTAAAACTGGCCAAGGTGATGTAGATAGAAACCAGCAAAGCTGGCATTCAAATTCGTCTCCTGACTCCAAAGCCAGCACATGCCTCTTTGCCTTCTCCTGACCTCTCTAGAGGCATCTCAGCTTTGTCCTCCCTAGACAGCCCATAGTCAAATCCTGCAGTGGGTCTTCCATGTGGCCTGGAGAGGCGGGTTCTTATCACTGATATCCTGGCCTCTGGATATTTCCTTCCTGTAACCCTTTATTGAATCCAACCAAAATCCCTTTGATCTTGCCAAAACCGGTGAAAGTGTGCCTTTGCTATCTTTCCCAGTCACTGAATCCACTTATCTCTATCTGCCTCTGAATCTGCCCTCTCTTGACTACAGGCTTATTTGCCACTTGACGCCAGCACATACAAAGGGGCATCCCAAGCAGGAAGGGCTCAGCATCCTCCATTGCTCCATTTCCTGTTGACCAGCCATTTGACCCTGGTCAACTAGCTAGCTTCAATTCTCTCTGCCTGTTTCCTCATCAGAAATGAGGGAGACTATTCCCTCTACTGTATACCTACATATCTCACAGGGCAGTTGTAAAATGGCTTCTAGAAGTATATGTTTTCTTGATCTGGCTCTAATGCCTGGGCTTGGCAGCAGAGGGCTACCAGAATATTTGGAAAGCCCCAGTTTTTCCAGGGGAAGTTCCTCACAAGCAGAACAGAGATCCACATATGAAGGTATCCCCGCATTTGGAAATGGGGCTGGACCCTCAATACACTTTGTACCAATTGCACTTGGGATCAAGAACAAGCATTTGGGTAATGGTTAGTGTTAGTTTGGGGAGAATTCTTGCCCCTTCCCAAATTTCTGCTGTCTATATAAAAACCTTAAAGGGATGATTATCATATTGTCATATTGCTCCATGGCTCTGCTTATATATGCTATCTCAGGTTCAGGTGTGATAAAAAACAAAACAAAACAAACAAAAAAAAAACAGCCTTTGGGCTAGAGGAAGAGGACTGAACGATTTCTGTAAAAAACTAAGTCCAATCAGAAGCTCAGACTAAAAGGGTGATAAAATCAATGTCTGTCTGACTGAGCTATGGTGAGACTTGGAGAACTAGCTTGGGAAACTAGCCTAAGAGTAGGGGCAGAATACCCTTATCTCCAGCAATTAGAGGCAGGCCAGAATCAGCTCTATATGGAATTCAAGTTCAGATATCAGTGGTCAGATATATGGGTTTGGAAGGAACTTTAGAGGTCATCAAGTCTATTTTTCATTTTACAGATGAGGAAATTGAGTCTGAGTGAAATTAGGAAATTTACGTTAAGGTTCCAGTGTTAATGAGTATCTGAATTGGGATTAGAATCCAGGCTTTCATGACTCCAAAGCTAGTGTGATACCCCCATCCCATTTTACAGATCAGGAAGCTGAATGGGATTAGAAATGATTGAGTCATGGAGTTGGGGGTCAGGCTAAGTTGTTTCTCTATCCCATCTCTGCCAATGGCTTGGACAGAGGTGATACTTCTGTCTTCACATCTTGAAGATCTAAAAGCAGATTTCTGTCCCTTACTATAAGTCAGGGGAGGTGGGAAAGCTATGTTCCCAAAGTCTTGAATGGCAGCAACAAAGGCAGAGAAACCCCTTTGATCAGTCAGAGAATAGAGGCAATGGAAACTTGGACTTTATGTTGTCCCCGTTTTTTCTATCCACAACCCTCCTGGGCCATCCTTCCCCATCTATTCCTGTCCCTATGCCTGGTCTCCCATTCTTTGGCCAAATCCCAAAGATGGAGCCTTTCCTCGACAGATAGTTGCCATCCATCTGCCATATTTCTTGGGGTGGAGAGAGCTGAATATTGACTTTAGATATAGCACTCTCTTCCCCCTCAGGGTTGGGGGGACCTGCTGGGGGGCTCCAAGGCAGGTGTGGGAGGCAGCTGAAGTGCAGTGCCTGCCAGCCACCCTGTCTGGCAGTCTTTCATCCCTGTTTCACACCTCCTCTCTCATTCATTTTCAGCTCTGATTGGTTTTCTTGTTTTAACACATACCCTGGCCCCTGTCCTTGACCCTCAGGATGGATTTGATGCTGCTCCCTGGGGCTCTGGTTGGTGAGCATGTTTGGAGCTGCTGGGGAAAGGAAGGAGGAGGAGGAAGAGGAGTGGTGAGGAATGAGCATAGAAGTGAGAGAATGGTGAAAATCCCTTTGCATAGATACGGTTCTTTTTGGACAAATAGTCTGGATGCTTTCTGTATCCAGCTGAACCAAGTCCAGGAGACTGAGCCACAGAACAAGGTTGCCCAGGGGTTCCAGAACCTGCAATTTAAATGAAGCAGGTTCCACCTTTCTCCTCCTAGGAGCCCCTCCTCATTCACATCTGTATATAAGCCAGTGTGCTCCTTGGTTCATCGCAGATTTATACCTATGGCTGAGACACCTAGAATCCTTGAATTATTTTAAAAAAATGGAATAGGAGAGAGGTCTTTGTTAGGAGTTGGGGGAAGAGTAGAAGGCAAGGGGACCTGAGAACTTGGAGTCAGAAGACCTGAGTTCAAATATTGCCTCATCTATTTACTAATGACATGACCCTTGGCAATTATTTCTCTTCTCTTGGCCTCAGTTTCTCTAGTTTAACATGAACAAAAGAGAAGAGAGGATGTCTTCTAACTCTAGATCTGATATCTCTAACCCTGCTTTCCGAAGAGCATCCTCAATAAGGTTGGGGCAATGTGGTGGCAGAACAGAGGTACAGAAAGCAGAATAATTCATACCACAACATAGATGTTTGCCTTTCTCTAATGACCGTTAGCTGGAGGTTTGGAAATATACAGATGTTCAAAGTTTCAGTTTTCATCTTGCTGTCTGATATTGTGAATCTTTCCTTCTCTTATCTCTGTGAGGAAATAAGAGTATGCCTACTGTTCCTTACCCACAGTGCAGAGAATGCAATATCATCTTCCTGAGGTATAGTCAGAGAATCAGAGATTTTAAAACTGGAAGGGACTGTGGTCATTAAGTCCCAATCTTTCATTTGAAAGATGAGGAAACTGAGGCTTGAAGAAGGCGGCTTGCCCAGGATCACCCAGCTAGAAATCTGACCATGCCATTGTCCTCCTTAAAAGCATTCAGTGTCCCTCTTGCCTCTAGAATAAAGTATAGATGCTCCAGCCTGGTATTTAAAGCTCTAGGAATCTGGCCCCACCCCACCTTTCCTTCCTGTCTTATTTCATATCATTTCTCTAAGGCATCCCACTTTCTGGCCAAATGGATCACAAGCTATTCCATGGACCTAATTGGCCATGTCCATGTCTTCATGGAATCACACAGGCCATTACCCCATGCCTGGAATACCCTTCCTCTTCATCCCCACCTTTCACAAGCTTTCTCCTCTTCCTCCAAAACTCAGCCCCACAGTTCCCTCTTTTATCAAATCTTCTCCTAATCCCACAAATATTGATAGAAGATTAGGTCTGGAGCTCTTCTTGCAGCATCTACATCTGCACAGTAGCATATCCCACTTCAGGAGACTGGAAGCTCTTCAAGGGTAGGGTCTACTTTCATTTTTGTCTTTGGATACCCAGTGGCTGACTCACAGCAGCTCACTTAATATCCCAAGGTACTGGATAGTGCACTGTCTATTTCCTTTTCCTCTACATGACCTTGAAAGTAAAAAGAAAAATGCTCAAAAATCATATCTTCACCTGTAATCAAGCAAGGCTCTATAATCACAGCTGCCAGTTCCTTCAATGCCCTGGAACCTGGCACATCCAGGTTTGATGATCTGATTTCATCAAGGGGAGCTAAGTGTTCTGCCACATCTCCTTGATCATCTTCAGTTCCCACTCCCTGGGAGCCCTCTTTGTTTTCTCCATCCTAGATCATCCTTGTTTTTAGTGATAAAAGAAGCAAAACAAATGTTGAGCCATTTCGTCTTCTCATGGCTAATTTGTCTCTTCTTCCCATTTATTCCAAGCTCTGTGTCTACATCTTCTTTAATCTGCTCCATGATCCCAATGTTACTTTAAAATTCTTTTTGGTGTCCTTATTTTTCAGTCAGTCTCAGCTAATTATTAGTTCTAGTGCTTCTAATGCCATTCAATTCAACAAGCATTTATTAAGCACCTACTATATGCCAGACATTATAATAAACACAGTGGGGATCTAAAACCAAGAATGAAACAATCTCTGCTTTCAAGACTTCAAGGACTGAGAAGTATGCCATATATACAGTTCAGCATGTTATCCTAGATAGAAAGTAAAGAGGATGGAAGAGAGACCAGATAAAATATTCTAGGAAACATCAATAATGGGGGCACTTGGAAAGACATCATCAAGAAGGTGATGACTGGGCTAAGTTCTGAAGGAAGAGAGAGATTCTGAGACGCAAAGTTGAAGGAAAAGAGCATTCTAGACACAAGAAGAAATAAACAAATATATAATCATGGGAAACTGAATGTAGATCTGTGAGGGAAACGAGTAGTCCGGTTTGGTTGAAACTTAGGGTAGGTGACAGGGAGTAATGTTATTCAAGACTGGAAATATAGAGTGGAACCAGACTGTCTAGGCTTTAAATGTCACTTTAAGATTGTGTTGTTTTTTTCTTATAGGAAGCCATGTAAAGAGGTTGCTTTTTTTTAATCAGGGGGTAACATGGCCAAATCTATACTTTAGGAGATTATTTTTGCAGCTGTGGAGAGGATGGGATGGAAGAGAAAGAGACTGCAAGCCAGGAGACTACCCATTACAGTGTTCAGAGGTAAAGTGATAATAATGATGGTCTGAACTAGGGTGGTCTTGTGTGTGGAGAAAATGGAACAGATGCAAAAAATGTCAAGATTGGTCGATGGGCTGGCTAAGGGAAAGTGAAGAGTTCAAGCTGAGTTTGAGATAGTAAAATTGAGTATCTAGGAAGATGATGGCTCCAACAGCAGAGATAGGAAGTTTTTTTTAAAAAATTAAAGAGGAAAAGAGGGGAGGGAGGAAAGATGATTTTTTTAGTATGGGATACATCGAATATGAGGTGCAGATAAGGCATCCAGAAGGCAATTAGAGACACAGCCTGGAGTTGATTAGAAAGAACAGGGATGGACAAATAGGTTAGAAGTCATCTCTCTAGAAGTGATAACTAGATGAGTTTAACTAGAGACAAAGTTCAGACAGAGGAGGAGTCAATACATTGCCTTGGGGGTTACTTAGATTTAATAAGTCCGAGGTGGATGATAAGCCAACAAAAGAGCCTGAGATGGAGCAGACCAGTGTGGAGAGAACCAGGAGACACCTATGTCAAGGAAGCCAATAGCAGTGGGAGGTGGGAGGGAAGAGGAACTGGTGATATCTTGACATACTGAAGGTAAAGGAGAATGACGACTGAGAGGTCATTTGATTTAACAGTTAAAAGATCATGTAGAGAGAGAAGAGAACAGTTACATAGAGTCCTGGTATGGGACACCAGACTATAAAGGGCAAGATCTGAGAGGAGACACATGGGAGACTAGCTAGCTTGAGGGAAGAGCAGGATCAAATGAAAGTTTTGAAGGACAGGAAAAGGAGGGAAGGAACACGTATTTATTAAGTGCCTATTACATTCCAGGAAAGGAAGAATCTGGTGTATCAGTAAATAAGATGTGTGTGTGTGTGTGTGTGTGTGTGTGTGTGTGTGTGAGAGAGAGAGAGAGAGAGAGAGAGAGAGAGAGAGAGAGAGAGAGAGAGAGAGCACTAGACAGACAGAGATAGACAAACAGGAGAAAGAGACAGAAAGATACAGAGAGAAAGAGACAGAAAAAGAAAGAGACAAAAAGAGAAATGAAGAGGGAGGGAGAAACAAAAAGGAAAGGAGAAGGGGAAAGACAGAAAGGGAGAGAGAAAAGAGACAGAGATACAGATACACACACACACACACACACACACACACACTAAGGCAAGACAGATAGGGAGGAGAGAGACAGAATGCCAGAAGCAGAGACAGAGAGACAGAAACAGAGACAGAAACAGAAGCAGAGAAAGAGAGACAATCACACACAGAGTGGTCAATGGAACAAGCCCTTAGATGGCCTTGATTTTCTTATTAAAGTAGGAAATGAGATCATCTATTTAGAGATGGGGGATGAAAGAAAATTAAAGGCTTAAAGAAAAAGGAGAAAGTGTGGGATAACAGCTGTGGGCATCACCATGGAGAATCAATAATCATGGCAGTACAAAAGGATTGTAGTACAGCAGTGAGATCCTTCAAAGTTTCCTTCTCCTTTTGGTTGGGCCTGATACTTCTGATTTCTGACCTTGGTATCCAATCCATTCTGAACTCTTTAAAACTCATTCTTCCAATACTCCCAGTACACATCAAACTGTACTTGGCTTTTCTCTCTGTTGTCTCAAAGGTCTGGTCAAGGAGATGATGGAAGGAGTTCAAGCTCCTCATTCATATATCTGTGATTTAAAGCAGAGATTTCCCAGCATCCTCTACTTAACCTCCCCGCCTCTGAGAGTTTTTGCCCTAATATTGAGGCTGAAACTCCTTAAGAAGACAGAAGAGGGGGAGGAACTAGAGAGATGGGAGCTAAGGAACTTACTTCCATGGAAAGCAGAGGGAAGATCCATCAGTGGCCATGGAGTTCTTAAGCCATGGTGGTAGGGAAGATACAGGTATACTTGATTATAGACAGCACTCATAGTACTTGTCTTTTCATGTCTTGACCTGTACTGAATGATCTCTGTGCCGGTGGCACTTGCAGAAATCATATGGGCACTGCTTCTTAGAGATCTTCACATTTGTTTCTGTTGTTATTTAGTCATTTCAATGGATCTTTGTGAGCTCTTTGGGGGGGGGGTTGGGGGAAATATATTTGAGTAATTAAGCATTTCCTTCTCTAGTTCATTTTACAGATGGGGAAACCAAAGCAAACAGATTAAATTACTTGCCCAGAATCACACAACTAATAAATTTCTGAGGCGAGATTTAAAGTCAGGTCCTCCTGACCAATTTTGTAGGCTGGTGTTCTATCCACTACACCATCTAGTTGCCCATATTTAACACATAACAAGATCTTAATAAATGCTAATTATATGATTGTGAACATGAGGATAGGTCATTTAACTGCTCTGATTCTCAGGTTCCTGATTTATAAAATTAGGAAGCTGTATTAGATCTAGAAAGTCCCTAAAGTTATGATCCAACGGAGAGTTCGGGCTAATGATATAATTTAATGATGGCATTCTGGATTGGTGAAGGAATTAAGCTTATGCAACCTTGGATCAGGCATTTAACTTTTCTAGATCATTTCCTCACCTGTGAATTGAAGAGTTTGGGCCAGATGAGTTCTGAGGTTCCTTCTATCATTAGCTTTGTAAATTTGAGCACTATTCCCATTCTTTCAAGATACAGTTGACTTTCTCTGATAATCTGGAAGAAAGTGTGTAAGTATTGCTTAGTGGGTAGAAAACTGGCCCTGAAATAAGGTTTGGATTCAAATCCTGCCTCTCACATATGGGTTATGTGAGTCACTTAATCTATGAGCCTCATCTTCTCATCTGTGAAACAGGAAACAAAAAACAAAGTGCTTACTTTATTCCAAGTTTCAGATAAGGTAATTTAGGTAAAATGGTTTTCAAATCTCAAAGGTGCTATTATGATTATTGTAACTGCCCATGTTAGCTATGTTTTTCAAATCTCAAAGGTGCTATTATGATTACTGTAAATGACCATGTAAGCTAATACTCCAGAGAAAGCATCCCAGAAAGTATTATCATCCATTCCTGAGGCTACAGCTCTGTCTACCCAATGGGAATGAAAGAGGAAAGAGATGGGAAGTTGAGGGCCACCATATTCTGTGATAAATATTTTGACAATATTCTGGCAGGATCAGTGACAGAAATGGTAAGGGGTAGGATGGTTCAGGACTGCTTTGGGGAAAAGGCTTCTCCTTTTAACAAGTGATGCTGCCTCCCAGCCCTAGCAAACATCCTGCTGGTACTGTGACACTGCTCACTTCCTGCCCAGTCATAACCTCAAAACTTCCACACTTGGGCCTGCCTATGATACAGATGAGAGCATATGCCAAAGTGCTCCGGGGAGGGCAGGAGTTGGGGTCAAATGGGCAGAACTCTGGTTCCTGGAGCCAGCTTCAGCCAGGTCTTCAATCAACCGCTCACTAGGAAGTCTCATGACTGCTGATGGCATTTTTGTAGTCCACCGGGGGAACAGGAAAGAGATCTCATAAAATAACAATAACAATTTAGTTCTTTAAAGATACATGATCTGTGTCAGGGTAGGTGCTTTCTCCATGAAAAACTACAATCTGCAAAACATAAAGTTGAGGGTTGTCCAAAGGCCAATGGAGAGACTCATGGTCTTGGCAATTATACCATTACAATCTTTCTCATATATCTGTCCCTTTCTCTTTACTCTTATGATCACCTCTCTGGGTTTAAATCTACTTGATTGATCTTACATATGTGCTCCCTCCCTTCCAATCCATTCTTTCCCCCCAACTACCAAATTAGTATTCTCCCCTGCTCAAAAGTTTTCAATGGCTCTCTATTGTCTGGAGAATTAACTAGATATTCCTCAACCTGGCATTTAAACTTTCCAGATTCTGGCTCCCACTTACCTTTCCAGTCTTATTTCATCTAACTCATTTTTCATTCCAGCCAAACTGGCAGACGACATATTCCCAGGCCCATATTGATGTTTCATGCCTTTGAAGAGCCTCTCACCAATGTCTGGCTTGCTCTCCCTCTTCAAATCCCTGGCTTCCTTCAAGGCTCAGTTCAGATGTCTCTTGCTACCAGAAACCTTTCCTGATCCCTATTTCTTAGTGATCTTTATCTCCTCAAATTATCTTGTGTTTACTTATCTGAACACATATTGGATATACCCAGGAGAACATAAATTCCTTGAGGGCAGGTACTTGTTCATTTGTTTTTTAACACCCGTTGGCCTGCACACTGCCTTGTAAAGAGTATGAATTTTTAAAAATGTTTGTTCAGTGCATTGGATGGTGGGGCATGTGGGCTGTAACACACCATCGATAAGAAGTTATGTAGAACAACAGAGAGAGACATCATCAGAGAAATGTATGACTTTGACATGGAACAGTCATGTAGCAAGAGGGAGAAAAAATGGATAGATAGCTTGCAGGCTCAAAATGTCAAGAGGATGGGAGGAAGGGCCCCAGCACAGAGGATGGGCTCCCTGAGGTGGATTTTTGGACAAACATGGGCAAGAATCCCACAGAGAGGACAGGCATGGCTGGCTTGTGATGGAGGAAGTGCCCACGATGCCTCCCTTGGTCATCTGTTGCCCTTCATCTCCACTCCTATACATCCATGGCTCCTCTAATACAATCCAAATCTCCCCCTAGTAGAATGAAAGTTCAACTTCTCTTCTCCAGTCCTTGGGGGAAGTGAGTGAGCCAGAGATGTGGGTGGTAAATAACCCTTCATTTATTAAGGCTTTATGTGAAGTGTTCCTCCTAGCAACGTTCTGTTGCAGCCCCTCCCTCTGCCCTCAGTGACATGCCCCTCTCAGTCCCTGTAGCAACCAGAGCATTCAGAACAGCTTCTTGAAGGACTAGTTAAAGAGACAATGGCAAACAGAATCTTCCTTTGGCTCTTACCGGAGCCAAGGTCTGATTATGGTATCGAACCATGCAAGAGCAGGACCAGAAGGAGCTTTAGAGATCACTCAGTCTATACCTCTTCTTTTCCAGAGGACAAAACTTAGACCCTATGGTTTCTCTTGCCTCTGCCTATTCTTTCATCATCTTTCCTGTCTTTTTCTCTTTTGTCTCCCCTATTTGTCTCATTTCTCCTGTTTCTGTCTCCCTTGTCTCTTCTGACTCTGACAACTTTCTCTCTCTCCTGTCTCCCTTGTCCTTGTCTTTCTTATCACTTCCTCTCTCTGTCTCTTACATCTGTCTCTCTTTCAACTGTCTTTTTTTGTCTTATCTCTTCCACTCTTCCCATGGCTGCTGCCTGTCTTTCTTGCTTGTCCTGTGCCTGCCCTGGTCTCTCTTGTCTGTCTGGTCTCTGCCTCTTCTGTCACTTATTTCTCCTGTTTCTACCTCTCTTCGCTTGGTCTTTTCTAGCTCTCTTGGCTGCGTCTGGTGAGGAGGTAGAACGTGATCTCAGGGCTATGAGTGGGGAGGGGAGGGGCCTTAGACTGGTGAGAGATGAGGAAGCAGGAAACAGATGCCAGAAAAGAGGGAAGTGAAGGCAGAATATTGGGGTGACCATGGGGGGGGAGGAAAGGATGATTCCTGAATCAATGGTCAAAAAGATAGAAAGAGGCAGAGGCAGATAGAGAAATTGAAACGTACAGCCAATGAGATGTGCTCTCCTTTTGAAGGTCCTTGATCTTACTGTGAGGCAGGAGGGAGGGGAGAGGGTCACCCAGATGTGTCCAGATGTAAGAACTAGTCAGAACATGCAGGTTTGGGTGGAGTTTGGAGACATTAATGCCCTTCACACCTGCTTATATAACCTTCTATTTATTTTGTATATGCCTATAGATTTTGACTTGATGGTAAAATGTAAGCATGCTCCTTGAAGGGAAGGAAAGTTTCACTTTTATATTTGTATCCCCTCTCTCTCTTCACCTAGCACAGTGCCTGGTGGGGCACATAATAATAAATATTTGTTGATTAAATGATTGACTTCTCCCTTCAGATTTATTAAAGAGGTGACAAAGGCAGAGACTGGGAAATCCTCAGGGTCTGCTCATCTGCAGCTTCCCCTTCCCCACACAGAACTCTGGGTTCAGCCAGAAGGATGTAAATTAGGAGAGCTCAGCCAGACCCAAAAAAACTTCCATTATAACCCAGTATGCTTTCCCTCCCTTCCCCCAATAATCTGAGGTAGAAAGGGGAGAGAAAGAGAGAGAGAGAGAGAGAGAGAGAGAGAGAGAGAGAGAGAGAGAGA
>JAJPUD010003732.1:88728-132856 GCA_023553655.1 Myrmecobius fasciatus
GAGAGAGAGAGAGAGAGAGAGAGAGAGAGAGAGAGAGAGAGAGAGAGGCAGAGACAGACAGACAGAGAAAGAAACAGAAACAGAGACAGAGTCAGAGAAAGAAACAGAGAACAACAGAGACAAAGACAGAGACAGAAACAGACAAGAGTCAGAGACAGAGATAAGATGAGAAAAAAACTGGATTCAAAGAAAAAACTGAGGTAGAAAGGTGGAAATGATGATAGACTTAAGGATTTTGATAGCCTAGATAGGTGAGTTTAGAATTTGCTTAATTATTAGCCCCCAAACATAGTCAGTTGATGGTACAAATAATACCTGTAGTATCTAGCTCATGGGATTATCCCATCAGATAACGTATGTAAAATGTTTTGCAAATTTCCTGGCACAATATGACTGTCATTATTATCATTTGTACCATTTTGCAGATGAGAAAACTGAAGTTCAAAGAATTATCTTGTTCATATTACTAGTGTTATATATGGAATTTGAACAGAGGTCTTCTTGAATTCAAGTTCGACACTCCATCCACTATGCCATGTTGATGGAGCCCATCAATTGCTTCTGGCCACTCTGAAGGATCTATATTGGTAGAGCATCAGCAATACATTCCATCTGGTCATTTGGTCCATAATATATTCTCATTGCAATATTGTTTTTGTTTCTCCTTTCATCATTCCACAAATACTGTTAACTCTGCTTCTGCTCTTGGATTGGAGCTTTGGCTCTTTGTTCTATAGAACTCAGAGGTTCAAAGAATACTGTGAGGATGAATGAGGTGGTCCATGTTTAGTGCTTGAAGGTCTTTAGAAAAAGGAAAGGGTAGCCCTCAAAGAGTGATGTGATTATGGCTGTGGGATTGGGAAAGAAGTAGAGTACACTGAAATCTGTCTTTAGGGTTATGTTTGTGTGAATAATTATGTACTATGTTCCTATAAATTTGAAGATAGGTACAAGATGGAGGCACATATATTTTGGAGGAAGGAATAATGTGTTTAACTTGAGTGTCAATCTTTGGGCAGTGGAATAGCCACCTCATCAAATATAGTTAATTCAACCATAAATCCACATATATGTATTGTTGTCTAACTCTCATCTCTACGTTTTTCCACAAAGATTGCATGAAATATTTTATCAACTACTTTGCTAAAAATCTTGGAACACTATTTCTGTAGTATTCTTTTAATCCACCACTTTACCATCTTTGTCCAAAAAAGGTCTAGTCAGACATGACATTTCTTTGAAATAGCTATATCGGGTTTTTTTTAATTATCACTGCTACCTTTTCTTTGTATTCACTAATCATTATTTAATAATGAATCTTAGATTTTAATTTTAATTGAATTTAATTTTGTCAGGAATGAAATAAGGGAAGAATTCCTTTACAATTCCAAGTTTCCCATTTGTCCCTTACTGTGGCAGCTAGGTGATGCAGTGGATAGAACATCAGCTCTGAAGTCATGAGGACTTGAGTTCAAATCTGGCCTCAGACACTTAACACTTCCAAGCTGTGTGACCCTGGGCAAGTCACTTAACCCCAATTGCCTCAGCAAAAAAAAATGTAAAAAAAAAAGTTTTTATTACTGCTCACTGGGATTATTGCAGCAGTTTTTTTTAAAAGGTTTTCTTGCCTGAACCTTCCCAAATCCAGATTTTGTAAACACTGCCAGAATAATCCTCTTTATACTTAAGTCTTGGCATAATGTTTCCCTGATCAAAAACCTGCATTGGCTCCCTATGGCCTCCCTAATAAAGTCCAAACATTCAAATCACTCCACAAGCTGGAATCAGTTATCTTTTTAAGCCTCATATTACTCCCCTCCATATACTCTTTACTCCATTCAAACTGGATTACTTTTTCCTATCCTGCCCCTGAAATAGTATTTCACTCACTGTTGCTTCTGTGAATTTGTTCTGTCTATTCCACATCCCCATAATGTCTTCTCTCCCACTCTTCTGTTTAATTCTTGATGAAATTATTTTTTATTAAAGCTTTTTATTTACTAAACATATGCATGGATAATTTTTCAACATTGCAAAAGTTTGTGTTCCAAATTTTCCCCTCCTTCCCTCTACCCAGTCCCCTAGATAGCAAGTAATCCAATATATGTTAAACATGTTAAAATATATATTAAATCCAATATATGTATATATATTTATACAATTATCTTTCTGCACAAGAAAGACCTGATAAAATTCTTAAAAGTGTTATTAATGGTTAGTGAACCCAAAGAAAAGACAGCAGTAATCACTTTAAAAAGGCAGTGTGGCTATTTAGAGGAAATGTCATGTCTAGCTAGATCTGTTTTAAGACAAAGTTTCTAAAGTGATAGATTTTTAAAATGCTACAAAAAATGTCCCAAGATTTTAGCAAAGTATTTTGATAAAATATTTCATGGTATTCTTGTGGGAAAGGTAGATAGGTGAAGGCTGGACAGTAATGTAATTTACATAGATTTGTGGTTGAATGACTAGACATAATGAGGAATCACTGATGATGGTAACTTGGAAGTAGGTCTCCAGTGAACTGCCACAGAGATCTGTGTTTGGCGTGTAAGATATTTATCTAAGATTTGACTAAAAGTACATATGGCATGCTTGTCAGATTTGCAAGTGATATGAGTCTGGGAGGATTAGCTCCCACTGTATGATGATCAAACTCTGAAAAAGATCTTGATAAGCCCAAACACTGAGTTGAATCTAATCAAATTATAGGAATCAATAGGTTCAAAAACTTAAGCTTACAAGCGCAGGACAAGGGAGGCATTGCTAAGTAGGGAAGGGCAAAGGAATAAGCACTTCCTCTCTGTGATATGTCAGCCACTATGCTGAGCACTTTGTGAATGTTCTCATTTGGTCCTCCCAACAACCTTTAAGGCAGGTGTTACTATTATCCAAATTTCTCACTTGAGGAAACTGAGGCAGACAGAGGTTAAGTAACTTGAAGTTAGTAATTGTGTAAAGCTGGATTTCAGTCCAGGTGTTCCAGAACTCTATCTACTACTCCTTCTAGCTGACTTTAATGAGAGTTTGACTGCAATTAAGCGAGACCTAGCTTGGGGGAACAAGGAGGTGATAGCCTTCTCTGTACTGTGTCCTAATCAGATCACTTCTGGAGTACAATGCTTAGTTGTGGGTATCATAGTTTAAGAAAAACAGTGATAAGCTAAAGGGCATTCTGAGGGCAACCTCAAGTCCATGATTAATGGAGATCAACTGAAGGAACTGGAGAAGTTTAATCTGAAGAGAAGGTTTGGAGGGCATAATAGCTGTCATTCTTTGATTCTGCCACCATTTATTAAGCATCTATAGTGTGAGACACTTAGCTAGTCTGGGGATACAAAGGCAAAGACAAAAGTCTCTGAACTCTGAGGGCAGGTTGACAGAGAAGCAAATACAGAATCCAGGGTGAACCTAAAATTTTAGTGCAGCCATCAAAGCTTTTGGTATCTTAAATCTGCACTGATATTTGGGACACCCTGTACATAGAAAATAGTTTTGAGGAGACAGGGCACTAACATCTGAGGAGATTGGGAAAGGTATCATAAAGAATGTAGCACTTGATCTGAACTTAGAATGGAGCTATGGATTATAAGCAGTGGAGTAAAGGAAAGAGTACATTCCAGGTGGGGGGTGCAAAGGTGTGGAGGTGGGAGAGAAAAGGCCAAGTCTGAGAAAAGTAATTAGGTCAGTTTGTTTGGAACATAGAGTACAAGAAGAGGAATAATATGAGATCAATCTGAAAAAGTAGGTTGGGACCAGACTGTGAGGGACTTTAAATGCTAGACTTTAAAGTTGATATTTTATACTAGAGACACAAAGGATGAACAACATTGGAGACAATAGGGAGCCACTGGAACCTCTTGAGCAAGGGAGTGACATGATCACAACTTTAGGAATATCAGTTTGGCCATTTGGTGAAAGATACTTAAAGGTCTGTGAGAGGGGGACATTAGACTTTTTCTTTCTTGGACCATGATGGGAGAACTAGGAGTGATAGCTGGAAAGTAAAAGGAGGAAAGTTTAGTCTTACCATTAGGAACTTTCCTACATCTAGACCTGTCAAAAATGGAATGAGTCTCAGGAGGTACTGGGGTATCCCTCATTGAATGACTCCAAGCAAAGACTACACAAGCACCTTCTAGGTGTGGGGTACTGGGTGTGGGGGCCTTTTCTGATTCTTCCTATAGAAAAAAAAATCTTCCCTTTGATCTCATATATTTTTTAAAATAGTTTCATAATATACTTACAGCAATAACTATTTTCTGTGTTTGTGCCTCTGCTCCACCCCCAGCTCTAAAAAAGATCTTTTTATCTATTTTGTCTAAATATCTAAACATTATGTCTCCCCAGTGCCAAAATAGAATACTCTACAAACAGTCATCTCTTAGTAAGTTAGTTGAATGAATGACTAAATGAATGGATGGAAGTGTAGGAGTGTGTGCAGTGTCTGGAAGAAGTTGTATAGATGAGAGGCTATGTGTGTGTGGGAGATGTGTGTCAATGAGTGTGGATGGAACAATTTGCCTGCAGATGTGGCTGGTTCTACACACACAGCTTGTGGAAGTCCCAAGACCCTTCTCCCACCCTTTGGCACATTGATCTGAGCTTAACCCCTTCCCTGGGGCTGAGACAATATTCTCCTGAGGGAAAGTACCAAGCAGAGAAGCTCATGGGGCCTTTCTCCTGAGTTCCCTGGAGCCACAGGGTGTCCTCTTTATCTCTCTAGAGGCTTTGGGCCAGTAGTCTGGGACCAGAATCCCAGCTGTGGGGCTCCCCTCAGTCACCCCTACTCCTTGGTTCAAGCTCCACCTTCCCCTGCTGCTCAATGCCTGAGCAGCTAACAAAAGGGTAAGATAGTGCTCTGTTTCCAAGGGAACCTAGGATGCCTATTACAGCCTCATTGAAGGTCTCTTGAAATGAAGGACAGCTAGAGAGGGAAGGTGGGCAGTCATGGCCCTTCAGCCCTCACTACAGCAGTTACCTGGAGACCAGAATTAAAGCCCCTTCATAACTTCTCAGCCTTACCACGGGACCTGGGCAATGCACCCAACATTTCTAAGCTCTGGTAACATGACAGAAAGAAGCTCAGGAGGAGGTAAGAGCTCCCAGCAGACCTTGGTGTAGACACACTCCCATCTTCTGACTTGGACCTTTATCTGCATCCCCTCTCCCCATCCTTAACCCATTGACCTGTTCTTCTACTCCCCCCAGGGCCTCTGTGAAAAATTGGGGCTTCCCAAATTCATCAAGTCTGGTTTGGGCTATGCTGTCTCCGTGGCAACCGAGATGGTTTTTTCTGGATCTTTGGGGAGCAAGGGGAGGGGGAAAGTACAGATAAGCATTTCTCTTTGTAGCATCTGGAGCTGAGACAAGCAAAGTGAAGGTGGGAGAGACAATGGGGTATGAGCTGACCCCCTCCCTTCCCTCTATCTATTATAAGTAAGGGATCCAGTGTAAGAATCCTAGCCTGTGGCAAATTCTATGAAGTGTTTGCATCTCCAGAGATATTGTAGCAGAGTGGAAAGAATACTGAGCTGTAGTCAAGAGGGCTGGGTTCGAATCCCAGTTAATTATTTTTAGCATTTACTTAGCAGTGTGATCTTGGGTAAGTCACTTAAAACTTGTCTGAGCTTTGGCTTCCTCACTTATAAATAGGGCACATTGGAAGATATTCTACTTCCCTGCCAGTGTAAATGTGGGGAAAGCAATATGGAAAGTTGAAAGCACTGGAGTAATGGGGATTCATCCCAGTCTGGCCATTTGGCTAAAGCTGCCTGGAAGAGACGAAAGGCAGATCTGTAAGGGTAGGAGGAGAAGGGGAGAAGAGGGTCAGAATGACTCCAGAATCTTTTCCTCAAAGAGCATTAGAAAGCTTTGCCCTGTGAGTCCTTAAAGAAGAAGGAACATCCAGTCCTAAATTCCTGGGCATTGTCCCATTCCTGGGTCCAAGTCCTGAAGGCAAAACTACCCCTTCCCTTTCATTTCCCTTCTGATTTTTCCCAAGGGAAAAGCAGGGATCCAAGTAAGTCTCCAGAACTATCATATGATAGATACTATGCCATATGCTCTACAAATCTGTAGGTGTTATTATCCCCATTTTACAGATGAGGAAACAGATAGATTAAATGACTTGCCCAGGATCACACAGTAAGAATATTCTCTCTGCTGAATGGAATACTATCCTGCCCTTGGAGGAGGCTGAGAAGAAAATGGTTCTTTCACAGTTGATATATGGCCTCCCTCTCAAAGCAGGAGCCCTTCTTTCTCCAATGAAGAGCTGGCCTATGGATCCAGAGGCTTAGGAGCTCAGGGAGTCTGTGGGAATAATTAGGGAAGGCAGCCTGGGGCCAGGGAGTCAGACAGCAGACCAGGAAAGCATGCCTTAAAAAGAATCAAAGAGATTTCCTCTTTCTCCTTCTAGCCAGTTCATTCACAGTTCAGCCCAGTGCTGGTCACTACTGGAGAGAACCCACTGTTCTGCTACCTATATCCTTCCCTTCCCTTTCTCCTCCTCCTCCCCAACCTGGACAACCCCCAAACACACACACATGGTACACCCCACAGACATACACACAGAGACATATACACATACATAGATCCAATATATACACATACATATAATACACAGAGAGACAGATATGGACACATATGATGAGATCTTCAATATTAGGTTTGGTTAACAGAGGAAAATGATCTCTGAGGCAAGCCAGGAAGGGCTCTGATACTGACCAGTTTAGCTCCATGGTCCCACCCTCTAAGGAGGTGGTCCAGTCTGAGATCTAAGTTATGTCAGACCCCTGAGACCCAACCCCTGTAGGGATCTCCAGCAGTGTGACCTTGCCATGCCCTGTCAGAAATCCCAGTCTGTCCCTGAGGTTAAATTTTCCCTATAAAATCTACTTATGGGCCATCCCAAGGCAGCCTGCCTCATGGTGTCTTTCCCCTTCCCTTTCCCCCATGTCACATGGTATCTCTCCTAACTCCACTATACTTCCCAACCCCACTTCTCCTCCTTACAGCTAACTAACGATTTTGGGTTGTTATGTCCCTTTCAGGAAAACCCCTTTCTATGTTCTCCCAACTCAATTTCATATTTACCCTTCCCGGTATCTACTGTATCCCTTCATTTTTTCTGTAACCCATTCTCCTAAATAAATCTACCTTTTGTCAAAAAGAATGGCTATTGTGAATTCTTCCTGTGACGGAACCCCAACTTTTGGTGCCATCATTTGGTCCCAAACCCCACATCATAAACCACATCACATAGACACACAAACAAAAAAGAGATAAATAAGTATACATTTATACACACAGAGAGATAAACAACATCTACAATAGACACAGACACACACACAAACACAGACACACATCCACTCAGCCCTTATTAACAAGGATCAAACATAGAGCTATTGAAGAGGCACAGAATGGGGCCTAACAGAGAGAGCATGGAATCTGGAATGAGAGGACCAGGATTCACATCCTAGCTCTCTGATCCTGAACAATCACTTAATATCCTCGGGCCTCAATTTCCCTCATTATCTCTAGGCTCACTTTTAGCTCCAAATCTGTGAAGCTCTGAGATAAGGGGAGATAATGTCTCTCAGCCCTGATAGCATCTGCTGGTAGAATGGGATCAATGAAGGCTGCACACTTTCCAGGATAGGTGGGAAATCACAGAGTTAAGAAGACCACAAAATCTCCAAGTCAGGAGGGAGCTCAGAGCCAACCAATCCAACCCATACTGGAAGCCAGAATCCTTCCTGTAATATTCCTCTGCATAAAGTGATAGACTAGGAAAAGCTTTGGGCTCTGGGATTAGATGGCTTGGATTCAAATCTTGATTCTGATACTTATTACTCAGTTTCCCCATATGTAAAATGGAAGGGTAGGAGTAAATTGTCTCTGAACTCACTAGTAACTCTGAGGCTAGATTCTATGAACTTCTGCTGAGAGGGAGCCTGCTACTTTCTGAAATAGCCTACTTAGGTTTGGTCATTGCTAACATACACTGTGATTAAATCTATATATGACAGGGGTGGTACACATGGGTATGTGTATATATACAAGAAAGTGTCCATAAGAATGGAGTTTACCCTAAGTACTTCCCCTTTTTTAGCTTCACTAATTTCAAAGGCCAGGGGAATGATCTGAAAAAAATCACAAGTCTTGGGATATATGAGGAGGTAATTACTAGTATTTTTTTTAACCCACCCCACCCACTACCTTATCTTCAAGGAGGTAATTTTATCCATTACTCTATCCCCAAGCAACCTTGTTGTTCTCACAAAATAAATATTACTCCTTAACAACTACCCCACACATCCTTCCTATTCTCAAAATTTTATCTCTTGGTACGGTTGGTTACTAATTCTGCTGTTTCCCAGACACCCATACACTATTTCTTTTTGTGTGTATGGTTACCTGAAATCCTTTGGGCTTAAAGTTCAGGGATTCTTCCTCTAGAGGATTAGAGCCAGCCATTTAAATAAACAGAATCGATGCTGCCAAAAAAAAGGGTCTCTGCCTCTGCAGGGATGAAAATGATCAACCAAGAGTAGAAGGGTGGCTCTTAACTAAGGAACTCCAGAAATGCCTGGAGCCCCACAAAGAAAGGGGGTTTTCAGTGAGGGGTGAACTGAACAGTCTGGCTTGGACTTGGTGTTGTGAAATGGGATAGAGAGGATTTGCTTTGCAATGCTTTTCTTGGGGTTAGAAGTATAAATTATTCTTTGGCTTCTTTCTTATCCCTTAGCACAGGGGCACATAATAGGTCATCAGTGAATTTCTCACTTTGATATTTCCCCTCCATTAATGAAAAAGGGTAGCTAGGCTCCTTGACCTGGTGTCAAGAAGACTCATCTTCCTGAATTTGAATCTGGCCTCAGATTCTAACTGTTATGACCATGGATAAGTCACTTATCCTGTTTGTCTCAGTTTCCTCATCTGTAAAATGGGCTGAAGAAGGAAATGGCAAATTACTCCAGCATCTTTGTCAAGAAAATACTAAATGGGCTCACAAAGAGTCAGGTACAATTGAAAAATACCTGAACATCAACTAATGATAAGAGAGAAAATCCAAATTAAATCAGGAAAAACCTTTGGGAGTAAATCCTTCCTGGAAGATGTTGGTGGCAAGATCACTTGGACCCTGATGTGGATAGAACCCACCTGTTTCTTTCTCAGTAAAGCTGAAGGTTAAGTATGCACCCATTTCCTGTTCCCTCCCATTTCTATTCAGGCCTACAAAATCTGAGAAGGACAGAGAGATCAGACTGGTTGTCCCACAATCACCCATGTCACTCCTGCCCTCCTTTCTTGATGATAGGAAGTTGTTTTTGTTTTTGTTTTTTCTGAGAAGGCAACAAGGGTACATTGGGCCTTCAGGTCAGAGGCTCTAGGTTCAAGTTGGGTTCTGCCTTATTTGCTTCTGACTGATGTGACATTCTGGACTTGAATTCCCTCATCTCTAAAGTGAGGGTGTTGGATGAGGGCACCGCTTTATTCCTTTACAGTCTGGCTGGGAAGAAACATCATTTGAGATCTCCTGCTTAGCTCAGTCTTGACAAACCCTCATCTTGCTCCTCCTCCCCACATATACAGGTCATCCCTCTCCTAACACACATCCTTGCTTTTCAGCACATGTTGAGACTCCCTGCAGGTGTTATTACTTCCAAGACCAGGTTTTTACTGCCCTGGCACATGGACTTCAGTTTCTGGATTCATATAATTTGTGTTTAGATCTGAACATCACTGTTATGTGATTTGGGGCAAGTTCTCTTTAATTCTCCAGTCCTGTTTCTTTATCTTAAAAAACGGTGGGGGTTGGACTAGGGTCAGAGATTTAGAGCTGAAAGGAAATTTAGAGATTACCTAAGAGAACTCCTCATCTTGCAGATAAGGAAATTGAGGCTCAGAAATGACTGCCATATATGGTAGTAAAGATTGAGGCCTGAATCTGAAGCTAGAGAATCCTGTTTCCAAATCCTTCACCCTGACCTTTGGGGGCCACCAGTCCTACCTCTGAGCCTCTGAAAACAACAACAAAACAAGCTGCTACTCCCTTGGCACATGCTTTGTCCTTCCCTTGGCCAACACTTATGTTTCTGGAGCGCACATTGATACTCCTCTGCACATGTTGTTTCTCAGGGGCACACACTGTTACTCACAAAGCAAGCATTGTTACCATGAAGGCGTGCATTGTTACTGCTCCAAACCATATATTGTTACTCTGGAAGCATAAACATTGTTACTCTCCTCCTATACATTGTTATTGGCAATGCATACATGGTTACATTGAAAGGATCCATTGTTGCACTTCTGGCAGATGTTGTTATTCTAAGGGGATACATTGTAACTCTATTTCTCTTCCCTCCCTCTCCTCCTCTCTCCTTTTCTCTCCCTTTCTCCCTCCCTTTCTCCCTCCCTCTCTCCTTCCCTCTCTCTCTCTCCTTCCCTCTCTCCATCTCTCTGCCTATCTGTCTCTCCTGTATCTCTCTATGTCTCCCTCCCTCCCTATCTTTTCTCAATCTCTATCTCTCTGTCTTTGTATGTCTGTCTTAATCTCTCTGTCTCTCTGCCTATCTGTTTCTCCTGTATCTCTCTATCTCTCCCTCCCTCCCTATTTCTCTCTTTCTCCTCAATCTCTCTCTCAATCTCTGTCTCTCTGTCTTTCTGTTTGTGTCTGTCTGTGTCTGTCTTCATCTCTGTTTTCTCTCTCTCCCCTCTCTCTTTTTCTGTTTCCCTTTCTCCTTCTCCCTCTCCTCCCCTCTCCCTTTCTCCTTCCCTCCCTCTTTCTCTCTGTCTCAGTCTCCCTTTTTTTCCTCTCTCTCTCTCCCTCTCTCTCAATCTCTGCTTCTCTGTGTCTCTCTGTCTCTGCTTTCTGCTTGTGTGTCTCCATCTCTCTCTGTAACCCCCCCATACACACACACACACACACACACACACACACACAACATATTCTGTGACTCTCTTTGTCTTTGTCTTTCTCTATCTCTAGATCTTTTTGTCCCTGTCTCTGTCTTATTTCTGTCTCTATTGTCTGTGTTAACATGTCTGTGTATTGGGGAGGTAATACATCATGCTTTTCCTATCTCAGCTCCTACAGTATAAGGAAGGTGGACATGGTAGAAGGAGCACTGAGTTTGTATTCAGTGACTTAGAGTAGGGTGGTAAGAGCTGGAGTCCTGGTTTTTGACCTCTACTAGCTGAGTTTCCATTTCTTCATCTATAAAAAGGATATAACTTTTGCACTAATTTCACAAGGTTGCTGGGAGAGAAATGCCTTTTTGACCTTAGAAGACTCTATTGATGTGAGTCACTATGACAATATTTCTCACATTGGATGGTCAGGAATCCCATGGTATTGTAACATTCATGGAGGACATGATGGTCCACTCTGGTAATGATGACTGTATGAATGGAGACAGCTCTGTCTTTTCTCCCTCCCAGTCTTTAAGGCAGATGAATTGGTTTATTTTCTAGTATGTGTGTAAGTGTGTGTGTGTGTGTTTGTGTGTGTGTGTGTGTATGTGTGTGTGTATTTGGGATACTGTGTCCATATGTTCACAAAAATGCAGACTATAGGATGAAGAAGTTGGAAAAGCCCCAATCTAGGGGGATGGACAGCATTTCATAAGAAAGTCTTCTCTCTTTCCTCTCCCAGTTATTATATTCTAAGATTAGCCATTCTCCACTTAGCTCAATAGAGAAATTACTGTCGAGGACTAGGGAGTACCAAGCCCTCAGCGTTTCATGCTTATCTCCTCTAGGAAGTCTCCTTTGATTCCTACTGACCACAAATTTATCCCTTATATGTGATTTTCTGCACTCCTCATTTGGCACTTAGCATATGTTCTGATGTATATGTGTCTGTTTGTTTGACAGGATTGTAAAGTTCTAGTGGGCACATATTCTGTTTTAGAGCCGAGTCCATAATAAGTACCCTATCACTTCTTCTTGTATGACTGATAAATATAATTCAGCTTCCCAAGCAATTATATCTTTTTGAATCTTGCTCTCCCATTTCCCCACCTCCAACTATGGGGCATTTGCTCCAGTTAGAGCCCTCTAGGGCAAAAATTCAGAAAGACAGGTAGATCAATATATATATATATGAGAGAGAGACACACACACACACAAAGATGTGTGTATAGCATCATGGTGGTCTCGTAAAGCTTATGGAACCCTTTTGTTAAGGACCATGCCTAAGTGCAAAACCCAAAAATCCTGTAAAGGGTTAAAGGGGACTGTACCATTAAGGAATGGGTCAGTTCTCCGAAAGCCCCCACAGCTGTGAAGCATAACACACTTGAAGGAGTTGCAAATCAGCCTTTCCTGATGCAGATGTTGCTTGTGAATTGTGAACAAAATAAATTGGAGGCAAGAGGGGAGAGGAGGGAGGTCAGAGAATGCAACTGCCCTTCAGTCTTCTTGTATTGTTATTATCCTCTCACATGAAGGCATCTATTCTGCTGGTCAGAATTAGATCCCCAGCAGCCACTAGCAGGTTGTTCCTGTAACACCCTTTCTTAGAGTAATATTTTTAAAAATATAAAATAAAATATATAGAGTTGCAAAGGAAACAAATCATATAACATAGTTATATGTATATATGAATATGTGCACACATATACATATATGCACATATACATATAAATTTTTTTTTTGCTGAGGCAATTGGGATTAAGTGACTTGCCACTTGTGACCCTGGGGTCATACAATATACATATACTTATAAACAAACACATACACACATGCACACACATACATACACATACATATATTTCAAGTTCATAAACCCTAAGTTGAGTACCTAATCTAAAGAGACATTCTATTTCCTCTCTTGGATATCACTAACCAGCTTTACCATTTGAAAACTCATGATCTCAATCCCATGCACTACAGTTTAGAGAGATGCTATAATTATATGGAAAGAGCATAGGTGCAGCCATTAGAAGTGCTAGGTTTAAAGCCTGATTGCTATTCCCCATGGTCAGTTGTGTGATCTCCTTGAGTCTAAGTTTTGACAAATGGAGATTTTGGGACCCCTTGGATAAATGTTAGTGATTGTTCTTGTTTGTTCAAACAAAGAGAGGATTCTCTACTTCCTATCTTCTGATTTTTCAAAGCTCAAAGAGACTGTTGCTGAGCTTTCCTACCACACTTTCTGACTTTTCTTCTAGGTCAAAAGAATTCCAGTCTCTTCAATCCCTCTTCCTTTAATGCCTCATGGGTCAGGAAGCAATCCTAGAGTCCTCAAGGCTGTGCCCATGGAAGAAAAGTCAAACAAATACATGTCAACAGGCATTTATTAGGTGCCAGTTACATGCTAAGTGCTAAAGATGCAAAGAAAGGGAAAAAAAAGTCTCAAGGAGTTGAGTCTGGTGTAGAGAGAAAATGGGCAAGGACCTATGTACAGACGAGATATCTATAGGATAAAATGAGGATAAACCCAGAGGAAAAACACTAAAAGAGGGAGATGATTCATTTTTTCCTTTATTAAAGCTTTTTATTTTTCAAAACATATTCGTGGACAATTCTTCAACATTAGCCCTAGAAAAACCTTGTGTTCCAATTCCCTCCCCTCTTCTCCCATGCCTTCCCTTAGATAGCAAGTAGTCCAATACATGTTAAACATGGTAGAACTAAATATTGAATCCAATATATGCATACATATTTATACAATTATCATGCTGCACAAGAAAAATCAAATCAAACCAGTAAAAAAAAGAGAAGCAAAATAAAATGCAAGCATTCAAATAGTTAATTAAAGGTTTAATTGGTACAGGGATTCACAGATGAGGAAACTCTCTAACAATGTAAGTGCAATTTATGGTGTTAAAAGGTTGCCCAGAACCCTGAGGATGAGGTCTTGAATGGTGGGTGTGGTTGGCAAGGAAAAATTGGAATATTGATGGGAGAGAAGGCAAGGATAGAGATCACTTTAGCTCTGTGGTCTCACCCTCTGGGGAGGTCATCCAATCGGAAATCTAAGTCATGTAGAGAGATGGTAGAGTCAAGAAATTCCAGTCAAGTACCTGTGACTAAATTTTTTCTATATAACAGCTTATGGTCCAAGCCATGGCCATTGCCCTATTTTGAGTCAGCCTGCCACGGCACTCTGCCTCGTGTTTCCTCCCTCCCCCTCCCCCATGCCACATGGTCTCCTTCTTAACCTCACCATGCCTTATGGGGTTTCTCCTCTCCTGACCTCACTTCTCTTTATAGCTAACCAGCTCTTTTAGGGTGCTAAGTCCCTTTCAGGATTTTGTCTCCCAGCTAAGGGCATGTCCCAACCATATGGGGTGTTTCTTTCCTCATGGTAAATGGCCCTTTCCATAAAGCCCCCCTTTTATGCTCTCCCAATCCTATTTCATATTATTTCATAATATTTCATATTTCCTAGTGTCTAATGTACTTCTTATTTTGTCTTAACTTCTTCCCCTAAATAAACCTTCCTTTTGCCAAAGAGAATGACCACTGTGAATTCTTCACATGGCCAAACCCCAACATTTGATACCTACCATCATCTGATATCTACATCAGTCACATCACTAAGCTGTTAAGTGACTTGCTAAGGGTCAAACAGTCACGGGTGTTAGTAAATTTATTTTATGTGTGTCAGGAAATTTAAAAATTACTTTGATGGCAGCTACATTCTCCATTTCCCATCCCCATCTCATAGAGAAGATGAATTTTGGGAAGATCACAGAGCAAACATATAGGTTGATCTAGAACTGGTCTCCATTAGCTAGAAGGTACCCCATCCCCTACTCCCATTCTTTTATCAGGCAGGCTCCAAACTCCCCTTACCCACTGACCAAGCTATGACTCAACCTTGGAATTAGGAAATGACCCAATATTTACAGCACACACATGTACACAGGAGATGAAAATCTCCCTCGAGTGGGAAATGATGACTTATTTCTCTCTGCAGGTGCATGGCTTTGTCTTCTGGTTATAAACTACCCAGCCCAATGAATCAGCAGGCCTGGGAGCAAGCAGGGAAAAGGCTTGGACTTTATTCCAGGCCAAGGAGTTCCTGAGGGCAGATGGAAGGGGAGACTTGGGGAACAAAGCCTTTGAGGAGGCATTTCTTCATATGAGTGGAGGTGGGGATGTGAAGTAGAGTTGAGTGGAGGGAGCAGGAGCCAGAAGTGGAGGAGAGGGGCATTCAAGGGAAATATCAGAATCTTATGTTGAAGGGAGAAAAAAAAGGATCTCAAAAGGAGGGGATTGCATGCCTAGAATTAGGTCCAGGATCCAGGTGGGTCTGGGAGGAGTGTCCTGAGAGAACAGTGGGTAAAAGCCTGGTGTTATAGACAGAACACTAGATGTAGAGACAAAGGCAAGGATTGGTGATTTCCTTAAGCCCCTAAGAAATCCCTTGACTTAATTTCTTGAGTGTCAATTTCCTCATCTTTAAAATGAAGGGTTGGATCCAATATCTAGAAACCCTTATAGCTTTAAACCCATGATTGGAGAATGGTTTTATATCAGGCTGAGCAGTTTATATTTTAGCTTAAAGGGAGTAGGGAGCTTTCTGAATAGAAGGATGTCATTGTTGGATCTGTGTCTAAGGAAGACTATTTCACAGAGTGTGAAAGTTAGTTAGGGTTAGTTAAGAATTGTTAACAGAATCCAGAAGAAAGTTCATAGGGATAGAGGGGTCAAATAAAAGCAATACGGAGGAGGTAAAATCAACAGAATTTGGGAACTGATTAGATATAGGGTGAGGGGCAAAGGAGAGGACAAAAGTTGGTCTGTGTTTTGACCAAGATGATGGGGGTGCCTTCCATATAGATAGGGAAGTCAGAAGGTTTGGGGTAGGAGAAGAAAATGATTCTCCCTTTGGATAAATTAAGTGTAAGATGCCCATAGGCCATCCAGAAGGATATATCTAGACACAAGGTGATCAAGCATAGCTATAGTTTGGAAAGGAGCTTGGGGAGACATGTCACCTTGTCTGCATGGAAGTTGAGGTGATTTTGGGGGTAGAATTGTCTAGGGAGAGAGTCTAGTAGAACAATCAGTCTCAAGAAGAGAGTCTTGGGAGACCATTATACTTATACTTCTCTGGAAGCAACTTTAGGAACAAGTATTTTTCCACTTTTGTTTTTGTAACAGACCAGGGTTGACTGTCATTTCTTGACAAAGACAATAGTTAATGTTGAATTGAATTGAATTCTAACAGGCAGTTTAGCTATGATACAGAGAAGGAGCAGTCACAGTGATAGACTATCATTAAACACAAATGTGTTAATGGGATGATGAGTAACCTAGTCTAATCAGAACCTGCAATTCAGGTGGGTGAATCTTGTGACATAAAACTAGAAGATGGGCTGGGACCAGATTGTGGATTCCCTTGAATGCCCTCCCTCTCTCCCTCCCTCCCTTCCTTCCTTCCTTCCTTCCTTCCTTTCTTTCTTCCTTCCTTCCTTCCTTCCTTCCTTCCTTCCTTTCTTCCTTCCTTCCTTCCTTCCTTCCTTCCTTCCTTCCTTCCTTCCTTCCTTCCTTCCTTCCTTCCTTCCTTCCTTCCTCCCTCCCTTCCTTCCTTCCTTCCTTCCTCCCTCCCTCCCTCCCTCCCTTCCTTCCTTCTTTCCTTCCTCCCTCCCTCTCTCCTTCCTTCCTTCCTTCCTTCCTTCCTTCCTTCCTTCCTTCCTTCTTTCCTTCCTTCCTCCCTCCCTCCATTCCTTCCTTCCTCCCTCCATTCCTTTCTTCCTTCCTCTTTCCCTCCTTCCCTCTCCCTTTCTCCGTCCCTTTCTCCCTCCCTCCCTCCCTCCTTCTTTTCTTCCTCCCTCCCTCCCTCCCTTCTTTCCTTTTTATCCTTTTTTCTTTCTCTACCAATAGGCTCCTTGGTATATAGTCTCAATAGTGAAATGCTGGATCAAACATTAAGGATAATTTAGATACTTTATGAATTTAATTTCAAAATGACTTGTGGCATAGTTAGACTAATTCACAGCTCCACCAACAGAAAATTAGTGTGTCTATCTTCCCACAGCTCCACCATCCATGAGCATCCCCAATTTTTAGCATGTTTGCTAGCTTTGTGGGTATGAGCTAGTGCCTCAAGGTGGTTTTAATTTGCATTTTAATCAGATTCTGCTAATATGAGGGTCATGATGTTTTAGGAGATGATAAGTTTGCTCAGAAGTAATGATGAACATATCTGCATTATGTCAGGTTCCATCATATTTTGCTTCTTTCTCCAGGCTCCTAAACCAGCAGATACCTCTAGATAAAGCAATCATAGCCTTAAGTATATTTTCCAGGACCCACTCCTATCCTCTATCTGAGTCCTCCCTCCTTCCATATGGGACACCCAATTTGTGTAGGGACGTGAAAATTGTCATCTCTAAACCTATTAGAACACTCCAATGGAGCCAGCCCTAGTTCCTCCTTGCTGAATCCCATCTCCCTTCCCCAGACCTTGGGTGTGTATGTGAGGGGATGTCCCCTGGACATTTAGCCTCCCTGAATAAACTAATCTCTTTTCATCCTCCCCCAGAGGCAAGCATTCAGAATATGGTTACAAGGTAGAAAGGGGGAGTGTGAGGCCTGGAATGGGGGTCCCCTCGGTCCTGATTGTCTGTGCTCCTTGGAACATTTTAAAAGGATTAAAGGCTGGGAGCTGAGGATTGGGGGGTGGTCGTCTTCAGGGATGTGTGCTCAGTGGGGGAGAAGATGGAATTCTTCTTTCTTCCATCAGACTTGTCCAGAAGGGCTGGTGAGTGCAAGATAGATGGCAAGGATAAGGGGGCATCCAATTAATTCCAATTTAAACCCAATTTTGTCTCCTTTATAATTAGAACAGCAGGCGTGTTTTAATAGTGGATTATCTCTTCTGGGCAGTTGTTCATCATCTGCTTCTTTGCTGTGTCAGACGTCCCCTGAGCTGAAATCCACATACATGGAGAGAGGGTTGTTTGGGACATGGGATAGCTCCAGGCCTGGGGGATGGGATTGTGCCATTAGACTTGAGCCGTTTGTTTGGGCAGGAACATATTCTATTGGTAGAGCTTTGGACTTGCTGGGGAAGATTCAGGAGAGACGCCAGAGCCCCAGTTCTGTGGTGGGCTTGACAGATAGGGCAAATCTAGAGATAAGCCTGAGTTTCCCTATCTTTAAAATGAGAGCTGATTTGCATCACTGTTTCCCCTTTCCTAATTAAACAAAATCTACAGATAGCCAGGGCAGCCAGCCTTCTCCCTTCTGCAGACCTTGAAAGAGGGTATTCCACAGACAGACAGACTTCCAAGTTAAGCAGGGTGAAGAAAATGGTTGAGAAAAGTAAAGTTTGAGATGATGGGTTTCATATAAGCTGGCAGTCTGGGCAGCTCTATTCTTGTGAAAATTGGGGGAAGGAGGAGTCCTCTCGTTTGGTGATGGGGTGGGGGGTAGTAATCTACAATACCAAGCACCATCCCTGGAACTCTCCAAAATAAAATATCTGCCTCCTGGCCATGAATTGTTTTCTGCTATTAGAACAGTTTGGGCCATGACCAATGGGGGAATTTATCTTCTTTGAAGATGCAGATTTATTACAAAGGTTTTAGTTTTTTCTTATTTTTTTTTCATTGAGGTGAAGGGAGTTGGGAGAGATTGCAAAATAGCTGATTGTTAACTGAATAAAAAAAGAAAAGAAAGGTTAAAAAACTAAATTTAATCTTTTTTTGAGAGCATGAACTGCCTTCATTTTTATATTTCTATCCCCATAGTAAAAGCTTAATAAATGTTAATTTATTCCTTCCTTCCTTCTTTCTTTCTTTCCTTCCTTCCTTCCATTCCTTCCTCCCTCCTTCCTTCTTCCCTCCTTCCTTCACTCCCTCTTTCCTCCCTCCCTTCCTCCCTTCCTTCCTTCCTTCTTTCTTCCTTCTTCCCTCCATCCTTCCTTTCCTCCTTTTGCTCTTTCCCTCCATATGACTTTGCTTTAGATATAGTGTCTTCTGTCTAGCACCCCCTTCCTTTTCCATTTCATGTACTTCTGGTATCCTTGACAACTAGGAAAGACCTCACCCCTTATGTGAAACATCATCCTTCTTTTGGTTTATTGTTGATCCACTAAGATGTAAGCTTCATTGGGCTACAAGAGATTTGCTTTCCTAATACATGGGGCAGTCCCAGTATGGGCATTGGCTTTCTGCCCTGGTAAAAATGAGACCTGAGCCATCTCTAACACTGGTCATGGAAGCAACCCAGACAGCTGATGCTATGAGTGCTTAGACCAGGGGTATTATGAGGTTCAAAAGAATAAAAGAAGCTAAAGCACTATAGAAATGCCAGTTGTTGTTGCAGTTATTATAGTACTATGCCATTATTATCTTATATTCACCAGATTCCCCTTCTGGTGATGACTTAATTCTTTCATCCTTCTACTGCCCTCCTGCTGAGCTCAAGCAATGTTTATGGAGCAATACAAGGATATGCTGGTAAATGTTTAACAACCAGCCTCTCAGGAGGGAAAATGGATTCAAACACATACTGCTAAGTTTAATATGCATTATTAACACTTTCTTAAGTCTAGTCAATTAGCAAAACAATAAATAAAGCCCCAATTTGTAGGAATTGCCAATTTCCGAGATATAAACACTTAAACAGGAAATTTAACCATCATGCACTACATTCAAATCACTCTTGGATGAAGTTCAAGAAACAGCCTCTATTCAAGGCCATTACTGAAGCTTATTCCACTTTTTACCTTGTCTTGAAATTGGTTACATGCAAAACCTGGACCCTGGCTAGCCTTCTTCCCTCCAGAGTCTGATTGTATATTTATCCTCTCTTCTTTGCCCCCCTTCTTCATGCCCTGGCTCAGTCATATGGCCTTCCCTTGTGAGTATTCACTTGCCAAATAAGGAGCCTGGTGCTTTGAGCATCACTGGCCCATCTGATTCTTCTGCAAAACCCTTTTAAGTTTCAGCAACAGATGATGCCATTTCCAGTCTTGGCTCTTTCTCGGATTTACTTGGTGCTTATGAGCACACCCTTTGCTCTGTGTTTCTTCATCTCACAGTATCACGGGATTTAGACCTAGCGAAGACCTTAGAAATCATTTGGTTCAACACTCATTTTACAGAAGACACAGAAGGCAAGGGAGGTAATTTGCCCAAATGTGCAGGTTGAAAATATCTTTCAAGTTGAAAAAGTCTTTCAAGAGCATCTATTTCAGCCACTATAATTCTATGGGCAAGCAACCGAGGCCCATTACACAGAGTTACACAAGTAAGTGGAAGGGGAAGTGTTTGAATCCAGGACTTTGGACATCAAGTTTGGTGTTCTTGCCATGTACCGCAAGGTAGTCAGTAACAGAGGTCCTTATTAAAAACCTAAGCCTTATGGCTCATGGACCATGTCACATCTCTGGAAAAGGAGGACAAGAATCTCTCTGTTGCCAACCTCACTGACTGAGCTGTTATAGGATTCACATGAGACTGTGTGTTTAAAAATGGTTGGAGAAGTTTAAAGTGTTGCAAAAATTGAATTATTGTTGGCTGTTTATTAATTAAAGATGAAAGTGGAAATATGAGGCACAGGGGCACCATGGGACCATTCAGAGCAAGTTTTCTAAAAGTCCAGGATAAATCCCATTTAATTAAGAAAATACAATGGGAATCTCTGGAGGAAGTGATTGCTTCATCTTGTAGTTTGTGATGGATGAGGGTAGAGAGTTGGTATAATTCAATGTGCACAATGCAGAGAGGTTGAGAGAGAATATTTCAAGAGCTCAGCGAAAGGGCAAATACAGGACCTAAAACTTTTCTCCAGCAGAAAATAGTCTAAAAGGGAAAGTAAATTCCAGCAAGTGGAAGTATGAAGATATAAAAAATTCTAATGAGAAAGAAAAGGAAGAGATGTCTATAGTGACCAATGAGATACAGAGGAAGTAGCTAACCTATGGGACCAATACAAAAGAATAGCACAACCCCATGAGAATAGATCTCTCAGGTTAAGGAAACTGATAACATTGAGAACAAGGGAGGTGGCAGTTTCATCATGCTTCTCCCAGACAAGACCAAGTCTCAAATATTATGTCCACATCTGGGCACCATGCTTAAAAAAAATAAACACTTACCCATCTCAATTCAGAGTGAAGACTGAGACATTTTTAATTTGGACCTGCCCAATGAGGGAATTTGTTTTGCTTGACTAGACATGTTTGTAACAAAGATTCTGTTTTTCTTCATTTTCAGTTGGGGAGGGGAGGAAGCAGGAGGGAAAAAAAGAATTTTCATTGATTGGAAAAATTAATTAAAAAATACATAATTAAGAGGGGCAGTTAAGTGGGGGATAGAGCATCAGCCAAAGAGTCAGGAGAACCTGAGTTCAAATCCAGCCTCAGACACTTATTAATAGCTGTTGTTGTGACCCTGGGCAAGTCACTTAATTCTGATTGATCTCAAACACATATAAACATATTGTTACAATAGATGTATGAAGGACAACCAGGATAAGGAAAGGACTTGAGATCATTCTGATGGATAGAAAGAATTGGATTTTAAGAAACTAAGGATGCTTAGTGCATACAACGGAGTATTCTTGAAAGAAACATGACTGGCATCTTTAAAAATCTGAAGTACTATCACTGGAAGAGGGATTGGGCATGTTCCACTGAGCCCCAGAAAGTAAAATGATGCATACTGAGAACAATGAAAGGATTTTCTACTCAGCAGTGTTGGGAGTCAGGAGAATATTGAGGAAGAGAAAGGATCATTTCCTGATCTGGGGTATGGAAGTGGAGAATGGGATGATTATAATGTTTGTTTCAGAGAAGAATGAACTACTTGAATTTTATCTTTGCTTTTGTTTTTTCTACTAAGGACAGAAGAAAAAATGGTAAATAAAGATTTGGATTCCAAGATCAATGAGAAGACACAGAACATTTAGATGCCTTTAATAAATCCAAATCACCTGTTTTGGAATAATGTCCTCCTAAGACACTGAAAAAAACCCACAAAGGATATGATTTTTAAATCACTATAAGTGATCATTAAATAACATTAGAAAGCACAAAATGTCAAAATTAGGATTAGGTAAATATTTTCCTGGCTTTTTAAAATGGTATGTTCTTCAATTATAAGTATCTATTCCTGCAAAAATTCTAGAAAACATTATTTTTTTAAAATTAAAATTAGTCATTATGTCACCAGTGTAACTTATTAATAAAAATATGGCTTGTGAGTATTTAAAAAAGGAAACACACATTGAAGATTTAACATAGATTTACCAAGAATAAATCACAGAAGACTAATATAATTTTATTTTGTTTTAAAAAGATTTGCTGAATTGGCACATCAAGAGACAAGATGGAGAGATATAGGCTAGATGGTAGGACAGTTAGTATGCATTAAATGGCTTGGACCGAAAGAATGGTCATTAATGGATTAATATTGACCTGGATGGAAATGATATGATCCAGTAGCTTTCCTTGGTCCTATTATGTTCTACTTTTTAAAATCAGTAACTTGAATTAGGTCATAAATGAAATACTTATGTAGTTTCAGAAGACACAATGCTGAAAGCTTCTCAAGAGCAGGGGCTATTTTTATTTTTATTCCTAGCACTTAACACTTAATACTCATCCATTCATTAATTGAGCTAATACAGGATGTTATAGAATCAAGTGCATAAGGACTTAGAGAATGAATCTTGGCTCTGGAGATGGAGATGTCAAATTCCTGACCCTCTGGCACTAACTGCATGTATTCTTGGATAAGTCACAATCACTGAGGCCCCTGTTTCCCCAAATCTAAAATGAGAAAGTTGCACTGGATGGTCTGTCTGGGGTCCTGTGTAGCCATAAAGTTAGGTGGTTTTATGATCTAATATCTTGGAAGAATAAAGGTTTCTTCTCCTCCTCAATTCAAGCTCTCTGCCCCAGCCCCAGTATATTTCATGAGCTTGCCTTACTGGTCAGCCTTTACTCATGCTGTCTCCCTACTAAAGTGCCTTTGTCTCTGCATATCCAAATACTATCCCTTTCCCAAAACCCAGTCCATGTCCCATCAGCCCTAGGAAAACCTTCTTTGATCATCTCATCCCACAGTAAACTTTCCTTTTATCTTCCTACCACACTGTGGATCTGTGAGGAAACCATTGGTCAGTTTAGGAGAAAAGGAGACTGGACTCTGTAGAGACTTTTAGTTCCTCCTATCTCTCTGAAATCTCAATCATGTTGGCTGATAATCTCTAGATATTATTTGGATGGAATGTCTCCTGTGTTCTCACTTTTGTGGCCAGCAGCTCACAACCTATTCAGAGAACTCCTAGAAAAAAAAGTGGCTTTACTTTCCCACCTCCTAATAAAATCCCAATCTTCTTTCTTTTTTTTCTGCTTTTTTACTAAGGCAATTGGGGTTAAGTGACTTGCCCAGGGTCACACAGCTAGGAAGTGTTAAGTATCTGAGGCCAAATTTGAACTCAGGTCTTCCTGACTTTAGGGCTGGTGTTCTATCCACTGCACCACCTAGCTGCCCCCCAATCTTATTTCTCAATCAGATCTTGAAACTCTGTCTTTCAATAACACCAATTATCTGGAACTGTGTTTCAATGGTATCAAAAATGTCTTTACTGCTAAGTTTGGGCTTTGTCAAGTCTCATCTTTCTTTGTCTTTCTGCAGCATTCAACTCTATTGACAACCCTCTTCTTTCAGAAGGGAAGATAAAGGAGGGGAATGCACATTTATTAAGCATATATTATGCGGTAGGCACTGTGCTAAGATAATATTTACAAACATTATCTCATTTGATCTCCATGATAACCTTGTCAGATATCCCCAGTTTACAGTTGAGGGAACTGAGGCAGATGGAAATTAAGTGATTGTTTTCAGGATCATACAGCTAGTCCTGTTTAAATTCAGTTCCAGTTATCTATCCCCTGTACTACCAGCTGCCTTTCCTCTTAAAGGAGGGGCTTCCTAGGGTTTTCCAACACTGTTCTTCATTTTCCCTCTTTCTTTCTGAGCTTTTGAATAAAAAAAAGGCATTTATAAAACATTTGCTAGGTACAGATCAGTGGAAATACTAGTAGAAAAGGAACACAGTTCCTACTCTCAAGGATCTCATGTTTTAAAAGAGAAGAAGAGAATACATAGAAAGTTTCACCTTTAAGTCAGATGGAGAGGCCCCATAATCTTAGAGTACAGTAGAAAATCAGGTGATAATGCATCATACTTAATGTTATTTACCCTGATAAAACTATATCCATTTTAAAAATCATTTGAGAGTTTTAAGAACTTTGGTGATGAAAATATTCTTTTTCTGGTCTTTGGTAGCAGCTCAATGAGACAGAGGCTGCAGTTTCTTAAGAAGCATTTACCAAGTCACATTTCCACAAGGATTAATTCTCTGATTATGGTTATTTGGATTATCCTGGAAGTAATGTGGATGGTCAAGGTGATGTCAAAGGTTTAATTTGTTTAGCATACCCCTCCTCCTTCACTTTCTCCTTCTTCCCCTTCTCTTCCGCCTCCTTCTTCTCTTTCTTCTTCCTTCTTCTTTCTTCTTCTTTATTCTTCCTTCTCCTCTTTCTTCTTCCTCCTCCTCCTCTTTCTTCTCCATTCTTCTTCCTTCTTCTTTCTTCTTTTTTCTTCCCCTCATCATCTCTACTCTAGATAATTTCAACAGCCTCTTAACTAGTCTTCCTGCCTCAAGTCTCTCACTTTGCCTGTCCACCCAACACACTGCTATCATGTAAATTTCCTCAAGCACAAATTTTATCCCATGACTGAACCATGTCCAAGGGCTCTTTATTGCCATAGGATAAATTAGAAATTCCCCTGTTTACTTTTAAAATCCTATACCTATTTTGATCCTTATTGGACATAAGTTTCCTTTCCACACCCAGTGTGTGTTTGTGTGTTCCCATTTATGACACCCTGTCTCCCATTCCCATACCTGAAAAGCATTCCCTCCTTGCCTCCATCTCGTAGAAACTCTTCCTTTTAGAGGCAGTTCAAGCACTGTTTTTTTCATGAAGTTTTTATTGATGCTCCCAGTAGTTAATGTCCTGCCTCCCAAACTACCTCGTATTCAACTATTTTTGTGTTCATACATATATATTGCTAGATCACATATATTTTATGTATATATTAGAGATGTATACACATGTGTACAGTACATATACAATGCATATATATGTGAACTTTAAATTTTGAAATATCTATTTGTTATTTCCATCATTAAAATATTGGTTCTTATAAGGTTTGTTTTATTCTTTGTTCTTATGTCCCCAGGTCAAATAGAAAGGATTTGCCCAATATATGGAATCTTGGGACAACTTATTGAAAGGAGTGTCCTGATGCTTTTTAATTTTTGAGGATGGCAATTTGCCACAATAGGTGAGTGGCAAAGAGCTACAGAAATTTATTTTTAATAATTGTTACCTTAGTTGGCTGCATTATTCCTCAGAGAATATAAGCAAATAGAATTCAGGGCAGGGAGAAGGAGCACGATAGCCCCTTTTCTCCAAGGAGACCACACAGTAGCAGTGCTGGGGTATATAGAGATGCCTTCTCTTCCTTTGTTCTACCTTCCTTCCCTTGCCATCCAGGGAAGACAACCCTAAAAGTCTTTCTCTGGTGCATCCTATAGATTCCATTCTTTGTGTCCACATTTGACTTGGTGGCCTGCCTGGAGGCAACCAAAAATTTAATGTCAATCTGAAAGCCTCAGGCTCAGTTGTTGTTGCTTTGGGGATATAACCTCCAGAAATCATTGCCTTCCTTTCAGAGCATGCCTAAGGCAGAGCTTGAAGGCTTTTCATAAAGATCCAACATCACAAAGGGTGTTACAGAAATACTGAGTATAACAGAGATAAGTAAAACTGTTTTAGGACCCCTTTATCTGGTCATCCATAATAAGCAGTGGCCTTCTCTGAGGCTCTAGGTCTATGTATCTGTCTTGTGTCAGGAAAAAAAAACTTGTCTCTCCTAGTCCATCCAAACTTAACTTGCCCTTCTTATTCTCAAGAAACCTCCTGATCAGCCCAGCATTTCATATCTAAGGAAGATCTTACACATTTCTATCAACTGTGCTCCCAAAGGAGCTTCTCATATTAGCACCTTTCTGTCCACTCAAGGGAAATTTTTTTAGATCTTTCTACCCTTATCCATCTTCATCCCACCCAGGTTCACACTGTACAGCACTACACGTCCTTATCACCACGAGGTGTAAGAAAAAAAGCGTGATTTCTTCCCATCTCTCATTTGACACTTAGCCTATCCAGTGTCTTAGAGTTTATAAAATTATAGAATTTAGAGCTGGAAGTAGATTGACCTAATCCAATCCCTCCCAGGAAGGAGAAAATTCAGACCCAGAGAGGGGAAAGGATTTGTCCAAAATAGCAGAAAAAGGATTTCAACTCATCTTTGGATTACATTTCCATCTGCCTTATTGTGTTTCCCTGAGGATGATTGGGCCTTTCCTTTGGAATTACAGCTAAAACCTCCTATAATGTGTTATGTCTCCTGATAGAATGTTTGTATTCCTAATGCTTATTGTATTGTTTTGCACATAGTAAGTGCTTAATAAATGCGTTTTTAAAATTTATTCACTCATCCATCTTTCTGTCCTATTATTTATTGATTTATATCATCTTCCTCCTAAATGCCCAACACCCTCATTCTTACTTAAACTAAGTGGGCTGTGAAGGTGGAGTCTATTGATGGAGAGTTTACAGGGACTGCTTGAATCTCCTCTCCTGAGTGAGCCCCCAGACAAAGCTGGGCCTGCCTGGAGATGCTACCAACATGCTCCATTCCCAATTCCCAGTCTTGAGGGAAGCCTCTCCTTTGCTTGGTAGAATTCATGCAGAGACGTCCCCAGCTCTTAAGGAAGAAGCCCTTGTGAGTCATTTATGTCTCTTTATCTGCTCCTTTCCAATCAGCTCCTGTCAGGAAAAGAGACAACATGGGAAGCCATTTCAATCTTCTTAAAAAATTTACTTTCTAAATGTCTTAAAACAAGCCAATTGCTGCTTTTACCATTGCCTAGGACTGTTTGGAGACCATTGCCAGATGTTCCTATAAGGATTTCAAAGCATGTTAGGAGGGCCTGGGGCCAGGTGCCATTGTCATTCGTGTGATTTATATTTCTGATTAAGTTGCTCACATGGGCCAATCAGAAAGCAGAGCTGTCCCCATTAAGAATAATCTGTTCCATTTGTATGATATTTTATAGTTTGCAAATGGTCTTCATCTCCATTATTGCATTAGAGCCTTGAAACAACTCAAGGAGGAGGAAGGGGAGGTATTATCAGGATGTCCATTGTGCTAATGAGGAAGTCTCTTCCACTCATTAATGGGCCACCAACCAGGGTTATTGAGGCAATTGTCCAGTGCTCTCTACCAAGGGTAGGGCACCCAGAGGACTGAACTGATTCATTTAAGATCACACAACTATATAGTGGCAAACCCAGGGCCAGAATTCAAATCTCTTAATCCCTAGTCAATCAAGAAGAATTTATTAAGCACTTACTATATGTACTGGGTACCATGCAAGGCTCTGGGTACACAAAAATAAAAATGAAATAGTTCCTGTCGTCAAAGAACTTAATAAAAAAGACACCATAGACATATATTAGTATATAGCTGATCTTTGCAAAACAAATTGTCTTAGTAGGAAGTACATTAGCATTTTGGGGGTCAGAAAGGGCTTCTTGGAGATGGTCATGCTTGATCTGCATCTCAAAAAAAGCCTAAGGATTTCAAGAAGTAGAAATAGGGAGGAAGCATGTCTCAGACTTGGGACACAGTCTGTATCAATACAGAGACATGGGAGATTGAGTGTCTGGTTTTCTTCTTTTCTTTTTACCAGCCTGCCTCGGAGATTATATGTTCTCTAAAAGCAAAGTGGTCTACAAAATCAGAAGTACCATTACTAACAATTTTCTGCTCTCTGTATCACTAGTAGTCAGCCCCTCACTCAGCAGCTCAAGAGCATTGAATGTGGAATCAGAGGGCTTTGCCAATAACTAGCACTGTGACAGGAAGCAAGACATTTTTTTATCTGAGCCTGTTTTCACATCTGGAACAGAAGACAGTAAAAATAGCCCATCTCTGAGGTATTTAACATACTTTAAATCTATCACTAATAATAATAATGATAATAATAATTCGGATTTATATGCAAGAGATAGAAACTAGATAGAAACTAGAGATAGAAACCTGAAATATTTAACATACGCTAAACCTATCAATCACTAATAATAATAATAATTCAGATTCATATGCAAAACACTTTCCCAATAACAATCTAGTGAAGTAGGAAATGCAAGTATTATTATCCCTAATTTACAGAGAAGTAAATTGAGCCTCATGGTAGAGAAGTAGTTCTCCCAAAGTTATATAAATGGCAAGTGTGGGAAGCAGGATTTAGACCTAAATGACACCTTAAAGAAGCTTAGTGATCACATCTGCCAGTTGTTTAAGCAGTGGAGGAGGTGATTTATTTGGACCTGATGTTTTGGATTTATCAAGAGTGGCAAGGTGCTCTCTGGCCTTCTCTTTACTTTTTATCACCTTGGTGATCACCACTTCTGTTCTGTCTTTTCCAGTCCAAAGATCATTCATTCGCTTGGCAAAATGAAGAATCAAGGAGGTCTGCCTTCTCATCATTTCATCCATTCTAAGCAGTGGTCTTATCCCTTCTTTGATTCTTCTTTCCTCACACCAAATTTTAAAAAACTTCAGACGTTTTTGATTGTCCTTAGCTCTCCTCACTGGACACTCTGAGCTTTAGAATTCTGACACTATTCTTACAGTTCTGCATGAGGCTTTCTCTTCAACCTTTGTCCCCTGCCCTTGTTTCTATCTTCTGTACAAGTCTTAAAAAAATCTAAGTTGTTGATGAATTCCTTGTGTATCCATAGTTGTCTATTTAGACATGGAAATTGTTTCTCTTTGTGCCTTTAGGTTTTCATTCTCGAGAGTTTCTCATCCCTCCTGAGTTGACTTTTCTTATAGAATTCTAGCCAATGGAATAACACCAATTCTTCTCTGAACCCCTTGAAAGCCACTAGTCCCTAATGTAAGGAACATGTCAGAAAGCCCTGGCTTTCTACTCTTTCTTTATCATAAATTCCATCAGATAGTGGTCACTTCCTTCTTCCTCAACCTTGCCCAAGGTTTCCATCATTTCCACCCTAGGAATCAGTTTCTTTCCTATTAGTGAAAATCAATTCCAGAAGGGAAATTTTCTATTGTTTTGTCCACCTATTGAAAGAGGAAATTATCTGTAAAGCAAATCAAGAGATTACTGACTTCCCTGCTTTGAGCAGAGAGTGCCAACAGATGTCCATATAATCAAGGTCCCCATCACTATTTTATCACTATGTGTCAGATTTGTGAACTGTGTATCAAACACCTCACCTCTGTCATCTCTCTGTCCCTGTGGTCTGTAGAATATTCCAATGACAATATTGCTTGTCTATCTATATCCATTAGCATTCATAGTAATTATCTCCACTCCTCTCCTCTGTTTTCTATATTTCTTCAAATGAATGAATGAATGGAAAACTACTTATTAAGTAACTACTATGTGTTAGACCTTGTGGAAGGTATTAGATATAAACATAAAAGTGAGACAGTTTTTGCCTTTACAGAGCTTACATTCTGATAGAAGGAATCAGTATGTATAGGGGACTAATGACCAAAGAAAGGAGTCTTGATCTAAAGAGTCACATGGATTGTGAGACAAACCATTAAAGAGCTCTTCTACTAGTAATGGGACTAGTGGTTTGATTAATGTTCCCAGACAAAGAAATAGAAAGGTGGGGATACAAATGGGGACCTCATAGATCTGACTACAGGGCAGATGACAAAGTGCCTACCTAGACTCTGGATGATTGGATGGAATGGGAAGCATGGTCTAGTTACGATGTATTAGTTGGATTTTTAGTTCAATAGTATTTTATTTTTTCCAATTACATGCAAAGATAAGTCTTCAACATACATTTTTGTAAGATTTTGAGTTCCAAACTTTTTTTCTCCCTCTCCTCTCTTACCTCTCCTCCTCCCCAAGAGAGAAAGCAAACTGATATAGGTTATATATGTAAAATAATTTTAAAGATATTTCCATATTAGTCATGTAGTGGAAGAAAAATCAGAACAAAAGGGGAAAACCACAAGAAAAAAAGCAAACCAAAAAAAGTCAAAAATAATGATTCAATTCACATTCAGTCTCTCTGGATGTAGATGATATTTTCCATCCCAAGTTTATTGGAATTGTCTTGGATCAATGTATTATTGAGAAGAGTCAAGTCTTTCAAAGTTCTTGCTGTTACTGTGTATAATGTTCTCCTGGTTCTGTTCACTCTACTCAGCATCATTTTGTGTAAGTCTTTCCAGACTTACATTCCAGCCTGCTCATTTCTTATAGAACAATACTATTCCATTACATTTGTATATCATAACTTATTCAGCCATTCCCCAATTGATGGGCATCCACTCATTTTCCAATTCCTTGCCCCTGCAAAGAGCTTATTAGCTGGGTTTGTATTCAGTTTGGTGGGAAGTAACAGGGAAGATAAGGTACTGTTTAGGTACTGATTTTGTGGTGAATGTTTGCATAATGGGAGTTGGGGGTCAGACCTCAAGTGGCACTTTCATGTGGAGATGCAATCTGAGAAACTGTACATGTACCCAGACTCCATTTCACCTGAGTAAGTATATCTTCTTAATATGCAATGCTACTCCACCCCTCATTTACACATTTTTATTTCTTTTGCACAAGGCATATCTTTCCTGTGTCACACACCAATCATGACACTCACATCTCAAAGTCTCAGTGATTATCTATGTCTTCATTTTCTGAGATCTGTAACTTGTCTTGCTTTTTTTCTATGCTTTTGGAAGCTTGTATACAGACATTTGAAGTAATTAACTTTATTATTTATTCCTTCTTTGAATTTTGCATCCTTCGAACAAATTGTTGTTTTAACTGCATCCCCATCCCTAACCCCATTGCTACTAATAGCATCAGTATCAAATCACCATCATCAGCCTCATTATGATCACATCTATATATCCTCCCCCACAACCACCAAACTCCATCCCTATCCTTATCTAATCACTGATAATTCTGTCTCCACTCCTTTTATTATCACAGCAACCATCCCCATCCCTATCTCTATCAGCATAATCTTTATTAAAAAAAATTTCTGTGCCTCTTTGTCCAGGGATACATGCTAAATTCTCTATCAAAAGAGTCTTCATCCCAGATATTAATGATTTCAGACAAGCAGCACTGGCCCTCCCTCAGCCATCAGAGAAACCTTTTGGCCGGGCCTTACTTTTACGAGGACAAAGGCATGGTTTGTTCTTCTCTAGCCTTTGTAGAGACCTTGGTTGGTTGTCTCATCGTCCCTAACTATATTGTAAGCTCCCAGTGAAACTTTCAACACTTTTCTGGGAACATAACTTTGGAAGCATAACTCAATCTCTGTCTTTGTCTCTGTCTCTCTGTCTCTCTGTTTCTGTCTCTCTCTCTTTCTTTCTGTGTGTCTCTCTGTCTCTGTCTCTGCCTCTTCCCCTTTTCTCCGTCTCTCTATTTCTCTGTCTTTCTCTGTCTCTTTTCTCACCTCCTCTCTTTCCATCTCCATCTTTGTCTCTGTGTCTCTGTGTATATGTCTCTCTGTGTCTCTGTCTATCTATCTCTTTCTCCATATTCATCTTTGTCTCTGTCTCTCTCTCTGTGCATGTATCTCTCTTTCTATCTCTCACTTCCTCTCTCTTCTCTTTCTCTTTTCCTCCTTTCTCTAGGAAAAAGATCACGTCTATAATCTTAAAGAGAAATGTCACCTTTTAAAAACTTTTTATAACTCATCTCTTTGCACAATTTACTGTCAATTTTTTTGCTCCTCTTGATAAAAACTTGTTGGTCTGATTATATATTCATCTAAATCAGAGGTTGCTAATTTTTTATATATCATGGATTCTATTTAAAGTCCATGGACCAACCTCCATCCCGAATATCTTTCAATGCATAAAATAAAACACGGAGGATTATAAAAGAAGCCAATTATACTCAAATGTAGTTATCAATATTTTTTTAAAATTCATATATGACTAAGTTAAGAGTCTATATTCTAAACCAAGGGGGGAAAGTCTGTGAAATGTGACTCACACTAATGTAAATATCCTAAAACCCAGAGTTACAGATGCCTAAATTGGGGATGCTTTGTCATGGGGCAGAGCCAGTTCCAGACAGATTGTAGTTTGGTAAAGTGAAAAGAATATTTACCTGAGTTCAAATCCTGAATATGTTAATTGCCATCTTGTGATCATGAGCAGCTCACTTCTTCTCAATGAGCCTTAGTTTTCCCAATTGTTAAATAAAGATGTTGGATTAGATGATTTATAAGGTCTCTTCCAGTTCAAAATCCAATATGCTACACAGCTACAGAGTATAGCTCATTAGAGAGTAAGGCAAAGGAAAAAAGCTTCAGGCAAGGCTGAGTCTGGGCTATAGTTATGTCTGGCCCTCAGCCGTGAGGAGGGTCCTTTAATAACTCCCATTTCTGTAGTTCTTTCCAGTCTGCAGGGAGCTGCCCACACAATGGTGCTGTGAGGCTGGGAGTAGAGGAAACATTGTCGCTATCTAACTCTACTTATATACTTAATATATTAATATTATATATATATGTATCTATGCATATATATACATATTTAACCCTATTTGCCTCAATTCCTCAGAATATTGTAATATACTCCAGAGAAAACTGGAACTTGAAAAGATTAATTCACTTAGCTTTCCTGATTTTAGATCTAGCATGCTTCCCATTGCAATCAATCAATCAACAAGTATTTATTAAGTGCCTGCTGTGTACCGTGCAGGTGGTATGTAAAAATAAGAAATGAAACAGTCCTGGTCCCTAAGAAACTTCCATTACACTTATATTATTCATTTATATAAATCTAAAATATATGCAAAGTAAATAAAAGGATGGAGTCTTAGGGGGGAGCAGGAGGAAATGCTAGCACTTCTTGTTACTCTAGGCATAGTCCAGAAAGAGGACCCAAAGTGTGAAAGTCACTTCTTATCCCAGAGACAATTTTCTGTGCCATGATCCCCTCAAACCAACCAAGCCTCTTTTGCTTCAAGGTTCATACACAGATATCTGTTAAGGTTTTTTTTTTTTCACTCATGTGCAAACTCTTTGTGATCTCATTTGGAGTTTTCTTGGCAAAGATACTGGAAGGAAATTTGCCATTTCCTTCCCTAGCTTATTTTACAGATGAGGAAGCTGAGGCAAAAAGGGTGAATTGACTTGCCCCGGGGAACACACAACTGGTAAGTGTCAGAGGCTGAATTTGAACTGAGAGCTTCCTGATCCCAGGGCCAGCACTCTATCCACTGTGTCACCTCCCTGCCCAAACACAGATACAGTGTGTCATTAAGTGAATAGATGGTGGAGCTTGGCCTTGGAATAAACTTGAGTTCAAATTTTGCTCCAGATACTTGCTAACTCCCAGATCCTAGGAAAGCCACTTTACCTGTATCAGCACCTGCCTCCAAGGGTTTTGTGAGATCATATGAAGAATGCTAAAAGTCTCAGAGCAATTTTAAGCTTTCAAAGATGCACTAAGACTTTTGGACCATCTCACATTTATTTAGAAAATGCTTCTCAACCCTTAAAGCAGGGAAAGAGAAGAGAAGGTAATTAGCTTTTATATGGTGCCCACTTTGTGCCAAGCACAAAAAGCACTTTTTACAAATATTATTTCACTTGGTCTTCACAACCCTGTGAATTAGGTGCTATTATTATTACCATTTCCATTTTTCAGCCTTTTTCTGAGGTAGAATTAAGTGACTTACTCAGGGTCACATAGCTAGTAACTGTATGAGGCAGGATTTGAATTCAGGACTTCCTGATTTCAGACCCAGCATCCACTCCCCAAAAGTTAGCACTCCATAAATGTGAATTATTCTTATTCTTCATTATTATCATTTTTAGGAGTGGGGATGATTTGGAGTCAGGAAGTCTGTCTCTATGGCTCTCTTAATTGTATGATCTCAAGCAGGCCATTTCCCCTCTCTAGCAATCAGTTTTTTCATCAATAAAATGGAGTATTATACTTTTATGGCCTAGCTCATAGAGCTGTTGTGGGTGACTGTCCTGTACATGAACTGTGACTATTCTTCAGTGCCACCTCTGGGAACTGGCTGCATTCATTTCTAAGCATAAGCTCCCAAACCCAAGCTCAGGTATTATATTTAGGGTGTTCAGATACCACTTCCTCTGAGTCCTCAGCTAAGACTGATGGGAATGATTCTTTCACTTTAAAAACCCTAAAAATGTCTTTCCTTTTATTCATGGGGCTCAAAGGAACTCTTAGATCTTTGCAATATAGGAGGGCTTATATTATCATCACCATCACTATTCTTTAGTACCCAGCTTCTTAAACTGTGGTTCATGATCTCATATGGAGTCATGTAGTTGAATGTTTATTTATTATTTTATTATGAGTAAATGTTTGATTTGTATACCTATTTTATATGCTCACATACTCAGGGTCACATAAAAAATTCTTGGGCAAAAAGGGGCCAAGAGTGGAAAAAGTTTAAGAAGTTTTACATCTAGTAGATTGTAAGCTCTTTGAGAGAAAGGATTGCTTTCTTGTTTTGCCTTCCTTTCTAGTGTCATGGACAAGCATAGCACATTTCAGGGAAATTTATTTTTATATATAAGAAACCAATCATTTATTAAATATTCAGTAATGAAAGACATTTTTACTCAGCAAATTAAAAAAAACTAACTTTAAGCATATTTTAAAACAAAAAAGAATATATTAAGCAATTTAATTAAATCACAGACACCTTCTTTTAAGAGAAAGAAGAGGATTTGATTGGACATAATCAGCTTCATACCCTGTAAGAATACTTAGAGTAGTATACTTGATATCTTGCTAAAGTGGATTGAGGTAGGGTGACTTGTCCAATATTACACATGTGCAATAAAATATATAGAAGAACCTATATTTAAAGCCAAGCTTTCTGAGTTCAGTCTCATTATTGGTTAGTAATTTTATTTGGCCTGTGGATATTGTGAAGCTCTGTGCTTGTGGCTGAGGGGAAGGGTAGTGGGGTAGAGTGGGGAATGGTTAAGTGGTGGTTAATGCCCATGGGCACAGGACCTTGATATAGATGTCAAAGAAGGTGCTATATTCTCTTAGCAAAGCAGAATTGGAGCAGCTCAAAAGAAACATGAAATTTAGATCTATCTCCACTCCAAAATTTCACCTAGTCTATTTGTGCCTGATTCATGATAGAGCCTTCTGAGCTAGTTATTGGTCTGATCAGCCAGAGTCAGCAGCAGCTAACCACTACCACTACCATCAATGTACTCCATGGAAGTCCTTGTGACCTAAACATCCTTCCAGTGCATTGCCTTAAATTTCCAGATACAGAATTTACCGAGAGCAATTTGGGGCTTGATATTTCTTATGATGAGAGCTATCCTGGAGCCCTCAGGAGGCTTTTAGCTGCCCATCACCAGAGGTCTTGCAGAGGCTGCTTAGTCACCTGAGGGAATAGCAGAGGGCATTCTCCTTCAGAGCTGGGTTGGACTAGATGCCCCCAGAGATTTCTTCGAGCTCAGATTCTGTGGTCTTGGAGATTTGAACTTAGAAAATTACACCCATAAGGGAATTGAGAGATTATCTAACCCAAACCCTTTTCTTTTAAAGATTAGGAAACAGAGGATCAGCAAAGCAAAAGAAGGAAACATGGCTAAGGAAAAGACAGAACTGGGACAAGACCTTGGATCACAATCACTTCCACTTTACAATTGAGAAAACTCAAGCCAGAGAGACTATGAGCCCAAGGACATGTAAACTGCTTAGAGGAAAAGCGTAATCAGTTCTCTCGAGTCTCAGTGTTCAAGTGTACCCAGGCACATGGAACCAATATCTTTGGCTAGGTAATCTCGTCTCTTTCTGCTACAACATTCTGCCTTCTTCTACCCCTACTTTACAAAGGGAAAAATGAGGCTCAGACAAGTTCAAGGACTTTTCCAAGTTCACACAGCTGATCCTCTATGGTACTCAGGTAACAACCCAAGTTTCCCCACTGTCAGCCAGTTATTTTTGGCAAGTGCCCTGAGGAGTAGCATGGTAGAGGATGGCACTGGTCTCATGCCATCTCCCAGTAATCTCCCTCTCAGTGCCCATTTTCCACCTGGTCTCCTACCTACCCTCCTCCTTGCCCACCTCATCCTGGGCCGCCAGCCTCTGTCAGGGGCCTCACAAATCCTCCTGGAGACATCTGGGTAATTAGGAGATTCTTCATTTGCTGATGACACTTTTCATTACCCAAACCGATTGCTGGCTTGTTCCCTCCACGCTGCCCGACCTGGGGTCGTTCTTTACGTCAGGCTGAATTGATGGTCTCAGCTGCTCTGTGACAAATACCCTCCCCCCCAATCCTTTCTCCCTGGACTCTCTTACCCCTTTTTCCCCATACCCCTTGAGGTTCCTTCCCTCTCCCTCTTCTTCTCTCCTTCCTTCTCCCTAGAATTTCAGACTCAGTTAAGTAGATGTTGGGAACCAGAAAAAGATGAGATAAAGAAGGGAAGTGAGTCAGCATGGTACAATGCAAAGATCACTGACCTTGGAATCACAGGGTCTGGGTTCAAATTTTGCCTCTGATACTTATTACCTATATGACTTTGAGCAAATAATTCCCCCTCCTTAGCCCTCAGTTTCCTTTATAGTGAGTGGAATGGTCTGGATAGCCTCTGGTCCCTTACAACTCTTAATCTGTGATGCTTTGATTTATCTAGAGACATCCCCCCCCCCCCAGATCCAACCCCATGGGCAACAAATAGAATGAAACAAGCTCTACCTGAGGAGAAATTGTGGCATAATGGAAAGCATCTTGATCTTGTTGCTAGAAGACCTGGGAACCAGTCTCAGCTTTGCCACTAACCGGGTACCTTGGCAAATCAGAACCCTCTGAGCCTGTTACTCCACCATGTGTAAAATGGGGGTAAGATTTTCAGGCTTATGAACCTCACAGAATAATTGTGGAAATAAAATGACTGTAGATCTGAAGGGGGCTTGAAAAACACAAGCTACCATACAACTACAAGAGATATCAATTTGTTATTTGAGGAAGGGCTTGAGGAGGATTTATTTTTAGTGACAAATAGCACTTGGTCTTTCAACAATCTAAATAGTCCATAGGTCAAAATACATGAGAACCATTGGCTAGGGTGATAAAAGGAGGGGGGAAGGAAAGAGGCTAAATTGCTCTGGCAGACTAGTTACCCTTTGGAGAAATAGAAGGGGTGGTTGACCTCTAGAGGAAGAGAGACTGGACAGGTCAATGACTTTTTCTTTTCTGTGCATCACCTTGGCAGTGAAGTAAGGATTTACTTCCACATTTCACAGCCATGTATAGTTACAAGTGGGTCTGTGTGTGGGATTCAAAAGAATGGAAAAATCATTAGGTCCCTAAGCCCATCCTAAGTTTTTTTTCTAGCAGCAGTCTTTGACCAGAAACAGCAAGGGCTCACTTCATCAGTTTGGAAAGTTATTTATCAGAGCCAACTTAAATCTTTCAAGCTGAGGCTTGGAGGGCTCCCGGCACAAATGATGTGATTCTGGACAAGTCAACCTGTCAACTCTCGGATACTCTCTGAGACAATAAGTTGCAGTGAAGGCAGCCTGGGAGTTACCAGTGTTGATAAAAGCACATGTGTAATTCCTATCCCTACCCACATGTGACATTGGGTAGGTCAGTTATATATCTTAGTCTTCAGTTTCTTCATCTATAAATTGAACCATTTAGGATAGATGACCTTTCTAGCTTGGTGGGACTTTATATTTGAGGAAGAAATCAACCTCTCCCTGTGAATACTTAGACACCAAAGTCTTTAATGGAGACTTTTTCAAACCTGGGATCCTAGTCCGGAAGCTACAAAGGGACCTCAATGGCAACCTGGGGTGACTCATGCATGAATATGAATGTCCTTAACAGCAAACCTGACCAAGGTCACTCAGTCTTTTCTTTAAAAGCCCAAATGAGGGAGAGCCTGCTCTCTGAGTGAGAACTCCTTGATATTTTTGTTTATGTAGGAAGCAGAAACAGAAGAATAAAGCAGTTCTATATTCACTCTGCCATCAATTATCATCTTTCCTAGCAGTAGTTCCATCTCTTCTTGGACCCTCTGTCTCCTCTTTCCCCTAAATATAGCATTTAAAAACCATCGAATCTCACTTTGTCCTTTGCTTTCCTCACCATCAGAATGTTAGCAGTCTGCCTCCTGTTATTTTTTTTAAATTAAAGCTTTTTTTATTTTCAAAACATATGGGGTGGAGCCATGGTGGCAGAGATCAGACAGGCGTCTCTGTAACCTCCTCTAACCTTCCCTCAAACCAACAACATATGAAGCCTCTAGACTGATTTTGAAGCAAAAAAATCCACAATATCTGGAGGACAACACGATTTTAGAAGAAGATAATCTGGAAGAACTTCAAAACAGGTCTGTTTTAATTGGGCAGGGGGGTGGTCTGCTGAACCCAGACTGCAGCACAGGGAGACCAGGGCAGGGAGCTGGAGCAGGGAGCTGGAACAGGAGTCGGAACAGGAGTGGGAGCGTTGTGTTTTTCACACACCTGGGAGTCTTCTGGGGGCCTCTTGGGCCAATCTGTCCTGATTGTGGGCAGATGGTTTGGAGAGTCTGCCTTTTGTGGGGGGTAGATTGTGAATCACTGAACCCCTGATGAGCATCGGATCTAGCTGCCATTACACAGCACCCTAGGGCGATCAATCAATCAGCAGGACTGATAAGCACCAGAAATAATTCAATCAGCAGAACTGCCCAGTTCCTGAAATAACTCAATCAGCAGAACTGCCCCAGGGCAAATTAAAGCAACTGTCCCACCTTTGCCTTAAACAGACCTCACACCTTTAAAAAAAATGAATAAAAAACCAAAAAGAGCTCTCACCATAGACAACTTTTATGGAGAGAGGGAAGAACAGACCTCAAATCCTGAGGCCCCTAAAGGTAAAGCAACTCCAGAAAAAGCCCCAAAGAGAGACATAAACTGGTCTCCATGTCACAAGGCTTTCTTTGAAGATTGCATAAAAAATCTTAAAAGAGAGTTAGAAGAAACATGGGGAAATGAAATGAGATCACTGCAAAATAAAATAGAAAAAATGGAAAAAGAATGCAATGAACAAAAAATGTAATTGGTCAATTGCAAAAGGAACTAAAAACAGTAACTGAAGAAAATAAGACATTAAAAATTAGAATCGAACAATTGGAAATGAATGACTCATCAAGACTTCAAGAATCAGTCAAACAAAAACAAAAAAATGAAAAGATAGAGAAAAACATGAAATATCTCCTAGGAAAAAAAACTGACCTGGAAAATAGATCTAGGAGAGACAATCTAAGGATTATAGGGCTTCCTGAAAGCCATGATGAAAAAAAGAACCTAGACACTATCTTCCAGGAAATCATAAAAGAAAACTGCCCTGATATTTTAGACCCAGAAGGCAAAATACTCCTTGAAACAATCCACCAATCACTTCCTAAAAGAAACCCAAAAATTAAGTCCCCCAGAAATATCATGGCTAAATTCCAGAACTATCATACCAAGGAAAAGATATTACAAGAAGCCAGAAAGAAACAATTTAAATATAGGGGAGCCACAATTAGGATCACACAGGACCTAGCAGCTTCTACTTTGAAGGATTGAAGGGCCTGGAATCAGATATTCCGAAGGGCAAAGGAACTTGGATTACAGCCATGAATAAGTTACCCAGCTAGAATGAGCATTATCTTCCAGGGAAGAAGATGGTCATTCAATGATATAGGAGAATTTCGCCTATTTCTACTGAAAAGACCAGAACTGAACAAAAAATTTGATCTACACAGAACACAAGAGAAACATAAAAAGGTAACAAGAAAAAAAAACTCTTGAGAACTATATTTATGTTATAGATACTTATAGAATGAGGGTTGATTTTATGAATCTATTATTACATTATGATTATGATATGATTACTGTGATTTTATGATTATTATGATATGATTATTGTGATTTTATGATTATTATATGATAAACTGAAAAAGAAATTAGAGGTAGAAAAGGGATAACACTGGAAGAAGAGGAAAAGGAGGTAAAATAAGGGAAATTACATCACATGTAGAGGCAAAGAAAACCTATAATGATTGAGGGGAAAAAAGGGAGGGGAATGAGAATTGGGTTAATCTCCATCTCATCAGATTTGGCTCCGAGGGAATAATAGACGTACTTATAAGGAAACAGGAGGGAAAGGGGGGAAAAAGGGTGGGTGGGGCTCTAAAGGGGAAGGATTGTTTGAGGGAAGTGGTTATCAAAAGCAAAATAGTAGGAAGGAGGGAAAGGGGATAAGAAAGAGAAAAGCATAAGCTAGGGTAAATAAGATGGCAGGAAATACAGAATTAGTTATTTTAACTGTGAATGTGAATGGAATGAACTCTCCCTTAAAGCAGAAGCAGATAGCAGACTGGATTAAAAACCAGAATCCAACAATATGTTGTATACAAGAAACACATCTAAAACATAGAGATACATACAGGGTGAAGGTAAAAGGCTGGAGCAGAATCTATTATGCTTCAGGTGAACAAAAAAAAGCAGGGGTAGCTATCCTGATCTCAGACCAAGTAAAAGCAAAGACAGACTTCATTAAAAGAAACAAAGAAGGAAATTATATCTTCCTAAAGGGTACCATAGATAATGAAGCAATATCAATACTAAACATATATGCACCAAGTGGTATAGCATGGAAATTCCTAGAGGAAAAGTTCAGAGAGATGCAAGAAGAAATAGACAGCAAAACTATAATAGTGGGGGATCTCAACCTCCCTCTCTCAGAACTTGATAAATCAAACCACAAAATAAATAAGAAAGAAGTTAAGGAGGTAAACAAAATCTTAGAAAAGTTAGGTATGATAGATCTTTGGAAGAAATTAAATGGAGACAGAAAGGAGTTTACTTTTTTTCTCAGCAGTCCATGGAACTTATACAAAAATTGACCATGTGTTAGGACACAAAACCCTCAAAATCAAATGCAGGAAGGCAGAAATAATAAATGTATTTTTTTCAGATCATGACGTAATAAAAATCACATGCAATATAAGGCCAGGAGAAAATAGACGAAAAACCAATTGGAAACTAAATAATTTTATCCTAAAGAATGAATGGGTGAAACAGCAAATTACAGACACAATTACTAATTTCATCCAAGAGAATGACAATAATGAGACAACATACCAAAATTTGTGGGATACAGCCAAAGTGGTAATAAGGGGAAATTTTACATCTCTAGATGCTTATTTGCATAAAATAGAGAAAGAGAAAATCAATGAATTGGGCTTGCAACTAAAAAAGCTAGAGAAAGAACAAATTAAAAACCCCCAATCAAATACCAAACTTGAAATCCTAAAAATAAAAGGAGAGATTAGTAAAATTGAAAGTAAAAAAACTATTGAATTAATAAATAAAACTAAAAGTTGGTTTTATGAAAAAACCAATAAAATAGATAAACCTCTAGTTAACTTAATTAGAAAAAGGAAAGAGGAAAATCAAATTGTTAGTCTCAAAAATGAAAAGGGAGAACTTTCCACCAATGAAGAGGAAATTAGAGCAATAATCAGGAGTTACTTTGCCCAACTGTATGCCAATAAATTTGATAACCTAAGTGAAATGGAGGAATATCTAGAAAAATATAGATTGCCCAGATTAACAGAAAAGGAAATAAATTACTTAAATAGTCCCATTTCAGAAAAAGAAATAGGACAAGTCATTAATCAACTCCCTAAGAAAAAATCTCCAGGACCAGAGGAGTTTACATGTGAATTATACCAAACATTTAAAGAACAATTAACTCCAATATTATATAAACTATTCGAAAAAATAGGGAATGAAGGACTCCTACCAAACTCCTTTTATGATACAGACATTGTACTGATACCTAAACCAGGTAAAACAAAAACAGAGAAAGAAAATTATAGACCAATGTCCTTAATGAATATTTTTTATTTTAAGCTTTTTATTTGTATAACATATGTATGGGTAGTTCCCCAACCTTTATCTTTACAAAGCTTTCCAATACAAATTTTACCCCCAGTCCCCTCCCCTCCCCTAGATGGCAGGAAGTCCACTACATGTTAATCATGTTGAAATGCTTGAGAATTTATGCAAGAAAAATCCTATCTACAAGAAAAAAAAAAAGAATCAGAGAAAGGCAACACAATGCAAGCAAATGTCAATAGAGATCATGAAAATGTTATGTTGTGGTCCATATTTCATGTCCCTCTTTCTGGGTGTATATAGTTTTCTTCAGTGAACAATTGGAACTGGTTTGAGACAATTCTTTATTGCAGAGAGCCATGTCCATCAGAATTGATCATCATGTAATACTGTTGTTGCTGTGCATGATGATCTCCTGGTTCTGCTCGTTTCACTCAGCATCAGTTCATGCAAGTCTCTCCAGGCCTCTCTGAAATCGTCCTGCTGGTCGTTTCTTACAGAGCAATAATATTCCATAACATTCATATACCATAATTTATTCAGCCACTCTCCAATTGATGGGCATCCCTTCAGTTTCCAGTTTCTAGCCACTACAAAAAGGGCTGCCACAAACATTCTTGCACAGGTGGGTCCCTTTCCCTCCTCTAAGATCTCTTTGGGATATAGGCCCAGTAGAAACACTGCTGGGTCAAAGGGTATGCACAGTTTGACAACTTTTTGAGCATAGCTCCAAATTGCTCTCCAGAATGGTTGTATCCGTTCACAGTTCCACCAACAATGTATCCTTAATGAATATTGATGCAAAAATCTTAAATAAAATATTAGCAAAGAGATTACAGAAAATCATTCCCAGAATAATACACCATGACCAAATAGGATTTATACCAGGAATGCAGGGATGGTTCAATATTAGGAAAACTAGGGGCAGCTAGGTGGCACAGTGGTTAGAGCACCAGCCCTGAAGTCAGGAGGACCTGAGTTCAAATCTGGTCAGACACTTAACATTCCCTAGCTGTGTGACCCTGGGCAAGTCACTTAACCCCAATTACCTGAGCAAAAAGCAAAAAAAAAATATTAGGAAAACTATTAACATAATTGACTATATTAGTAACAAAATTAACAAAAAACATATGATAATCTCAATAGATGCAGAAAAAGCATTTGATAAAATCCAACATCCATTCCTATTAAAAACATTAGAGAGTACAGGAATTAATGGACTTTTCCTTAAAATAGTCGGTAGCATCTATTTAAAATCATCAGCTAGCATCATATGTAATGGTGATAAACTGGAACCATTCCCAATAAGATCAGGGGTGAAACAAGGTTGCCCACTATCACCATTACTACTCAATATTGTATTAGAAATGCTAGCCTTGGCAATAAGACAAGAAAAAGAGATTAAAGGAATTAGTGTAGGTCATGAGGAAACCAAATTATCACCCTTTGCAGATGATATGATGGTCTACTTAGAGAACCCTAGAGAATCAACTAAAAAACTATTAGAATTAATCCACAACTTTAGCAAAGTTGCAGGATACAAAATAAATCCACATAAATCATCAGCATTTTTATACATCACCAACAAAATGCAACAGCAAGAGATACAAAGGGAAATTCCATTCAAAATAACTATCGATAGTATAAAATATTTGGGAATATATCTGCCAAGGGAAAATCAGGATCTATATGAGCAAAACTACAAAACACTCTCCACACAAATAAAGTCAGATCTAAACAATTGGAAAAACATCCAGTGCTCTTGGATAGGTCGAGCGAATATCATAAAGATGGCAATACTACCTAAACTAATCTATCTATTTAGTGCTATACCAATCAAACTCCCAAGAGATTATTTAACTGACCTAGAAAAAATAACAACAAAATTCATCTGGAAAAACAAAAGTTCAAGAATTTCAAGGGAATTAATGAAAAAAATGCAAATGAGGGTGTCCTAGCTGTACCAGATCTAAAACTATATTATAAAGCAGTGGTCACCAAAACCACTTGGTACTGGCTAAGAAATAGAGTAGTGGGTCAGTGGAATAGGTTAGGTTCACAGGACAAAATACTCAATGACAATAGTAATCTAGTGTTTGATAAAC
>JAJPUD010003732.1:137856-156241 GCA_023553655.1 Myrmecobius fasciatus
AAAAAAAAAGAATCAGAGAAAGGCAACACAATGCAAGCAAATGTCAATAGAGATCATGAAAATGTTATGTTGTGGTCCATATTTCATGTCCCTCTTTCTGGGTGTATATAGTTTTCTTCAGTGAACAATTGGAACTGGTTTGAGACAATTCTTTATTGCAGAGAGCCATGTCCATCAGAATTGATCATCATGTAATACTGTTGTTGCTGTGCATGATGATCTCCTGGTTCTGCTCGTTTCACTCAGCATCAGTTCATGCAAGTCTCTCCAGGCCTCTCTGAAATCGTCCTGCTGGTCGTTTCTTACAGAGCAATAATATTCCATAACATTCATATACCATAATTTATTCAGCCACTCTCCAATTGATGGGCATCCCTTCAGTTTCCAGTTTCTAGACACTACAGAAAGGGCCACCACAAACATTCTTGCACAGGTGGGTCCCTTTCCCTCCTCTAAGATCTCTTTGGGATATAGGCCCAGTAGAAACACTGCTGGGTCAAAGGGTATGCACAGTTTGACAACTTTTTGAGCATAGCTCCAAATTGCTCTCCAGAATGGTTGTATCCGTTCACAGTTCCACCAACAATGTATCCTTAATGAATATTGATGCAAAAATCTTAAATAAAATATTAGCAAAGAGATTACAGAAAATCATTCCCAGAATAATACACCATGACCAAATAGGATTTATACCAGGAATGCAGGGATGGTTCAATATTAGGAAAACTAGGGGCAGCTAGGTGGCACAGTGGTTAGAGCACCAGCCCTGAAGTCAGGAGGACCTGAGTTCAAATCTGGTCTCAGACACTTAACATTCCCTAGCTGTGTGACCCTGGGCAAGTCACTTAACCCCAATTACCTGAGCAAAAAGCAAAAAAAAAATATTAGGAAAACTATTAACATAATTGACTATATTAGTAACAAAATTAACAAAAAACATATGATAATCTCAATAGATGCAGAAAAAGCATTTGATAAAATCCAACATCCATTCCTATTAAAAACATTAGAGAGTACAGGAATTAATGGACTTTTCCTTAAAATAGTCGGTAGCATCTATTTAAAATCATCAGCTAGCATCATATGTAATGGTGATAAACTGGAACCATTCCCAATAAGATCAGGGGTGAAACAAGGTTGCCCACTATCACCATTACTACTCAATATTGTATTAGAAATGCTAGCCTTGGCAATAAGACAAGAAAAAGAGATTAAAGGAATTAGTGTAGGTCATGAGGAAACCAAATTATCACCCTTTGCAGATGATATGATGGTCTACTTAGAGAACCCTAGAGAATCAACTAAAAAACTATTAGAATTAATCCACAACTTTAGCAAAGTTGCAGGATACAAAATAAATCCACATAAATCATCAGCATTTTTATACATCACCAACAAAATGCAACAGCAAGAGATACAAAGGGAAATTCCATTCAAAATAACTATCGATAGTATAAAATATTTGGGAATATATCTGCCAAGGGAAAATCAGGATCTATATGAGCAAAACTACAAAACACTCTCCACACAAATAAAGTCAGATCTAAACAATTGGAAAAACATCCAGTGCTCTTGGATAGGTCGAGCGAATATCATAAAGATGGCAATACTACCTAAACTAATCTATCTATTTAGTGCTATACCAATCAAACTCCCAAGAGATTATTTAACTGACCTAGAAAAAATAACAACAAAATTCATCTGGAAAAACAAAAGTTCAAGAATTTCAAGGGAATTAATGAAAAAAATGCAAATGAGGGTGTCCTAGCTGTACCAGATCTAAAACTATATTATAAAGCAGTGGTCACCAAAACCACTTGGTACTGGCTAAGAAATAGAGTAGTGGGTCAGTGGAATAGGTTAGGTTCACAGGACAAAATACTCAATGACAATAGTAATCTAGTGTTTGATAAACTGAAAGACCCCAGTTTTTGGGATAAAAACTCACTATTTGACAAAAACTGCTGGGATCATTGGAAACTAGTATGGAAGAAATTAGGCATTGACCCACACCTAAGACAATATACCAAGATAAGGTCAAAATGGATTCATGATCTAGGCATAAAGAATGATATTATAAACAAATTAGAACAATGTAGGATGGTTTACCTCTCAGACCTGTGGAGGGGGAAGGAATTTGTGACCAAAGAAGAACTACAGGTCATCATTAATCACAAAATAGATAAGTTTGACTATATCAAGTTAAAAAGTTTTTATACAAACAAAATGAATGCAGACAAGATTAGAAGGGTAGCAGTAAACTAGGAAAATATTTTTACATCCAAAGGTTCTGATAAAGGCCTCATTTCTAAAATATATAGAGAATTGACTCAAATATACAAGAATTCAAGCCATTCTCCAATGGATTAATGGTTAAAAGATATGAACAGACAATTTTCAGACAAAGAAATTGAAACTATTTCTGGTCACATGAAAAGGTGCTCCAAGTCACTATTGATCAGAGAAATGCAAATTAAGACAACTCTGAGATACCACTACACACCTGTGAGATTGGCTAAAATGACAGGAAATGATAATGATAACTGTTGGAGGGGATGTGGGAAGACTGAGACACGGATACATTGTTGGTGGAACTGTGAACGGATCCAACCATTCTGGAGAGCAATTTGGAACTATGTTCAAAAAGTTGTCAAACTGTGCATACCCTTTGACCCAGCAGTGTTTCTACTGGGCCTATATCCCAAAGAGATCTTAGAGGAGGGAAAGGGACCCACCTGTGCAAGAATGTTTGTGGTGGCCCTTTCTGTAGTGTCTAGAAACTGGAAACTGAAGGGATGCCCATCAATTGGAGAGTGGCTGAATAAATTATGGTATATGAATGTTATGGAATATTATTGTTCTGTAAGAAACGACCAACAGGAGGATTTCAGAGAGGCCTGGAGAGACTTGCATGAACTGTTGCTGAGTGAAATCAGCAGAACCAGGAGAACATTATACACAGCAACAAGACTATACGATCATCAATTTTGATGGACATGATTCTCTTCAACAATGATGTGATTCAAACCAGTTCCTATTGTTCAGCGATGAAGATAGTCATATACATCCAGAGAGAGGCCTGTGGGAACTGAGTATGAACCACAACACAGCATTTTAACACTTTCTGTGAATATTTCCATGCATTTTGTTTTCCTTCTTAGGTTGTTTTTTCTTCTTCTCTTTCTAGATCTTATGTTTCTTGTGCAGTAAGATAACTGTATAGATATGTATACATGTATTGTATTTGTCATATAATTTACCCTATTTAGCATGTATTAGATTACCTGTCATCTAGGGGTGAGGGGTGGGGGGAAGGAGGGAAAAGGCTTGGGAAAAAAGTTTTTGCAAAGGTCAATGTAAAAAATTCACTCATATGTTTTGTAAATAAAAAGCTTTATAAAAAAAAACATATGTATGGATAATTTTTCAACATTGACCTTTACAAAACCTTGAGTTCCAAATTTTTACCCCCTTCTCCTCACCCTCTCCCCTAGATGGCAAGTAATCCAATATAGGTTAAACATGTGCTATTCTTCTATACATGTTTCTACAGTTATGCTGCACAAGAAAAATCAGATCAAAAAGGGAAAAAAATAGAAAGAAAACAAAATGCAAGCAAACAACAACAAAAAGAATGAAAATTCTATATTATGATCCACACTCAGTTCCCACAGTTCTCTCTCTGGGTGTAGATGATTCTCTTCATCACAAGACCATCAGAACTGGCCTGAATCATCTCATTGTTGAAAAGTGGCTCCTGTTCTTAAAGTATAAAAGATACTTTTTTATTTATCTTTCGATACCCACTCCTGGTTCCATCATCTCTACATTTTTTTTTAAAAAAAATTAAGCTGGTTGGTGAGCTCCATATGCATCCATATCCATCTCTTCTGAGAAGTCTCCATTTTATGACTCCATACTGACTATTTTAAAAATCTTTTTTTTCCCTTCCCTTAATTGGGGTTAAGTGACTTACCCAGGGTCACATAGCTAGGAAGTGTTAAGTGTCTGAGGCCACATTTGAACTCAGGTCCTCTTTACTCCAGGACAAATGCTCTATCCACAGTCCTATCTAGCTGCCCTGATCTCCTTTTTTTTCTCATTACTGAAGTTGTTTCTCTTTATGACACCAGCATCTCTTGTAGGAGGGGAATTTATATTATCCATTGAATTCCTCCTCCTGCATCCTAGTGTAACTCTAAACTCTTTAAGAGTATACCCATAGATCAGAACCTTCAGGCCATCTAGCCCAACTCTAAAGAGGCAGGGAAGGAGAGGGCGACCGGGGTGGCTGGGGCTGAATTATGAGTCACAATTTATAAACCATTACGTGCTGTGGATTTTACCAGTGAGGAAAATTAGACCAGGATGATTAATTGACTTCCCCAGTATGACATCTTTATACAGATAGGAGCCATATATGTGCTTTCATTAACATTGATAATTCCCAAAGCGTCTTCATTGCAACTTAGTGTTTTTGAGAATATCCAACAGTTCCGAAAGGTTGACTTGACTAGGGTCACATAAGTAGTTACCAGAAATGTGGGTTTCTGAACTCAGATTTTCCTAGGTTTGAGTAGCTCTCTCTTCACTACTCCATGATGCCATATTGGGATTCAACTCAGATAATCGATTCACTGAGTTAGAGCTAAAAGAGTTGTTCAAGGTCATCTTCTCTAAGTTCCTCAGTTTATGGATAAGGAAATTGAGACCCAGAGAGGGCAAGGTATTTTCTGGTAATACCAATCATAAGGGTCAAAGATAGGATTTGAACTCAGACTTTGGGGCTCTGAGTTCAATGATCTTTCCATTGGGCCGTGCTGGTACAAGGACCAGCTTACCTGATAGAACTTCTAGGAGCTATATCACCAGGCTGGCCATAGAGGGATCCATTTTTAATTTGTGGAAATATCTGAAGTCCATGGACTAAACTGGAGGAGAGTTGCTATCTCCTTGAGGCAGTGGATCTATCTACATGGAGGAAGCCACAGATATGAGAGGTCTTAAAGTAGATCCATACAAATATATTCATATATATAGTTATAGTTATATGATTAGTTATATACATACACATGTGCATATTTATATATAGTGTTTTCATACACACATGCACATAAACACAACACACATGCACAATGCACATGCACACAAGTGTGAGCACAATTGTACATGTATATACAATAATCTGCATGTGTTCACACACATGTACACATAAACACAATGCACATGCATGCATGTGTGAGCACAATTGTAGATGTACACACAATCCATTTGCATGTCTTCATGCACATGTGCATACAAACACAATGCCCATACAATGCATGCATGTGCAAACACAATTGTACATGTATATGCACATACATTTGCATTTGCATTTGTATCATATACTACATTGTATATAGGTTTGCTATATAACATATACATGTGTACTTATATGTACAATGCATTTATATGTACCTGCACAGGACACATCTAATACATACATGCACATATGTGTATATACGTATGTACACACACACTTTGTGATATTGTTAAGAACTTAAGATGCAGCTTGAAATCTTACCACTGACAAGTTAAATTTAGTTAGCAGGGCGCCCCTTCTTCCCAATTTATTACTTCTCCAGAGACTTGTGTGGGCTTCAGGGCTGGAGGGAAAGCGACAACGAGAGGCAGGGAAGGAGAGGGCGACCGGGGTGGCTGGGGCTGAATTATGAGTCACAATTTATAAACCATTACGTGCTATGGATTTCAATGATATTTATTGCAATCTGACTGCTACCATTTCAAAAATCAATTTAGCAAATACAGAGGGAAAGAGGGAAATTATGGATGTCGTTTACATTCCTGCTTCACCTGATTCCTCTCTGGATAACCATCCCCTGAGGACCTGGGGCTTCAGGGAGAACTGAGGAAGGGGCAACCCAGAGCTCCCAGACCACGTTGAGTGGAGCTCTAGTCTGCAGGCTGCAATTGGGGGAGGAGAGAGGCTCTTTCTCCCCACATCCTTTAATAGAGATCTTGGAGTCACTTGGTGGTTAGTGTGATCAAAACCATTTCTTTCCCCTTGGAGCTCCAAGGAGCTCAGTGGGGTGGACAGAGGGAGGGTTTGTGATGGGGAGAGAAGGTTGGGGGAGAGACGTTCTCGTGTATTTTATGTAAAAGCTCAGAAAGTGTTAAGTGACTTGCCTTAAGATACACAACAAGTGAGGAGCTGGGCTGGGACTAATAATAATAACCGCTGACATTTATAGAGTGCTTTTGGAAGCTCACTCACATATCATCTCTTCTATTACTCACAGAAAACCTGGGAGGGAGCAGGGAGTGGAGAGTGATTATTGTTCTATTTTATAAGGGGGGAAATTGAGGCTCCAAGAGGTGCTCCCTTTCTTGAGGTCATAGAGAAAAGTGACATTGCTATGGGACAAACCCACCTCTTCAGACTTGAGGGGGACTTCTCATCTGTGGTGTCAGAACTAGAACTCAGGGTATCTGGATCCTCCCAAAGAATTTGTGGACAAGATGAATAGGAAGAAATTGTCAGGCTAGGCAGGCAGATTGCTGCTCAGAGAGGGAAAGTAACCATCCCTCTGTCACACAGCAACAGCAGTGCTGAAAGTCCTCTATGGTTTGAGCTTCCATTATGCCATCAATCTGAACCCTGAGGTATCTCATCTGTAGTGACAGATGATGGATGCCCACTTTCACTTGAACACTAAGGGATCTGGGTTCAAGGTCTCACTTTTTGTGGGAACTTTGTCAAGTTATTCTGCCCTCCTAGCATGGTCCAGCGGAAAGAGCCCTTGCTTTGGAATCAGAGGATCTGGGTTCGAATCTCACCATGGAGGTCTCCTGGTTGTGTGACCTTTTTTCAAATCTCTCAATTCTGTAAAACCTGAACCAATTGATTTGGGTGATTCCATCCAGCTCTGGATCTATGATCTATAATCTATGACCTTCTCAGCAGTCATTTTTTTTGAGGGGGGGGAGGAGGATGAAGCAGAAAAAAGTCATTTTGAACAGAGAGGAGAGACGGAGCTCAGGGATAGATGTCAGATTTCTCCCAGCCTTCTTTCCTGCACATTACTCTCTCCTTCCAGCTCCCCTCCCCCCTCACCCCCATCACAGGGAGTGTGATAAAGGGGAAGACAGACCAAACCAGGCTTAATGTAGCTGGAGTGAATTAATAATTGATGCACAGAGAGATGAAATCTGCCTCTGAGGGATGAGTGAGAAAATGGAGGGGAGAAACTCTAGAGTAGGGTTTGACTGTACCAACTCAAGAAGGGGGCAGGGGGGCATGATTGGGCACAGGAAAGCTTCCAAGGCAGCAATTGGTGATAGAAAGGGGTGGCTCTTCTAAGACTATGTGCCAAGGGTAAGGTGCTGGAGAGGGAAAGAAAACCTGACTCAATGGCCCACTCAAGGGAAGAATTCCTGACACTGGAGTCCAGCTGGGTAGCTCAAAAGGGGGGAGTGTCAGCCTTTTGTCCTGATGGGGTAAGGGGAGTGGGCTCTCTAAAATATTGGCTATTGGTGGAATATACCACCCTGCAGTCTCTCCCACAAATCTGAATTTCTCATTGCAGAATGCTCCTCTTCGGATTTAGGACAAGCCTGCCCCCAGTCCACAGGGACATAACTGAGGGACCTTCTCATGGGCAGGGTGGTGAAAGGGACACTTGCTTACTAATCGAGGCAGGTGTGAGGAGCTTAAAAGAATGATACTCTTTGGAGAAAAACTGCAGGGAGCTTGGATATAGCCTTACTTGACCCAGATCAGGATAGAGAATCTTTTCCCATTAGTAGTACTTGGATGGGGAGAGATTTGAGAAGAGGAGACCTTCTCAGTCCCCAACATGTCACAGAAAATAGGGACTTCTCATCTTTGCCCAGGGAAAAATCTCTGAAGATTTAATCATGATCCTTTGAAGTTGGGTTAGAGTTCAGGTTGTCCAGTGGCACAATGGAAAGAACAATGGGATGTGCAATGCAGAAGACCTAGATTCAAATCCCCTTTTTGCTACTTACTAGAAGTGTGACCTTAGCTAAGTTGCCTTTCTTTATCTCTGGATCTCAGTTTTCTGATTTGTAAAATGGGGATAACAATAGCCATATTACCTCTATCTCCAGAACTATCATGACCATCAGATAAGATAATGGATGTAACATGCTTTGAAAGTGTGAATCCCTGCCTAAATGTCAGCCATCAGAGAGAGTTGGGCTTGATAATTTCTAATGTCTCTTCCGGCTCTGACATTTTGTGATTCTATGAGAAATTCATTTGCAATGAGGTGTGAGGAGCTTAAAAGAATGACACTCCTTGGGGGAAATTGCAGGGAACTTGGAGTCAGCCTTAGCCCAGATCAGGATAGAAAATCTTTTGCCATTACTAGTACCTGGTTGGGGAGAAATTTGGGGATAGGAGACTTCCCAGTCCACCACGTATCACAGAAAGTAGGGAAATTCTCATCTTTGCCCAATGAAAGGGAAGCACTCGGTAGGGTACCATATCACTGGCACAAATTTATTTAAACTGACAATAGGCAAGTACCCCAGAGCTGGGGGAATGGGGAAGGAAGGAAAAAAAAACCCACAGTAAAATGTGATTGACCAAAGCCAGGTCCCCTTTCCCACCCCTACCTTATCTCCTGTGGCAACTAGCCATCTGTAGAGCAAGGGTACAGGCAGGTTGTAGAGGCAGAGCAGTCAGGAAGGCAGTCCACATGGGATATGTTAACATGAGCTGTGGCCCCATCCTTGGAGGCAGCCAGTTTGGGCCTATCGTTTACCAGTGTCAGGGCTCCTTAGATGTTGGTGTTCTGATTGGCTGATTATTACCTCTTACACAAAAGATTTGAGTAACTTCACTGACAGGGCACTAGATAGCACCATATGAACCAAGGAATCCCCCTTCTTTGGAGTTTTCTTTCCTTCCCTCAAATGGGTCAACCCATTGCATTCTGACACAAGCAGATAGGGTCTGTCCTTTTAATCTTGAAAAGGCAGAGAATCTGGCTGAAGAACTGAGAACAAGCCTGAGTTTATCAGATTGGAGGAGATAATAACAACAATAATAGCCAATCAATAATTAATAAACATTTATTAAGTGCCTACTATGTGTCAGGTACTGTGCTGAGCTCTAGGGATACAAAGAGAGGCAAAAGACAATCCTTGTCTTGTTTACAAGGTAATAATAATAATAAGTCAAGGCTACAGTTCAAAGTTTGCAAAGCATTTTACATAACACTATCTCATTCAAGTCTCAGAGACATCTATGAGAGATCAGTATTTTAGCTGCTATCATCACCATATTGCAGAAAAGGAGATTGGATATTAAAAGAGGTGAATTGAAAGAGACTTGTCCAGGACCACACAGCTGCTGAGTGTCAAAGTCATGTTTCACACTCATATCTTCTTGACATTAAGTCCTTATCAAGATCACTGATCACACTGATTATCTGAAAATTTGGCATCTCTCCACTCTCCTATCTGGAGAAAAAGATAGTGGGATCAGAGACTGGGAGATATCTCAGGGGTTAATCCCCTAATGGACAGTTAGGTGGTACAGTAGATAGAGTGTTGGGCGTGATGGAAGAAAGACTTGAATTCAAACCTAGCCTGAGACATTTATTAGCTATGTGACCCTGGACAAGTCACTTACTCCAGTGCCTCAGTTTCCTCATCTGTAAAATGAGCTACATAAGGAAATGCCAAACCATCCCAGTATTTTTGCCAAGTATAAGATCACAAGGAGTTGGAAAACAACCAGACAACAAGAAGCTAGTGAACCAACATTGTGCAAAATAGTTACCTAAAGGTAACAATTGGAGGAGGGGCTGTGATCTAGTAGGATTAGGTCTTTACCAAAGAGTAGGGGACGAAGATGTGTCATGAATAATAGTTTTCTTGGGGGGGAAAGAAGTAAAAGAATCAGGTTGGAAAAGATGGGAGGTGTCAGATAGCCAGTGGCCTTGGGAACCCAAGGTCATATGAAGGGGGATAAAATATCCAAGTCTGTAAGGCCCTTGGCCCTATGCCAGCACATATCTCCTCTCATAACTCTTGGTCCCTTAGCACTGGCAAGACCTCACACTCCCATCCCTCCTCTCCCTGGGGACCTCAGGGCATGAAGGAATTGTCAGAGCACATCAGCACACCAGGACTGGAGCTGTCACTTTCAGAATCATCAACCAGGGTGACTGAGCACAGCTACTGAATATCATCCTTATAAATCGCTGTCATTTCTTGGGGAGGGAGGAAGCAGGTACCCTTTGGTCTCTTCCTTGGACCTGGCTGGCCTGAGCTTCTGGGAATCCAGCCAGGGAAAGGATTATAAAATCATACATTTACTACAATCCCAAAATGGTAAATGTTTTATCCAAGGTTACATAGATATTACCTAGCAGAGGAAGGATTTGAATCCAGATCCTCTGATTCCAGATTAGAATTTTGAGCCGGGACTGAGTTCTCTTTCAAATATGTACAGTAGAATCATAGAATTCCAGACTGTGAAGGGACCCTAAAGATTAGCTAGTTCAAAACCCTATTGCATCCCCATTTTCAGAGAAAGAAATCAAGACCCAAGAATTAAGTGGTAACTCAACGTCACGTAGCTAATTAATGATAGAGCGTGCCATCTTTTCCAAAGTATGATCTCCATTCTCTAGATTTGAGATTCCACTATTAGACAGTGATTCTTTTGGTACTATCTACCTGACAGGGTTGTTAGGAATTTCCCATCAGAAAATGTAAATGCCCTTGGATTTCATCTTTATAAAATAGTATCTGGCAACTAGTAGCAGACTTTGGGGAGAATGGACCTCAGGAGAGTGGGATTGTAGGGGGAATAAGAGGATTGTTACCCTTATCAGTTTTTAGTGGGTTGGTGTGAGCCCAACTTTTGGACTGAAGCATCTCTTTTGGATGGGGGGGGGACTTCTCTGGGAAAACCCCTTCCTAATGGATTCACCATAAATTGAGCAAGAGAAATCTATTTTCTTCCATTAGGGGATATCTATGACCATGATCTCTTGCTCATATCCCTAGTTCTCTGAAAGATTGAAGGAAAAGATACAGATGGGAAAATGGGAAAGGGAACCAAATTCTAAGACCTAGAGCCCTCCCTCTGAGGCCTGGGAGTGCAGGAAGCTTGTTCCTATTTTACTTAAAGAGAGGCTTGGATTCTGTTTGCTCATTTCCTAAACTGCCAACACCAAGATTTACTTTTCTTCCTTTTTTATTTTTCACTCTCCTTATCCCTATAAACCACAGTCATTACCTCCTTTTTCAGTTACATTACCTTCTGCCTCTCCAAACAGCCTTGCCTGATTCTATCCCCCTAACTGAAAGAGTACCCTCTCCTCTGACCCCTAAAATCTTTTCTAGCACATGTATTCACACCTGGAACATTTTGCCTTAGATTATAAAGATCCATTGAAGAGTCTGAAATCTTGAGGCTGGGGAACAGAAGCCTGGGACACCTGAAAGAGAACGGATAACTTCATCTCCTGTTATTTGTAGTGTTATCATTTGGATCTGTATCCCCTAAAGGGCAGAACCAGGAGCTATGGTTGCAGGTTAGGGCTCAAAGTAAAGGAAAAGGTCCTAACAATTGCAATTCTCCCCAAGTGAAATGGGCTACCTTGGGAAATGGGAAATTTCCCCTCCATGGGAGCCTTCGAGCAGGATGATGGTTCCCTTAGGAGTGTGATAAAGAAATTCATGTTTGGGTACAGGTTAAACTAAATAACGTCTGATATTCTGTGATCCTTGCCCTCCTTCCCACCCCTCACAGTAAATTGTTTTTTTAAAGCTTTTTATTTGCAAAATATATGTATGGATAATTTTTCAACATTGACCCTTGCAAAGCTTTCCCTGACAAATTTTTCCCCCTAGTCTCCACCCCTCCCCTAGATGGCAGGAAGTCCACTACATGTTAATTAGGTTAAAATACTTGACAAATCAAATATGCTTCAGAGTAAATTGTAAGCTTCCCTAATGGTCAACAAGCATTTGTTAGGTGCCTACTATGCGCCAGGGACTGCTAAGCTCTGAGGATATTTTTAAAAAATGAATGATAGTCCTTGACCTCAAGAGCTCAAAATCTAATGATGAGACAATATGCAAATAACTATGTGCAAACAAACTGTATACACTGTAAATCAGAAAGCTTCTCAGGAAGGGCACTAGAGGTTCAGGAACTAGGAAAGACCTCCTGTAGAAGGTGGGACTCAAGCTAAGTCTTGGAAGAGGCCAGGGAAGCTTAATTTCAGAGGAGGAGGAAGAGCATCCCATGCAGTGAGGAAAGCTAGGGAAGCTAAATTTCAGAGAAAGAAGAAGAACATCCCAGGCACTGAGGAAAGCCAGGGAAAGGGATGGAGTCTGGAGATGTAATGTTGCATGTGAGATACAGCTCAGAGCACAATGTCATTGGATCACAGAGTATGCGAAGGGGAATAAAGTTTCAAAAAGACCGGAAAGGCAGAGGGAGCCAGCCAACTAAGCAGAGCATTTTCTATTTCATCATAAATGTAATTGGGAGTCACTGGAGTTTAGTGAGCAGAAAGGGACATGGTTAGAATTGTGCTTTAGGAAATTCCTTGCCAGGCAGGTGAAGGAAAGATTGAAGAGAGGAAACTCTTGATGGTGGACTGGATCTTGCTCTTTTTATCTTTTTTTCATCTTTCCCAGTGCTGACTTTGAGACTTTGCTGACAGATATTTATTGACAAATCAATGAATGAATGACCCTCTAGTTTCTTTTATTCCAATGACATCTTGGTGCATTGTTTGAGTACACAGACACAGATACACACACACACACACACACACTTAAGGGGAATTCTGGATTCATCTTTGTTGATATCATATGAAGGGTACCTGAGATATTGTGAAGGATAGGAGTATTCCCCAAGATCAGGTAGTAAGACATTGGCTAAATAGAACCGAAACTTCTGACATGACACATTTTGATCACCTGCCCATTATGTTATTACATGGGGGCTCAGAATCACTACTAGACCACTAACAGCTTCCCTAGCTATGATACAAATGGACTGGAAGACTGGTCCAGGAAATGCAAAACAGAGCTTGGAGGGGTGGTGTTAAAAGCATGTCCTTCCCTGAATTTTAATGAAAATATAATTCATCTTGCTTCCTAATTTCTTTTAGACCTGGCCTCATGTCACTGTGGGATTGAGGATTTTCTGGAAAGGGAAATGATTCACTACAAGTGGCCCCCACCTAAACCTTCTCTAGCATGGCCCAAAGTGTGGGTCTCAGAGACAGCAGGTCTGGTGGTGAAAGGAACTATGGTCCCAACCAGGCAGAGTGATTTAGGAAGAAGTGAAATGGGGTTCATTAATTAGTTATCAGGGTGACCAAATAGGTGAGTCACTTTCCTGAGCAGTCCAAGAATAGCTCTTGAGAGTAAATGTGGCAGCTCCCACCTCAGAAAGGCAGGGATACCTCTGTTGGGGCAGCCTCCTGCACAGCCTCTACTCCCAGCCCTATAGAAAGAAGGAATCAAAGGGAGAGGGAAAAGATAATGAAAGCTTCCAGGGAGGTAGAGGGAGCAGGGAGTAGGGTCAATGATAAGAAGTACCTTTATTATAGCGTTTTTCTATGCACAACCATAACAGCTGAGCTTTATTCAGGGCTTTAGGGTTTACAAAGCTCATTATACATATTATCTCCTTTAATACTCACAGCTATCCTGCCAAGTAAACACTATAGGCATTATTATCCCCACTTTATGGAAGGGATAACTGAGTTTGAGAGAGATTAAATCACTTGCCTATGGTTATACAGCTAATAATTGTCAGCAATGAGATTCAAACTATCTTTTCTAATTCATGGTCCAGCCATCTTTCCATGACACCATGTTTCCTACTATTTTTTTTTATTTGATCCAGTCCTTTGAAAGATGTAAGGTGGGTGTTATTATCCTGATTTTTGGATGGGTGCACCTAGATCTGTAACTTCAATCTATATGACTGATCTAAAGAGAACTTCATGTGTGGAAAATTCCCTTTGTAATTATGGTTTGACCACTCATCCAAGTGAGTTGTTTGGGATATTGGGAGTTTAAATGATTCATCCACACTCACAAAACTAACAATGTGTGATAGGGGTAGAATCTGAACTCAGGTCTTGCTGACTCCAAGATCCAACACCTCTACATGTTTTTATCTCCATTTCACAGGTAAAGAAACTGAGACACAGAAAGGTTTAAGTTGTGTGCTCAAAGTCTTCCATCTTGGATGCAGGGATGTGGAGGCAGGATGACAAGAGGGCTGTGTGGCAAATTGATGGACATTAAAAGTAGCAGGGATTTTCTTGTTTATTCTCAACTTAAACAGATTTTCACATACAAAGCAGAATAGAAAAGAGCTGTGTGTATGAAATTGAACTTCTGCTATGTATGCTTTTTAAAGAGTATTTTCAAGTTACTACAATAGTAACCAAAGTGCCCTTTTTATATCCTAAGATAAACTTTTTTAGGAAGGTCCAGAGACCTTGGTGTCCCCCCATGGAAGAGCTGTGGGATCAACGATGGCAAGGGGCTATGAGTTCAAGTTCTGCCTTATTAAACTTAATGATTGTGAGTAAATCATTTCACTCAATACCCTCAGGCAATTTTCTAAGGCTACCTAGGGGAAGGGAGTTCACCTGTGCTAGTCACTTAATGTCTCCACATCTCAGTTCAAAGAGATAATAATAGAGCCTGCTTGCCAGAGATGGTGTGCAACAGTGTACAGAGAATGCTTATACACCTTGGTGTAATAGAACTTATTTGGGGACCCCCTTGAGTCTCCTTTCTGTTATTTCTTTAGCATAGAAAATTGCTAGTGAGGATACTGATTTCCTTTACCAATGTAGATCCATAAGGTTTCTGCAGCTTGTTATTTTTAAAAAATTCTCTGAATTACTAAGAGGAGAAGTTACTTGCTCAAGGTCACATGGTTAATATGTGTCAGAGATAAGACTTGATGCAGGTCTTCCATATTCTGAGATTAGCTCCCATGACATTATTCTAGATTGTTACTCATATGGTGTTAGCTCTCATCATCACCATCATGATCATTATTAGCACCATCATCATCATTATTATCATCCCCATCTTCATCATCACCATTATCATTGTGGCACAGACAGGGTCCAACGCCAAATCTCTTGACCCCAAATCCAGTGTTCTTTTAAACACACCACAGTCACTGTTTGGATAGGTCTGAGGAAGAGTTCTCTCTGATCTAATCTGGCTCCCTGACTGCTGCTCACAAAGATGCCTTGTTTTTGCCTGGTGCCTTTAATGTTGATCAAAGTACTCTTGCATCCATTTGCCATATGGCACTTACATCCCACTGGCTGCCAAAAAGGCTATTGCAACCTAAGACTGCCTGAACAGAATTCTAGCGTCCAGGAGGAGGCAGGTGAAAATCTCACTGTGCTTTGCTCTGGTCAGACACACCTGGAGATGGTGTTCAGATCTGGGTAGCACATTTCAGGAAGAACAATGACAAGCTGGAGTATATCCAGATGGTGAGGGGACTAGAGATCGTGCTACTTGAGAATTAGTTGAAAGAAGTGGAGATGTTTAGATTGGACACAAGATTTGGGGCCGGGTATGAGGAAAGTGGGAGTGGAAGACATGTTATCTGACAGCAATATTTTTTTTCTGATATACTCTTTTATTTTATTTATTTATTTTTAATTTTATTTTATTTGCAAAACATATGTATGGGTAATTCTTCAACATTAACCCTTACATAGCTCTCTGTTACAAATTTTTCCCTCCAACTCCCCACCCCTCCCCTAGATGGCAGGAAATCCACTACATGTTAATTATGTTAAAATATTTGGCAAATCCAATATATGTATACATATTTCCGAACTTATCATTGTTGTGCAAGAAAAATCGCATCTACACAAAAGACATATCAGATAAAGGAAACACAATGTAAGCAAACATCAATCAAGAGTATGAGAATGTTATGTTGTGGTCCACAATTCACATCCCTCTCTCTGGGTATATATGGCTTTCTTCACTGAACAATTGGAAATGTTTTGAAACATTTCATTGTTGAAGAGAGCCATGTCCATCAGAATTGGCTCTGACAGCAATATTTTAAAGAGATGTCATGTGAAGGAGGGATTAGACTTGCTCCCTTGATTTAAGCAGTAGAACTAGGGTAGAAATTAAAGAGAAGGAAATTTAGGCTTGATATGAGGAAAAACTTTAATTTTTTTAATCCTTAAAAATATTGATAATTTACTTTTACTTTTTATTTTATTTATTTTTATTATTTATTTACTTTGAAAAATTTTAGGTTCCAAATTCATTCTTTCCCTCTCAAACCTTCCTCACCCACTGAGAAGGCAAGTGCTATGATTATACATTTGAAATCATAAAAAACATATTTACATATCAGACAGATCATGCAAAAAAGAAAGAATAATAAAGAAAGTTGCAAAAACTATACTTCAGTGTGCACTCAGAGTTCATCAATTTGTTCTGTGAAGGTGGACAACATTTTTCATCATGAATCCTTTGGAATTATCTTGGGTCCTCATCTTCATCTAAATAGCTAAGTCCTTTGAAGTTGATCATCATTAAAACATTGCTGTTTACTATGTTACAATGAACTTCTGGGTTATGCTCACTTTCTTTTGCTTCAGTTCACATATGTATTTTCATGTGTTTTTGAAACCATCCCTCTCATTATTTCTTTTTTATATACCTCTCATTATTTTTTATAGCACAATAATACTTCACCATCATTTGCCCCAACTTGTTCAGTCATTCCCCAATTTATGAGCACTGCCTCAAATTTGAACTCTTTGCTATCACAAAAAGTTGCTATAAGTATTTTTGTACATACAGATTCTTTTCCTTTTTTTCGTTAAAATCTTTGAGATATCATTAACCTACTGTTGATATTGCTGGACCAAAATGTATACACAGTTTAATAACCCTTTGGACATTATTCTAAATTGTTCTTGAGTGGTTAGACTAGTTCATTATTTCACCAATATTTCATTAGTGCATCTATTTTTCTTTATCCTTCCTAGCATTTGTCATTTCTTATAGGTGTGAGTTGTTTTAATTTGCATTTTTTCCATTCAATTGTCACTTAGAGCATTTTTTATATGACTATAGATAGTTTTGATTTCTTCTTCTAAAAACTCTGACAATTTACCAATTGGGGAATGACTCTTATTTTTTCATAATTTTAACTCATTTCCCTATATATTTGAAAAAAAGAGATCTTTATTAAAGAAACCTGTGTAAAAATGTTTGATATTACTTCTTTGTTTATGGTACCTTTTATCAAAATGTGGGTTCCTGAAGTATCACTTTTAATTGGGTATATTTTTGCTTTTATTTTGTCTGAGATCATGATTGCTACTCCTGCCTTTTTTACTTCAATTGAAGCATAACAGATTCTGTTCCATCTCCTTATTTTAATTCTATGTCTCTTTTTATTTCTAGTGTATCTCTTATAAACAACACATTGTTGGATTCTGGTTTCTAATCCATTCTGTTGTTTCCATTTTATGAATGAGCTCATCCCACTCACTTTCACAGTTGTGATTACCAACCGTATTTCCCTCTACTCTAGTTTTTGTTTCTCCTCCAAAGTCTGTTTTTGCTCCTGACCACTGCCTCTTTAATCTGCCCTCCCTTTTATCATTATCATCCTTTTTCTCTGATTCTCTTCACCTTTTATTTCCCTATTGGGTAAAACAGATTTCTGTTCCTAAATGGGTATATCTATATCTACATCTCTATCTCTCTTTGTCTATATGGAAGAATAAATACAAATATTCTTGCCTTTTTGAACCAACTTTCTTGAGAGTAAAGTTCAAGCTTTACTCTCTCCCCCTTCCTGTTTTTCCCTCCACTGTAAAAGCTGTTCCTTCCAAGTCTACCTCTCTCTTCCCCCTTTTCTCAATGCATCCCTCTTGTTCCTCTTATAGCTTGGGTATTCAGGCAACTAGCTGGTATCAGATCCAGAACTCAAACCCAATGTCCTACCCCAGAATTCTCTGACCATGGATACTTCATCAGAAACTATATTATAGAAAGTGTTGTCCTTGCTGTAAGAAAACCTGGGTTCAAGTAGTAATTCTGACATTTACTAGCTTTGTGACCATGTGCAAGCCTTTGAACCTCAGTTTTCTCATCTATAAAATGAGAATAATAACATTTGCACTACTTGAAATAGAGGTTGTGAAAAAAGGCACTTTGTAAACCTCAAAGTAGTATATATAATTGTTATTGACAGAAAAACAAAAGGATCAAAGGCTATGAACTCAGACTTTCTTCTTGCCTCATAGATCAAAGCTCCATTTCTCCCCTTTCTCTTTTCCTTCTCTCTCTCTCC
>JAJPUD010003732.1:165144-199822 GCA_023553655.1 Myrmecobius fasciatus
GAAGGAGGGAGGGAAGGAGAAAGGAAAGGAGGGAGGGGAAAGGAAAGCATGAACAAAAAAACCCCAAGCATTTATTAAGTACCTACTCTACTGTGCTAAGCAGTTTACAAATATTTTTCTCATTTGATCTTCACAATACCTCTGAGAAGCAGGTACTTTTTTCTATTGAAGAAACTGAGGCAGACAGAAGTTGATTGACTTGCCCAGGATCACACAGCTGTGCTACTGTCTGAGGTTGGATTGGATCTCATCTTCCTAATTATATGCATTCTATCCACTTCACTATCTAGCTGCTCAATGGCAACTGATCTATGTGGAGTTAATGGATGCCCACCTATAGCCTACCTCCTGTCTTGCCCTGCCCCTATCACCTCCCAAGCTGGGGGTGGTATCATTAGCCAAGAGAGAGATCTTGGCATATCTGCTGCTACTGAGTAGGGTTGGTGAGTCCCTGAATGAAATGACCTTAGACAAATGTGACAATTCTAGGTCTAAATCTAGAGGCTATCTCAGAGGTCTTCCAGTCTGACCTATTCATTTTAAAGATGAAGAAACTTAAGACTTGACCAAAATTAGCCAGAAAGAAAGTATCAAAAGATGGGATTTGAACCCAAGCCCTCTGACTCCTTAGGCTCTTTCCATTGTCTGGCCTTTCCTCTCCTCACTCTTTTAGTTGAATTTCATGGGTTCATAGATTTCAAGCTGATAAAGACCTTAGGGACAATTTTTCCCACATATTTTCATTTTTCATTTTTTTTTGGCTGAGGCAATTGGGGTTAAGTGACTTGCCCAGGGTCACACAGCTAGGACCAAATTTGAACTCAGGTCCTCCTGACTTTAGGACAGTGCTCTCTCCACTGTGTCACCTAGCTGCTTCCATATTTTCATTTTTCAGATGAACAAACTAAGATCAGAGAGACTGGTCACACTGGTAGTGAGTGGCGGAGCTGGGCCCAAAACCAAGGTCCTCTGACCTCGTTCTCTGGTGGTCATGCCATTTCCTCTCTGTAAAATGAATGGGATTGAGTGACCCCCTAAGGTCCTTTCTAGCTCCGATATTCTTTAAATTGATGACTTATTCCCTCCTAGTTGAGTTTGAAAACATTTTGAATTCTTGGATCCCAGAAATCGCCAACACCCCATCATTTCAGTGCTCTCTGCACCTTACTGTGCTCTTAAATAATGGTCTGGACCATAGGACAAGGTCAAAGCCCTGCTCTCATTCCTTGTATGTGTGACCTTGAAAAAGAAATTTCTCTCTGAGCCTTAGTTTCCTTCTCTGCCAAACGAGGCGCCTGTAGAAGACAATCTCTTAGGGTCTATTCTGGATCTGTCACCGAGTGAGTAAAAAGTTCCTTTGGCAACATAATCTCCGACCTTATGGATTCTGTCTGGTCACTGCAGGCAGAAAGCCCCAGCATCCTCTTGGAACAAGGATATGATGTGACAATGTCTCCCAAAGCAGGTGAGGCTGCCTGATTGCAGGGGGCTGGAGTGAGAGTGTGTGTAAATTAGGAGCTATGGCAGCAGAGACACGGCTGGTTAATGGGCCCATTAGAGGGCATTAGTGGATAATAGCAGGACACTGACCTGACTCTGGAGAGAAACAGCATCACCACTGTCCTGGCTGCTGCCAAGAGAGGAAGGAGGAGGTTGCTCCACAGACACCTGAAAAGCCAAAGGGGACAAATGCTTCCATGGCTTCGAATGCCATCAGCTCCATGGCTTCGAATGCCACCTAGAAAAAAAAATGGGAATGCTTAATGAACAGCTGAAATCCAGATGGCTAACAATGGTCACACTGAACTGTGCCCTGATCCTTATCCTCAGTGCCTAGGCCAGAGATGCAGGTTCTTTCTTGAATTTCATCTAGTCTAAGTCTCTGATTTGACAGAAGGAAAGGGGTCCAGAGAAGGAAAGTCATTTGCTGAAGTGGCAAAACTAGCTGCATCTGCGGGACTTCAGGCTCTCTTCATCTACCTTACAATTTGACTTTCTATCCCAATTAGAGTGTGGGCTCCTTAAAAGCAGAGACTATCTCACTTTTCCTATTTTTATTCCCAATATTTAGCCCAATGTTGACATATGGTAAGTAATTAACAAATGATTTTTCATTCATTCATCCATCATTCGTTTATTCATACCCAGATCTTCTTTCTCCACTGACATGAAGCAACTAGGTGGAACAGTGCTTTGACAGCTGGGCCTGGAGTTCAAATTTGGTCTTATTCTCATACATTTATAAGCCTGGACAAATCACGTAAAGAAAATAATAGTAGCTTCCCAGGACTGTTGGGCTGATCAAATGAAATAATAGCTGTTAAAGCATGAGTACAATCCTTGGTATACAGTAGGAACATAATAAGTGCTTGTTCCCTTTTTTACTATATCATTAAACTATAATCTCCTCAAAGGCAGAGATCAAGTTTTATGAATCTTTCAATTTAATTCAATAATTTTTAAGAACCTACTATGTGCCAGGTATTTGTCCAAGTGCTGGGGTTACAAAGATAAAATAAAATAATACTTTTCCTCAAGGAGAGATGGGAATGGGAGATGGAGGTGGGGATAGACTATGTAGGAAATATAATGCCATATATGGGTGAGCAAATAGGAAGCCAGTATGAATAGAATTGTATCTTTCTATTTCCAGGGCCTTTGTTGAGAACTGAGTGGGTAAGGTAGGAACAGGATGAGCCCAGTGCATTGTATTCAGTAAGTATTTAATAAATATTTTAGAAAATAAGAGTAAAAGTAAGATTTTTTAAAGGTAAGGTCATTTAGTACCTGATCCACTATTCTCCCCACTCTATCCAATGGGTAGGTATTGGGAATGTAAAGCAGATATTAATTTTGTGTCCTCTAGATCCCAAAATCCACAATGTGTCCACTTTCATTCAAAGAAAATGATACACTTATTAAATTCTCTTTTAAAGGAAGCTCCTGGCTAGCACTGGGGGTGATGGGCAGGGAGAGGAGAAGATAGAGACAGTGGGGAGGATGGGGAGGGCGCATGATGGGGGCAGGGAAGATTTCTGTCTGGCATGTGGCAGCTCCTGTCCCCACTCCCAGGCTGAAAAATGTCACTGACTTTTGGAACATCACCCGTGTCCCACCTGCCTGCCCGGCTGGCCTGGCACATTCATCACCCGCCAGTCCTGACAGGCAGGGCTCATTGGAGCAAGGAGGAACAAGGAGAACAGGGAGAAGGCCAGGCGTGGAGGTCTGGAGGCTTCCTGGGCTCCCCACTGGGAGCCAGCCCAGACAAAGGAAGAAGGAGCTCCGCAGACCAGGAATCCTGCCCGAGCGCTGGGCACTAGGGCGAGCTGAAGCTCTGCCCTCCAAATGGCCATTAGGAGCCCGAGACAAGACCAGCACTGGAGTCGAGGCCCCTTCGTCCCTCATTCATCTCACTCTGACCTTCAGCAGTGCCCTCTTATCCCAGCCCCACTCCTGACGTGGCACCTGGCAGTGACTCTTGGATCATTCATCTACAGCTTAGTCCAAAGCTCTCACTTACAAGTAAGGAAATTGGGCATGGGGCTCCAGGGAGAAACCCAAGCTCATCTCTTCAGTGTTTTCTGAATTATATTGAGTTCCTAAAGACATAGAAGCACTTTCCCATGTCCCTCCTCAATTTTTTCTTGTGGCGTACTTGGGAGGAAGAGAGGATTTTTCATTCTATTGCCTATGGGATGTCTTTCACATATGTGCCTTTTTTGTTCCTATTTAGCCTCTATCAGGACCTCAAAGGCCTTTCCCCTGGACTATTGCAATTGTCTTTTAATTGGTTTCTCTAATTACAGTGTATCCCTTCCCCCAATTCATCCTTCTCACAGCTGCCAAAATGATATTCCAAAACACAAGCCTGAATGTGGCACTCTCCTGCTCAAAAAGCTTTGGTGACTCCCTATTACCCCTGGATTAAAATAGAAAACCTTCAGCCTGGCAGGTTGCATTCTCTGGCATCTGCTTTGCTCCCTTCCCTCCACAATCTCTCCATTCCTTAGCAGCCTTATCTGCTCACTATTCCTACTCCACAATATTCCAATTTCCCTGATTATCCCCCCCAAGTTGTTCTGTGTGCCCAGAGTGTATTGATTCTTCCTTCCACCTCACTGAACTTTTTATTTCCTTCAAAATACGTATGGGGATCACCTTCTGGGTGAGCTTTTCCTGATATAATTTTAGTTTTCCTCTCTCCCAAAACTTCTGTATTACTTCTTAGTTTTTATGTGAATTATCTGACTACAAGATATTTATCTGCTCCATTCTCCAACAGAATATAAGCTCTAGAGAGCAGAATCCTGAATATAAGATTCTTGTCTTTGACTATTGCCTAGCTACACCCCTGACATGAGCATTTAATAAATGCTTGATGAATTGGATTGAAGCGGTTCCCCAGGACCAAGGCCAGTGTCTGTAGCAGTTAGAAATTCAAGGATTAAGAATTGCTTCCCTGGTTTTACATGTGGAGAAAATGAGGCCCAGGGTCAAACAGAGTAAGCTGGGCAATCAGGAATGAGACTATTTTTTATTCTAGTTGTCGATGAATAAATATTTATTTTCTTTCCTTTACATTGGTAAAAAGAAAACCAGCGGATAAATCTGCAGTCAGGTAGAACAAATTCCCACATTGTCCAGCAAAATAAAGTCTGGTGGGGTACTCTCTATTGGGAGGTAGGGATCATGCTCCTTCATGGGTCTTCTGGAATAGTTGATATAGACCTCCAACTTTGTCACTTCCCTTACCTGCTTCCCCTAGAAAAGCTGTCAATGGACATGAGGGCTCCATCCTTCCGCTGCCTCCATTCCCTTGAGCCAACCAAATGCCCACAATTGCTCTTGGAGACCCCAATTCTCTCCTTGAACTTCACTCGGTCTTAGAAAGAGAACTCCCCCCTCTCCTCCAAAATCTGTTTATCATAGGCAAACAAGATCTCTTTATGTTTTGAAGCAATTTGGGCAAATGGGACTGAGCAGGTGCTGGAGCCCATGAGGCCACAAATTCACAATAATTGACTTTTCAGTTTTCAAAGTCTTTTCACATCAGAGATTTCAATTGATCCTCACAACAACCCAACAGGGCAGATAGAGCAGGGATTATACTTCCTATTTTATAGATGAAGAGAAAGTACAATTGGACTTCCCAGAGTCAAGAAGTACAGGGCAGAGCTGAGTCTCACACCCCAGTTTCTTCCTGCCTATTTCAACAATAGACAGATTGCAGATTGCTTTATGTAGGTTATTGTATTTGGTCTTCATAATAGTCTTGTAAGATCAATATAAGATATGCACAGGATTTTTCCTATTTTTACAGATGGGTAAGCTGAGGTTCAGACGTGAGCTGGCTAGTTCGTTTAGCACCAAACAGCTTATGTGTCAGAAGGAGGATTTGAACACGTCTTTCATTATTGCATGACAGTGTCATTTCCATTGTACACTGGTGGTTTAGCATGTAATAGAAATAAAAATTGTTCAGGGAAAAGCAAACTGTCTAGCAACTCAATTTCTCTTTCCAACCCCATTCAAGCCCCCAGCTTTCCTTTCCAGCTTCCCACCAGTCCCTTCTTTCCCTGATACCATGACCCACAACCATCTGCCATCAGAATGGTCTGCCTCCAGCACGGACCTTGTTCCCCAGATCTAACACTATTCTAGAGTTGAACTCCGTCCTTCTTCCTCTCCCTTTAAGTCCCTGTTCATGTCTTTTGTCCACAGTGCTTGGAACTCCAGACCATTTTCCACCTATTTATTCTTCCTCATACTCATGCTGATCTCTGGCCTCATAGTGAGACCTATTTTTTCTTGCCTGAGGATGAGAACGATGACTTCAATTCAGCATTCTCATAACCAACATGTCCAATGGGCTGAGAACCAGTTTTGAGGTCAAAAAGGTCTGAGTTTGAATCCTGCTTTATATACTTTCTAGGTTTGCAAGCCATTTAGCCTTTATCAGTATCAATTTTCTCAACTGCGACAGAAACTACCTCACTGGCTTGTGAGAACCCAAAAAACAAAAACAAAAACAAAACAAAAAACAAAGCAAAACAAAACAAAAACCCCAATATATAAAGTACTCTGTAAATCTGTAAAAAGAAAAACTTCTCTTCTTCCTCCTCTCTCTTTTCTTTCTCCTTCTCCCCCTCATCCCTTCATCTTTTATCTATACCCATTTCTCTCTCCTCATTCAGTCACCATATTAGCTCATTACTTTTCACCTGGACTATTATTGCAACAGCTCCCAACTGGTCTTATTGTCTCTAGTCACCCCCTTTCCAATTCATCCTCCACTCAACTGTCGAGATGATTTTCTCAACTGAAAATATAACTGTAACCAAGTCACCTGTCTCCCCCACAGCCACACAATCATCTCCAGTGGCTCCCTGTTATCTCCGGCTCAAATATAAAATCCTCTGTTTTGTTTTCTGAGTCTGACCTCTCCCTAGCTTGTCAGACTTTTAACCCTTTAGTATCCTTTGCATATTTTGAACCAGCTACACAGGCTTATTTATTGTTCTTCACCAAAATGAAGTCCATTTCCAGACTCCATGCCTTTGCATTTCCTTTGTCCTCCAGGAGTCAGCCCTTTCTCAGTCCCCCTGATCCCCAGTGTTTTTCTCTCCCAAATTACCTTCCTTGTGCCCTGCATAAATTAAACACATAAGTAGAGACCATAGTTTTCCCTTTCTTTGCATTCTCTGTGCTTAGCATAATATTCGGCACATGTTGTGCCCATTTGGGACTTTCTTGACAAAGACACTGGAGCCCTTTCCTTCTCCAGTTCATTTTACAGATAAGAAACCTGAGGCAAACAGGGTTAAGTGACTTATCCAGGTCACATAGGAAGTGTCTAAGGCTAGATCTGAAGTTGGGAAAATCCGTTTTTCTGACTCCAAACCCACTGTGCCATTAGTAGATGCTTGTTGATTGATTTTTCCCTCCCCTTTCTCCTCCTTTTCCTGTAGGTCTTATTAGTTAGTAGTTGTAGCCAAAGTAAATAATCTGCATTTATTTTTATTCTTTGTTGATTAGACTGTGTGGTGAGTGGTGAGACAGTAAGTAGTTAGAAACTCACCATCCACAGCAAAGCTGAGTGTGTCGCCTGAAGTGCTAATAATGAAACTGTATTAGAAGGATATTCTTTTCCTTTTTCTGACTAAGAGCTAAATGGGACTTTCATTTGGGGCTTTCCAGGGAAAGCTGAAGGGAAAGTTGAACCCCTTTTTCCATAGCTTCCCCCAGCACCGATTATCTCTGTCTGAACTGGGAGTTACCAAATGATGAGTGATCTTCTCCACGTATTGTTCCTCCTTTCCTTTCTTCCTTTCAATCCTTCCTGCTTCGGCATTGTTCTCTGTCCTACCCCTGCTCATCCTTCCTCACCTCCACTCCTCTGTCACTTCTCTCGGGACACAGGGTACCAAAAGTCACCTACACTGGCAGATAAACAAGTGGCAGGCACTGGAAACTCTTTGGCTCCCCCTCACCTTCTTCCTGAGCTGCCCCTGGGCCTCTTCCAGGTGGGGCCAGCTTCCGTCATCTTTATGTATTGGTGACCATATTCCTGTGTAGCCATATCTATATTTGGAGAAAGACAGAGAGAAAAGGAGGGAGGGAGAGAGAGAGACAGAGACAGAGAGACAGACAGAGACAGAGACAGAGAGCAACTCCCAATTGAGAAGGGATGTACAATCACATCTATCCACCATCTGTCTAGCATCTCCCTTTTCCCAATTTTTCTCCTCTGATAATAATAGTACTTCAGACCTTTTAGGATAGTTTGTGAAAATATTTGCTTCTTTATCTGTAACAGAAATATGGTTAAACAGTTTATTCATGGTCATATAAGCTAGGAAATGTCAAAGCTGGGATTCAACTCTATTTCTTCAGATTTTAAGACCAAATTTCTGCTGGCACCTTCAGGACCCTAGAACCACAGTAATGGATCATCCAGTTCATCACCATCACCCCATTTGGATACTAAAATATGGATAATAAGTAACAGGGAAAGTGGCTTCCTCCATACCCATGGGATTTTTATAGAATTTTCCTTGGGGGTTAAAAATTCAGCATAAGTGTGTATGCATGTATATGTATGTGTGTATATATCTATATGTATATATAAATATATCCTTGCTTAACTATAGCCTTCTTGGGGGAAGGGAGGGAGGTAAAAGGAAAAAAGAATAAAGCAAAAAGAGCACAGCAGAGAACAGAAGAAAACCTACATGGAAGCAAAGAAAAGATGTTTCTGAATATAATGTAAAGTATTTATTATATACGTTTTCTTGAAATGGAAATTTATTGTTTCATATTTTGAATCCTCTTTTATGTTCTGCTGTGCACACGACAATGGTTGTTTTTTTTTTCTTTTTCTATTTTGGTTTTGTTTTAAATGAATAAATACTTTTCAAAAAATCAGCATCTGTACAGGGAAAAAAGTCTCACGTGGGTTGGAATTTTTTTAGAGTTCAAACTTTGCTCCCTAAATTCATCTGCTTCTCCTGATAATTAACTGAAGTAATTGATTTCTTCTCCCCTATACATATGCATGTATACATGTACACAGACACACACAAACATGAACACTTAAATATAGATATATTTAGCAAGGACGACAAAAGAAGGTGCATTTAACTACTTTGGGGCTTTTGTGTTTCTGCTTTTCATCTCAACTCTCAGAGCCAATGGTGACAGAGTTCCACTTATCCTCTCACTCCCTACCACCACTCAGTGACCCTAGCACAAAGAAAAGGGCAAGGGCTTCTATTTCCACCATGTGTGGGTTACCAAGGATACTTCAGAGCCATGGCCAAGTCTAGGAGAGCAATGTGTAATAAGGCAAGAGTACAATGTCTGTTCAGGCCAGTTCCTCCAGCCAATTCTACCAAGGATGAGTCACAAGAAATATGTCCCCAAGGTCCAAATTAGGCTCTTAAAGTCCTGCAGCATAACAGCCAGCTCATTGCATAGTTAAAAGATTGTAGTGTGATGTGCAGTATGAATAACCTGGTGTTGGGAGACCCTAATATGGGTCTTTATCTACTTGATGTTAGGCAAGTTACTTAACAGCTCTGATATTTCTTCATCTGGAAAATGTGTATTTTGCCACTTGCCCTACAGGATTATAGTGAGAAATGAGTTATTGTTATGAGTTACTCTTATTATTTTAATTCAGGCCTTTCAGTAAGTGATACTAGCTTTGGAAGACCAAAGCTAGAAGTTTAAATGAGATATGGAAATAGAACTCCACTGGAGATCTTTAAGAATCAAATTGACTTTCTATCTCTATTGGGATGAATAGATACGTGTGTACATATGTAGAGATACAAACACATATGTGTATATACACATACTATACATCTATATGAAAAAATATAGAGAACAAGTACAAAGTAATTATTTTGATTTAGGAAAAGAATTTACATATAGGAAGATTAGGAAAGGTTTCATGCAGAAGGAGGTGTTTGCATTGAGTTTTAAAGGAAATTAGTGACTCAGAAATCCTTCTACTAGGTCTGTATCCCAAAGAGAATAAAGAAAAAGAAAAAAATCTATATGTACAAAAATAATTATAATAGCTCTTTTTGTGGTGGCAAAGAATTGGAATTTGAGGGGACATCCATCAATTGGAGAAAGACTGAACTAGTTGTGGCAGATGATTGTGATGGAATACTATCGTGCTATTAAGAAATGACAAAGGATTTTTAGATTGCTTACTGTCTTGGGAAAAAGGAAGAAAATTTGGAACACAAGGTTTTGCAAAGATGAATGTTGAAAATTATCTGGGTATATATTTAGAAAAATGAAATATTATTTAAAAAGAAATAACAAGGGGGAAAGGGGATGGTTTCAGAAAATATGGGAAGACCTATATGAACTGATACAAAGTAAAGTGAGAAGGATCAAGAGATTGTTGTATACAGTAACAGCAATGTTTTAATGATAATCAACTGTGAAAGATTTGGCTATTCTGATCAATCAAGATAATTGTGAAGACATCATGATGAAAAATGCTCTCCATTTCCAGAGAGAAAACTTATGAACTCTACATACAGATTAAAGTATAATTTTCTCACTTTATCTTTTTGCAACATAGCTAATATGAAAATATGTTTTGCATAATTTCACACGTACAATTGATATTATTTTGCTTGCTTTCTCAGTGAGTAGGGGATGGATGGAAGGGAGGAAGACAACTTGAAACTCAAAATTTAAAAAGAATGTTAAAAGATAAATAATAACTAGGACTTCTAGGAGATGGAGAGGCCTTGAAGCACAGAAATTTGAGATGGAATACTGTGTGTGAGTAATAGCAAGAAGGGTCAGTTGGTCTGGGCTGCAGGGGTCATGACAGGAAGGAATGTCCAATAAAGCTAGATGGATAATTTATATTCAGATTGTGAAGCATTTTCAGTTTCAAAGAAATCTTACATTTAAACTTAGAGGTAATAGGGAGCCATTTTATTTATGAGGAATTTAGTAAGTGGTGATAAAAAGTTGACCTAAGATGATAGTGTGAGGAGAGAAGGGGAGAGAGGTGAGAGATTCTAAAGATAATATGGACAAAACATGGCTATTGATTGACTTTGCATAGTAAGGAGGTATTGGGGAGTCCAGAATGACCCAGAGGTTGTGAACCCAAGAGATGGAAGAATTGTGGTCTTCTTAAGAGAAATAGGGAAATTCAAGAGTAATATTTTGAGGAGGAGGGAAGATAATGAGTTCTCTTTTGGATCTGTGTATCTTGAAACATCCTCAGAGGCAGTATGGTATAGTGAATGCCAGAAAGGTAGGAGTTCGAGTCCCACTTTTGCCACCTACTGACATTCTGATTTTGGGGAAAGTCATTTAGTCTCTGGGGTCTGTAAACAATTCTCTAAGACTAGAAGTACAGAGAAGATGCTGTCCTATATTGGCAGAAGGATCCTCACCTAGCAGTCCTCTATACCAGTGAAGTTATTATTCTTTACCTTCTGTGGGACATCACAAAAATGCCCAATTGATCCTTGACATGAGCCTTGTTTGTCACTGAGAGACACCATCATATTGCAGCTGCCCCCATCAAATTCCCTCTGTCTAGAACACTTTTTCCCCACTGCTTTCTAAATACCAGAACTCTTTCCTCCCTGCCCCCATTGTCATTGATGCTTGTTGAATTTCTACCCATATGTAGGTAGGAATTTCATATCCAAGTGAAATGCAAACTTCTCTGGCTCCTTCTAAGCTCACTGTTTTCTCTCCTTCCCCAGAATTCTCATGAGACTTTATTTATGCTTATATTCTTACGGTTATCACATTTTCCCTTAAATTTCAATACTTTAATGGAACAGTGTTCTGAGTGTTGTATACATTCCTCACTCAGTGCAGAGAGGCAACACAATCACACTTTTTTTTTTATCCTGCATGATTTTTATTCATGTTCTCCCATAGATCCTCCAGAGAGAATTGGCCCAACATGCTGGAGGTCTTTTCTCTATGTCTTTAATATTCCAAGGGTCCCAGTCTATTATCTTTTTATATTATATTATCTATCATAATATATATAACATATATATAATAAATATAATACGTATAAATATTTATGTGTATATATTGTATATACATATATAATATATTATTATATATTGTATAATATAATATATATTTATATATATATCATATGTACATATACATTACATTATATATGTATACATATGTGTGTATATATGTATATATAATATAATATATATTATACAGTATATATTATATATTATATGATGTATATATATGTATACATTATATAGCTATACATATATGTATATATTATATACACATAAATATATATATAGTATAATTATACATTATATTATTTATAATATATTATATATATTTATTTTATATATTTATATTATATATTACCTATATCTTTATTATCTTTCACTTTGACTGTTCCACTTCTCTCTTCATCACCAATTTTTCCACATATTTTTCATACCGCTTGCATAGAAGTCATCATTGGAAATAGCCTGGAAATAACACTCAGACAAGGTATTCCCATCATCCTTTGGGCCCAACAGTTTGACTCCTCAGAGACTGTGGCATTCCAAATTTTGTAACCATACAACACAGAAACTCTGAAGTCTTACCCTTCCAGATTGAATGTTTTTATGGGCTAGGAACATGCCTTTCTTAAATCCAAATCGCTGTGGTACCAGGACAAGCCCCACTTGGTCATTGTTTGGTCCTAATTGGCTCAATGACTGTAAATAGCAATTGTTATGTTTTGCCCAGAAACCATGAAGATCTTCCCCTTCCAAGTTACTTTTTTTTAACTAGGTAAAAGAAGCATTCTTTGCCTCATTTTGTAGCTAACCTTAATTAGGTGTTGGCTCAGTCAAACTGAGACCTGTTTAAAAAAAAAAAAAAAAACTTGAGGTTACAAAGGGTAAGGTTTCTCACTGCATCCAGGGCCATCTCTAATCATCCTGATCTACATCTTCCAGATGGTCCTGGAAAAGAAGGCGAGGCAGGTGACTTTGCACAGCCCTCCATCACTTAAAGCCAATTCAATTGCTTATCATGGTACCACCTCACTGAAGACATCATTCTCTTCCAGAACAAAGACCAAATAATAACCATAGAATAGTATTGGGTGAATGTTTGTTTTAGAAAGGTGAATTTTTATGTTGGTGAGCAGCTTATGATTATTAAAAAACATTGAATAATTTCCCAAATGCAATCCATTCTGCTCTCTTCCACTTATTCAGTTATAGAGTGCCTATTTTAAATATCCATACCAATGGCCAAAATCATGGAGTGGTCATGAAATGACTGCCATAGTCTAGACAGAAGGCATTTTTTCTTGGCACAGATGGCTACTTCTGTCAGAATGGGGTCATTGAAATCTCATACATTGTCTTATATTTTCTTTTACTTTAGTGTTGACTTTCACCTTTACTTTAACTAGCTAATGGTCAAATTTTACTTATCTGAATCTGAAATGATTCCTACAACCATAATCAGTCACTTTCTACCTTCTGTAGAATAGGCAAAAATACAGTGTAAAAGGCCAAGGGGTTTTTGTTACTGATGGAGATACATAATAAAGGCATTAATGTGAGGCAGAAAGGTGAAGGGCAATGACCTTGTCTTCTTTGTTTAATGCTGGCTCTTGCTCAAATTCATTTGTATGGAAGTCAAAGATTTGGGGAGAAAAGTATTCTTTATCACTTCAGCCTCTACATAGTTCTCTCCAATTTTTTAAGAGAGCTCCTTAAATGAGTTTGTGGCACACAAGATCCCCATTATAGTTAAATGGGAGTAATAAGGAATTTCTCCAATTTAAATTAGATAATTGTCTGGAAACAACAGGCTTTGCTTGAGGACCTGTGACAAATAGTCCCCAAAATGGACAGATTTCACTGTTAATGGCTTTGTTGGTTCCTTTAGCAGGACATGACAGCTACATGGTCCCTGCAACCATGGATTAAAAGAGCTCATCCTGCCCTTGTTGGGGAGAGGCTTTCTAGTCACCACACCTTGGTAGATGGGAGAAGAGGATCATTAGATGGCCCCAGAAAGCTTACATTCACTGTAAGTAATTCAATGACCTGAGATACTTATTAAAGACAATATGATCTATAACAGAGACACAATATTCAGTGGACAATAGCAAGGAGCAGAAGGATAACATCTTCAGAGGATTTCAGCAGTTCTGTAACATCAGAAGTATGAGTTGCCCTGGTCACATGTGAAATCCATGTACCATGTACCCATCTCCAGTGGGTTTGTCCTCCATGTATGGTCCTCTGCCACACAGATTCATGATCTATGCCTCTTCACACATATTCTATGACCACTTATGCTCCCTACAATAGTTCCTTACCTCCAGTGATTCCCTGTTCATATGTATATGACCTCCTCCAGGAGTCGTGTGGTAACTAGCTTATAGATCATATGGATCATATCTCATGCATAAGTACAAAGACCTTTTCTTGTCACCTTTTTATCGTATTGTTAGATTAAATGTTATCTGTTTTGAACTCTATGTCCTCTAGCTAACTGGCAAGAAAAACCACATATGTGTGTGGGGGGGAGATTGGCAAACTATGGATAAAGATCTACAGAATAATCTCTTTGTGTCTCTCTATCTCTGTCTCTCTGTCTTTCTCCCTCTCTTCTTTGCATTTTTCTCCTCCCCTCTCTTTCTCTTTCCATCTCTGTCTCTCCCTCTCTTCTTTCCCTTTCTCTCCCTCCCTCTCTTTCTCTTTCTATCTCTTGCCCTCTCCCTCTTCCTTCCTCCTTCCCTTCACCTCAACCCTCCACTACACAAATATAAAGAATATCAAACTTGAGGTACCTCTTCTTATATTAGATGTATCATTTACCTCATATGTATATTATACGTTATATATACATATATGTGTATGTGTTATATTTGTATATATGATTTATAGGTGTGAATATTCGGGGTAGTTTATAAGTTTTGGGCCTCTTCTGTTTCCTAACTCTAAACCATGATTTCCAATATATTTTTCATTATTTCCCCCTGTATTCACTGTGCTTTGAAGTCAGCTGCTATCAATGTATATTCTGAGTTGGTCTAAAGGATTGTATCAAGGATTCCTTTTTCTCCATCTTTCTCCTTTTCAATAGATAGTAACATCTGGAAGGGACATTCAATCCCACTTCCTCATTCTACAGATGTTAGTACATGGACTTTCTTACCTACATGCTGGTCTTGTTTTCCTTTTGCTCATCATGAGCCCTAGAGATGAGATGACTGAAGTTATGGGTTTTTAACATTTTTCTGAAGTACATTTTGCAAACCCATTCCTTCATATTCTTTCTTGATTGTCTTTCCAACGAGAACTCAAGAACCATTCTTCCATAAAGTCACATATCCTTTGTTTAGTTTCAAAATAGTGAGCATTGACATGGTTCACTATTTCCAATAAGGACCAGGAGTTGAGCTTGGAGAAAGAGATCATATTTAGAGGACCAGAGTTGAATTCATGTTTATACATGTGTACAGGATAGAGCACTGGAGTTGGAGTTAAGAAGACACGAGTTCAAATCCTGCCTCGGACAATTAATAACTGTGTCATCTGGGGCAAGTCACTTTATTCAGCCTTGGTTTCCTCATCTGTAAATAAAAATAATAAAATTTACTTCATTCTTATTGTAAAGCTCAAATGAGGTTTTATTATCATACTCAAGTATGACTCATGATCCCATTTGGGATTTTCTTGGCAAAGATGCTAGAATTGCTTGCCATTTCCTTCTCTACTTCATTCACTTGTCCAGAGTCACATAGTTACTAAAGGTCTGAGACCAGATTTGATATTTTCTTGGTAAAGATACTGGAATGTCTTGCCATTTCCTGCTCCAGCTCATTTTACAGATGAGGAAACTGAGGTAAGCAGAGTTAAGTGACTTGCCCAGGTCACACAGCTAGAAATCACCTGAGACTGGATTTCAACTCAGGAAAAAGATTCTTCCTGATTCCTGCCTGGCTCTCTATCCATTGTGCTTTTGTTTTTCCTCATTTCTAAACATTGGTGTGCTGTGGTTCACAGGGTCATGAAAAAAATTGGACATGACAGAACAACAGCAGCCTGGTTATTCTAAGAGGCTGATGAGAAGGGGAGAAAATGTTCCACACACCAGGGGAAAAGCTGTCAAGGTAGAATATGGAATATACCAGGGAACAAGCCAGTTTGACTGTACCAAAGAGTTATGTGAACTAGAGTTAGGGTCTATCTAGACTGCAGTATCATTGTTAGAGGGAACTCTTGGGTGAAGAAACTCTCTATGATGCAGGTTGGTACCTTCTCTACAATTGAGTTTTGGAGAGCTCCCTGGAGCATAGGGAGGTTAAGTAACTCAGTATATGTCACAGACAAGTCTTGAAACCAGGTATTTCTGGTTTTGAGGCCAGCTCTTTCCTTCATATTAGTCTCATTGTGTGAGCTAGAACAACATGAGGTAATGCTAGAAACGGAGATGAACTCCAGACTATGGGAGTCTGAGAATTTCTTACCTTATTCTGGGGACAATAGGAAGTCATGAACCTTTTTGAGCAGGGGAGTGACATGGTCAGATCTGTAATTTAGGAATATTAATTTAATGGTTATGGGGTGGATAAATTAGAGAGGGGAGAGACTAGAGACCAATTAAAAGGCTATTGAAATAGTGCAGGTGAAAGGTAAAAAAGGCCAAAGTAGGAAAGGTCCTGTGTGAGTGGAGAGCAGACCATAGAAGGGGATGGGATGAGCCAGTGTCTAAGGTCCTGCCCAGCTCTAGACCCTGTGACCTAAATGCTCATAAAACCATTCTTATTGCACTAAAAGAAATAATTAGCACACCTTTTCATTTCAAATATCAGCTACATCTTTCCTCCAAAGGATACCCACCAAGCATCCTTTACCAACTTTGTCTGGACCTCCATTCAGCTTGGGGACACCCCCCCCCCCGCCTTCCTTAACCGAGCAAAGACAATTTGCTGAATATTCTGGTCTCCATCGCTAAAACGGGCTTTGTCCTCTGGCCTCCCAGGCTCTGTGCTGGCTTTATACCAGCTTCTTTTATTAATGTCCCCCCTCCCAATCCTCCAAGAGAGCTTTAATTAGCTGTGTCAAATTCTCTCTATAAATACAAATGGATGACATTCACCCACAGCAAAGAAATTTGAGGCAACTCAGGCAGGGTGCCTTGGGCAGGGAAAGTGAACAACCTGCTTTTTCTAGGACCAGAAATATGAGTTTAATATTGTGTGTGTACATGGACACAGGTGCAGGCACTGGGATCGAGGGGACACTGGAGTGACCGTCTGATGGGCTGGTTGCTAGGTGATAGCTCCATACCGTACTATAGCATCACTGGGTCCCAGATGGTTAGAACTAGAAGGGCTAGTCTAGTCTTCAGGGAAGGGACTTCTCAAAAGTCACACAGTCAGACAGTGGCTAAGCCAAGAGGGAAGTTTGGCTCAAGTGTGGCTGCCTTGCTGAATGGATTTGGGGAAAGTGTTGTAGAAGTAGGAATTAGTAGTGGTAGTAATTGTTGTTGTAAAGGGGTAGCTAGGCAATGGATAGAACACTGGGCTCAGAATCAGGAAGACTTATGACCTTAGACATTTACTAGCTGTGGACAAGCCACTTAATTCCATTTGTCTCAGTTTCCTCATTTGTAAAGTGAGCTAGAAAAGGAAAAAACAAAGTAGTCCAGTGTCTTTGCCAAGAAAACCCCAAATATGATCATAAAAAGTTGGACATGCAAGTACTTTAACATAATTAACATGTAGTGGATTTCCTGCCATCTGGGAGAGAAGTGGGGACTGGGGGGGGGGATTTGTAACAGAAAGCTTTGTAAGAGTCAATGTTGAAGAATTTCCCATACATGTGTTTTGCAAATAAAAAGCTTTAATTAAAAAAAAGTTGGACATGACCAAAAAACAACTGAACAGTGACAAAGAGTAGTAGTAGCAGTAGTAGTAGCAGCAGTAGTAGCAGTGGTGGTAGTAGTAGTATAATAGTAGTAGTAGTAGCAATGGTAGTAATAGTAGTGGTGGTAGTAGTAGCAATAGTGGTAGTAGTAGTAGTAGCAATGGTAGTAGTAGTAGTAGTGGTAGTAGTAGCAATAGTAGTGATAGTACTGGTAGTAGTAATAGTAGTAGTAGTGAGTAGTAGTAGTAGCAGTAGTAGTAGTGGTGGTGGTAGTAATAGTAGTAGTAGTAGCACTAGTATTTTAGCAGTAATAGTGGTAGTAGTAGTAGTAGTAGTAGTAGCAGCAATGGTAGTAGTAGTAGCAGCAGCAGTAGCAGTAGCAATAGTGGTAGTAGTATTCGTACAGCCCTACCTCTGCCCAGGTTGACTTTTCCTGCAGAATTGTCCTGTGATGAAAGGCAGATAGGAAACCTCCTTGTAGCCACAAGCATGTAGGGAAATCAGCTCTGTCCTAGCCTGACATGAACTTTGATTCAGCATGTGTACCCCCAGAGACTCCAAGAATGGACTTTTGGGTGAGATCCTTTTCTCTTTGAGTGAAGTAAGATTTCATCCCCCACCTGGTCAAAAAACCTATTTATTCTTGTTTTTTTTTTCTAGCAACTGTACACAGAACAATTCACCCAATTGCCGTTTTACTTCTTGCTTTAATAAATATGTTTGCTCACTACCTGTGATTATCTTTTGTGTAATAAGAAAGGGAGCTAAGCTGACCTAGTGTAAGCTAACTGCTTCTCTCCCCTTTCGAGTGAGCTGGAAAATTGGCTTTTATATTGATGCTCCCCTCCACCCCCAAGAGCATTGTGCCCCAGACTACAAACATCTGATGCATAATAGATATAATTCTACTTCAAATCCTCTTTTAGAGATAGAAGAATGATTCAGAGAGGGCCTAGCCATGGACCTCATCCTTTCCCTACAAAGGCAGAAAGCAAAGGCTGATGAGGCGATCTCTGATTATATCTATCTAGATGTCACCCCAGGTCCTGGTGGCCTGAGTTATTTATATCAGATGATTATAAATAAATCACTTTACACATGTAAGAAATATCACAACCTTCTTTAAGGAGTCCCAAACCATCCTGTTGAAAAAACAGGCATGGAAAAGCATTATTGTGGAAGAAAATTCTAGACTTAGCACCCAGAAGTCTTGGGTTTAAATCCAATCACAGATGCTTAAGTCACTCTGAACTTCCATTTCCTCATCTGGAAAATGAGGGTAATGGTGCTCTCGTGTCCTGTTCAGATTGTCATAGTATGGAACTCAGTGGGAGCAGCTCAGCTCAGTAGAAAGAGCCCCAGATGGAAAGGGATTCACATTCCACCTCTGCTGCTTCCTACCTGTGCAATTTTTCCTATTGACTGCCTCGAAGCCTCAGTTTCCTCATTTGTAAAATGAAAACATGTGACTAGTTGACCTCTGACATGCTTTCTGGCTCTCAGGTCTCTGACTTATTTGGCTATGAGAATTCTTTGTGCGAGTTAAGGAGGAAGGTTGTGATGAAATCAGGTAGGGCCTCCTGGAGGAGGTAGCATTGTTACTGGACTTTACAGGATATGCAGAAATCCAACACAATGAGGGAGGAACATGGAGGCAGTCTATAGACAAAGAAAATAGCATAAATGAAGAAGCAGAGGGATGAGAATACAGAGTATCTGAACAGAATAGACTGGCATGGATAGCATGTAAAGGGTAGCGGCGTAAGATTGATTCATGCTAGATATTGGGGAATCTTTAATGTTGGACAAAGGAATATGATCTTTACTTGTCAAACAATAGGTAGCTATTGAAGAATTCTGAGCAGAAAGTAAAATGACCAGCTCTCCATATAAGAAAGAGTCCTCAGAGTGACATGAAGGCTGCATTGTATGTATGGATAAAGGTGGCGAGGAAGAATGGACGCAAGAAGACTTGTTAACAGGTTATGGCAATAAGCCTAGGTGGATGATAATGAGGGGCCGATACTAGGTGGGAGAGGTGGGGAGAGAGAAGAGGCAGATGCAACAGATATTGCTAAGGAGAAGTCAAGGAGATTTAGGAACTGATCAGATATGAGAGATGAGGGAAACAGAGGGATAAAGCCAACTCCTAAGGTATAGATTTGGAGGAGAGAATATGTAGTTTTGCCATAGATAGTAATATGTCCTCAACATTTAGCACTGTCCTATCTTATAGGATTAATTTTATATGACTACCTTCCATATGCTGCCCATGCTAGTCAGACTCTCCAACATATGCATTGAATCCTCATCCCTCTGAGTCTCTACTAAGAGGTGAGTCTGGTTTAGGGGAAAGATGAAAAACTCAACTTTGGACAGACTGACCTCAAGATGCCAGGGACAGGAGGGAAGCTTTGAGGTGGAGATCTCTTGTGAGCAGCTCACAATGTGGGTGTTGGGCTCTGATTGGGAGATAGAGATAGATAGAGAGATACATACATACATACATATATGGACAATATAGATAGATGGTGGATGAATCAATGATAGGTAGATAGATAAAATGAATACATAGCTAGAAAGAAGTTAGACAGGATAGATAGGCAGAATAGACATGTAGATAGACAGATAGATAGATAGAATAGTAGATAGATAGAAAATATAGATGGATAGATGATGGATAAATCAATGATAGGTAGATAGATAAAATGGATACATAGTTAGAAATAAGTTAGATGGGATAAATAGATAGAATAGACAGATAGACAGACAGAATCGATAGATAGATAGGATAGATAGATAGATGGACAATATAGATAGATAGATGAACAATATGGATAGATGATAGATAAATCAATGATAGATAAAATGGATGCATACTTAGAAATAGGTTAGACAGATAGGATATAGACAGGTAGACAGAAAGACAGATAGATAGATAGAATAGATAGACAATATAGATGGATAAATGATGGATGAATCGATGATAGGTAGATAAAATGGATACATAGAAGTGTTAGACAGATAGGATAGATAGACAGACAGACATAATAGATAGATATAGACATAATATGTAGATAGATGAATAGATGATGGATGAATCAATGACAGGTAGATAGCTAAATTGGATACATAGAAATAAGTTAGACAGATAGGATAGAGAGACAGATAGTCAGGATAGGTAGACAGAATAGATAGATAGGATAGACAAATAGATAAACAGACAGACTAGATATAGATATACATGTGTAGATTTAGATAGACATACATCCATAGTTATAAATATGGGTTTGAGAATCATTCATATAAAAAGGAAAATTGAAACATTAGAAGGGAGTGAGTTTGCCAAGGAAGATAGTGTCATGAGAAGAGAGAATGGTGTATTGGGAAATACCCACATTAAGAAAGATGATGTCGAGACAGAGATAATGTGGTTTGAGAGCAAAAAGGAAAATCTGAAGTGTGTAGTGTCTCTGAAACTAGGGGAAAGGAGACTATTCAGCAGGAGATAATGAATAACTATACCAAAAGCCATAGAGAAATTACAGAGAATACAGATTTATAAAAGGCCATTGATGATTAGGAAGTATTGATGCCCTTTGAGAAAGAAATTCATTTCACTCCACTGATAGAAGCAGAATCTAGATCACAAAAGAGTGAAAGAACAGTGGGCAGTGCAGGAGGGGAGGCACTTAAGAGACAGAATGTTCCTGTTTTGCTGCATTGGCCCTGTGTGAATGTCTTTATTAAGAGCATGCCCTCCCCGAGGCCCTCAGCCAAATAGGAAACAGCAGTGGTCCATGCCCCCTTGGGTTTACTCTCTAACACAGACACATAAACATATATGATACTGCAGAGAAATGGGATGAAAATTCCTTCACCAAGGCAGACCATGGCTGGATTTCTTCCCTTCGGTGTCAAAGCAATCTTGGAGCAGCTGAAAGAATGCCAAGAACAGCCAGATGTGGCCATCTTGGGGACACCATCACTTCTCCCTTCAGCCCCAGAAGGCTTTGAGGAAGGGGTAGAATTTCAAGAACTAAATGGATGATTGAAGGTATTATCTGGAAACGGTCCCAATTTAGAGAACATGGGGGAAGTTAATTGTGTTGAAGCCAGGGGAAGGTCAATCTCATGGACCTGTGGATGTGCATTGGATTTTGATGAGACCTCAGTGAAAGTTTTAACTTGTTTATGTAGTTAACAAGCTTGTGTGTGATCACTGATCATCCAAGGAATTAGAGATCTGGGCTGTAAGTGAAGAATTTTGGCCTGAGAGTCTCTGCCAGAAATGACTTAAATGGGAGGGAAGGTATTGCTAAGGAAATCATGGGAAAGACTGGATGTATTGATAGAGAGAAAGTATTCCTTCTCCCAGCAGCTCTATCTAGGATGCAACTCTTATTGCTTGTTGAGGCAATTGGGGTTAAATGACTTGCTTAAGTGTCTGAGACCAGATTTGAACTGGGGTCCTCCTGATTTCAGGGATAATGCTCTAACCACTGCACCACCTAGCTGCTCCAAGGATGCAACTTTTGAAGAGCAGAAGATAGGATAGACAGATAGATAGACAGACGGAATAGATAAATAGACAGAATAGGCAGATAGATAGATAGATGGACAATATAGATGGATAGATAATGGATGAATCAATGATAGGTTAGATAGATAGCTAAATTGGATACATAGTTGGAAATAAGTTAGACAGATAGGATTGACAGACAGACAGGATAGGTCTGTCTTAGATATGGTGACTTAGAAGTCCTTTCTTTACAGGGTTCCCCTTTGAAAGCAGACAGATGGACTAAACCACCTCTCACGCTCCTCCCAGGCCCCAGATTATGTGTTTCAGAAAATGGGTTTAATAAACATTTATTAAGTGTTCACTTTACGTATGTGATTGGAATCAAATATTTATTTGACTTGGTTGTAGCCCCAGAGGATTAAATTCTTTTTTCTCATGCATTCAATAAATCAGTGATGAGGGACATGAGAATCCAGGTTGCAGGCTGGGAAAATCAGGGAATTCTTCGAAACTTAGATAGAATTTGAGGTAGGACCTGAATGACTGGGGATATTAGATTGGCAATAAGGAAGGGGAATCAAGATCAGATGAAATGAAATATACAAAGGAAGATTTGGATATGGGAATTCAGAAAACTTACTTGACACCAGATATGGTGTGCAAACCTGTAATCCCTTTCCACCCCACCCCGTATTCACCCACAATGGCTAATGCCAATTGGACATCTGTGCTAAACCTGGCATGAAAATGAACCACTGCTCTCCTTGAGGAGCCCGGGTCAGAAATGGAGAAGTCAAAGTTTCCACAATGATGAGTAGTAGGATTGGGCCATAAGTAACGCTTCTACACTGGGTGAGATAGGGAAGCCTCAGTTTCAAATATACATCTATATGCTTGTATGTTTGTGTATGTTTATAATTGGAAGACACGCTCAACTTCAGCTGAAGGTTAGTAAAAATAAAGATGTATTTTTCCCATATATATATATATATGTATGTATATATATATATATATATATATATAAACTGAGTTGCAAATGAATGAGGAAAGTATTCAATGAGTGAATAGGAAGAGAAAAAATGAACCTGTGGGGAATGGACAGAGTACTTACTTAATATCCTGGTTCTTAATTAAGCTGGAATCAGAGGGAGATGATATATCATGATACATCGCAGTCTAGGACTTCAATCCTGCCCTACTCCCATCCCTAGATCTGAATGAAAGAATATCATACATGGATGTTAATTACATTTAGCCACATACTAGTTGTTTAAAGCAGACATCTTCTGAGCTTTTCTAGATTTGTGAGAGAAAAACCACTGTTTAGTGATGATTATATACGTATGAGGAAAGATAGAAAAGGGACAACATTTGTGTGACTATGAGAGTCACATAGCAACATCAAACCATGCATCTAGAACAATGCAAGGCAAAGGTTCTTCACCTTTTTTGGAGGTATTGGCCCTTTTGGCAGTACCTGGAAGCTTGCGGGTCCCTTCTCAGAATCATATATATCATATATATTTATTGTTAACATTCATTTTTTAAAAAAATTAAGTTCCAAATTTTCTTCCTCTCTCCCAGTCCTCACCCATCCATTGAGAACTGAAGTGATATAATATTAATTATACATGTAAAGTTACACAAAACATATTCCTATAATTTCCATATTAAAAAATACACATATACAATAAAAAGCAAGAAACATAAAGAAAGTAGAAAATTATGTTTTAATCTACATTCAAAGTTCATCATTTCTCTCTCTCTGGAGGTAAATTGCATTTTTCATCATAAATTTTTTGGAATTGTTATGTCATTATATTGATTAAAATAATTGTCTTGCACAGTTGATGATTATCTAGTATTGTTGTTACTGTATACAGTGTTCCCCTGGTTCTGCTCAATTAACTTTTTATCAGTTTATATAAGTCTTCCCAGGTTTTTCTGAAATTATACTACTTGTCATTTCTTATAATACTTTATCATGTGTTCCATTATCATATGTCTTTTTAAAGTTATATAATTGTAAGAAATGCTAAATTTCCATCAGGGATTAGTAAAAATAAGGTGCATTTTTCATTCTCAAATTCATAGACCCTCTTGAAATCTGTCCATTAACCCCCTCACAAATCCCAGACTAAGAATCTTTGATAGAAGGGGGAATAATGGACATTAAATACCCTTAAAAAGGTGAGTATCAGATTTAGGGAGCTTTGAATGTCATGCGAAAGAGTCTGGCTCCTATACCATAGGCACTGGGAGCTGAGCCATTGACAGTTTTTAGCAGAGGATGACATAAAGGAAGCCCCGTTTCTGGGAATGTTGGCAGTGGTAGCAGCGTGTAAGGTACATAGGAGAGAGTAGTTGTTGTTCATCCTTTGTTTTTGAAAAGGATCAATGACATCACCCTATGACTTGTACATGAATTGGATTTAAATTAGGCAGAGCTGCACAGAGTCAGCAGCCTCCCTGTCTCTTTCAGGGTCATTGAAGTCCAGTGACAGGATAAAAGTCCAGACAACTGGCAATTGCTCCAGATGCAATGAATGACCTTTGCATCTACATTGTCTGACCAAGCTCTCCACAGTGTGCCTTTCATCCATCTTCATGGCCATTGGAACAAATTGTTCTCATCCGTTCATTCCACCAAGAGAAGTCTTCATATACTTGGGGTACAGATCCCCCCAACTCACTGATGGGGTTTGAGACCTGTCGGTTACCTTCACTTTGGTGTAGCCCATTTGCCTATGGGTATGGCCACTGTGCATGCTGTAACTTTTCGGAACCACAGGTGAAAATTGGGTGGATGAAGAGGAAACCAAAGGTGAATGAACAGTCTTAAAAAAATACTAGTACCTCTGTTGCTGGTCCCTCTGAACACCCCCATTCAGTAAGAGTGATTATGAGGCTGTTCCAGTAGGCAAGGAGGTAGGCTAACCTAGAGTGGGGGCAGCTGAAATGCAGGAGAACATAAAAATGATGCCAGAGGCAACAAGAGAACAGGTTGTATTTGGTGCCTGATTGAAAATGGAGAGTCAAAGGAGAAGGAGGGGTTAAAGATGACCCCAAGGTTCCCTCCTCCATCTGTCTGCTCAAGAATGGTTTTGGGATTCAAGATGTCCCAGCTCTGGTGGCTATTTGGCATCTGTGGCTTTAGAATTTCTTCTATAAAAATCAATAAGACCTTATGAAAAACAATAACTACAAGAAAAATATAGAAGGGGTTGAACTATTTAGCCCTCCCTCTGGGTTGTTCACACCCTTTATCTTGGTTATTTTTGGAAATATTCTGCCTAAGTATATTATAGGTGAGGTAACGGAGGTCATGCCGGCAGTATATATGGGGCTTTAACCCAAGTCTCCCCCTCTCCAGTTTAGTGTATTGGTCAGTTTTTCTCCTTTGGAGTGCCTGGGAAGAGGGAGGAAGAAGTTAGTTCTAATTCTGAATGGGAGCAAACACTGAGAAGGTTTTCACAAAGGTCTACTTGGCTTTTCCCCTGCCTCCATGCAGCACTAGCCCTGAGTTGCCCTGCAGAGCCTGGGGTCCTACAGTGATCCTCAGAGAACAGCTAAAGACTGCCAGGGCTGTAAGATGGGACTGTGCTCTCTCCTTTTTTCCCAGGCAGGCTCATCTTGAGATAATGGATGTAAAACACTCTGATGTCTTGGGAAGGTGAGATTTAAATATGAGGTGTTGGAGATTCAGGACATTTACAAAGAGTGGTATTTAAACATTCATCTGAAGGCCTTCTCTTTCCCCTGACATTTAGAGCCAATTGGACATTGCTGCTCTAGGCTGACCCATCCTTGGGACTGGCCCCAGGAAACGCAGTTCATCAGGACCTCCCTGTCTTGGATGCATTTCAACAGGTCTTAGAGCTGCCGGACAAAGGTCACCTGAGCCAATCTCCTGCCTCTGCCTTTTACTTCCCATGTTTGACAGAGGAAATTTTCTTTTAAACTAGGAGTCAGGGATGGGGAGAAAAGCTACCAGATGGGGTGGAGGGGGAGGTCCCAGGGGCAATTGAGGATGAAGTGAGAGAAGAAGGATGAAGTTTGCTCATCTTGGCTCCCTGAGCATGTCGGCTTCTAAGTCTCCTGCTAAGACATGTTAAGTCTCCTGCAGAGGCTGCCTGGTGTTCAGAAAGCTTTAGAGGCTCAACCAGTAGGAATTAATTGAATTAAAAAAAGAATTGCTAGCATTCATATAGCACCTTAATGTCTGCAAAGACACTCACAAATACTAGTTTGTTCTCGTAACAAAACTATCAGGCAAATGCTAGTATTATCATCCCAGTTTTACTGATGTAGGAACTGAGGCAGAAAAGAGGTTCACAGGGCTACAAGTGTCTGAGGCACTCTAAAATAGTGGCCACAGGGTCACCTGATATACTGGGAGAGAAGACGCCGAGACACAACTGAATCAGTATTGGTTCCCCTCCTGGCGTGAGTGATTTTATATTATTAACACAAGGGATTTACCAAATGGGACCTAAGAAGCTGAAAAATGATGTTTTCTTGCTTTTTCCTCAATCAGTTCCTTCTTGGGCATGGCAAGAAGAAGGACTTCTCACTCACAATCTTTTCCCTGAACTAGCCACTTAATCCTATTTCTCAGGCAACTTAGCTTTAGGGCTGGACTTCTAACACTGGTCTCATCATAGCCAAACCAGAAAAAAATATATAATACCAGAAGAAACACAGATTTAAGGTCCCTGGTGATTTTGGCTAAGGGCTGCCTATGATCTGTGAATTCTTAGAGCCATCCATGGATTTTATACCCATTTTACTGCTGGCAAAATCGAGGTCCAAAAAGGAATTGTAAAGGCTGATATTAGGACCCCTTTAATATGATTTGAGAGATCCTGAAAGGCCAATATATACTTCTTCTGATTAGCCTACCATGTTGTCTCAAGTGTCTACCTAGTAAACTCAATGTTAGAGTCATTCCCTTTAGTGAAGACCCCCAACTATTTGGTAAACACCACGGCATCCATCCTCCTGCTGGCTCCCCCATGTTCTTTTAGACTTCTCACGAAGGGGTCACAGATTGCCCTACCTCTGACACAGGGATGTAAGGAAGGGAATTATGATAGAAAGAAATCAGAAAACCAAGCTTTGACCTAGTAAAAAAAAAATTGAATTACAATAGGAAGAAATCAGAAGACCAAGCCTTGACCTAGTATTTTCAAAGAACGATGGTCAGTGCTGACCAACAAAGACACCTCTGGAGTATGATTAGAGGGGTGCTGAAAGACCCACTTGCCCTGAATAAATCCTTCCCCCACACACACTTAAACCCATTTTCCTAACAAAGTGTCTGCAGTGTCCAGTCTGAAACTCAGCATTAGAACAATTCCTTTGAGTTAAAGTTGTGGCAGTTAACCACAGTGGATAGAGCATTGGGCCCAGATTCTGGAGGACTTGCATTCAAATCCAGCCTCAGGCACTTACTACCTACATGATTTTAAACAAGTCACTTATCCTCTGAGTGCCTCAGTTTCTCCAACTGTAAAATACAGAAAATAATAACATATATCTCCTAGAATTCCTCTGTGAATGAGGATCAAATATATGTAAATTTTGATGTAAAGGCAGTAATGTGGGCATTTGGGATAGCCTACAGAAGAAATAATACAGGTAATTATAATATAATATAATAACTAAAATAATAGGTAATACAGAAAGAAGTAGTAAGTAAATAGGTATGAGGTTTGGGGTGCTAAAGTGAGGAAGAGGGAGCTGCTAAAGGAGAATAGGAGCAACTCCAGAGTCTTAGGGAATCTTCTGTCCCTAACATGAGAATGGAAGGTTCCTGAGGGCAGGAATTTGTAACCCAAATGCTTTCCATAGTACCTAGTATACTTTGCTAGTAGGTGCTTAATAAATGCTAATTGACTCACTAATCAGACTCCAAATTGCTTGAAAGCAAGGGATATTTCTTTTTTTTTCTTTTTTTTTTTTTTTTTTTTTGCTGAGGCAATTGGGTTAAGTGAGTTGCCCAGGGTCACACAGCTAGGGAATGTTAAGTGTCTGAGACCAGATTTGAACTCAGGTCCTCCTGACTTCAGGGCTGGTGCTCTATCCACTGCGCCACCCAGCTGCCCCTGAAAGCAAGGGGTATTTCTTTAATTTCTTAGAATCAGCCTCAGAACATAGCACTCCTCTAATCTATAGGAGACAGATCTCTTTGATTGACCCTGCAGGTGAACAGTGCTCAGGGTCCAAGACTGAAAAGAAGAAAGAAGTGGGTTGGATTATATTTGAGGAAATTGTGTTGTACTTTGATTGTCCCCAAACTATTTATTTCCTGATACAAAAGTCTATCTTTCCAACACCAATAGTCTCTTGGGAAACTGTACCATCGAAAAATATATAATGCAGACACAATCTCCAAAGCATCAAAATTATGGGTGATCCAAGGACAATGGAGAGCCTCACAGTAAGGGGACATAAGCGGGGTCTAGTGTTCAGGCCACAAGCACTGCTGAGTGAGAAGTAGAGGAAGGGTCATTTGTCACAGATATACCTCACCATTAAGAGAAGGAGAAATAATAACCAAGGGGACGGAATAATAAAGGATTTGCCCAAATGAAGTAAAGGGGACCACAAAAGGCTACACTGGGAAGAAAGAACCTTTTTGAAGGGTTTCTGGGATAGCACTGGGCATTAATGGCATAGAATAAATGAGAAAGCTTCTAAAGGGGCACTAGAGGAAGGGGTATCCATGTCAGTGAAAGCAAAGCTCCATCAATGTATCAAAGGTTTGATTGATCCACCTTTGTTTGGGGATGGATAGCCCTGGGCCTGCCAATGACTCAGGCCCCTCAGCTCTTAGGCTTCTGTCTTGTCACTCAACCGACTGCTAATTTCCCTTTTTAATTAACTGCTGCTGACCTAGGGTGTTATTTTCCATCTCCATCTTGTTTGCCCAAAGAAATGAGTTGGTAGAGACCAATAGAGTCTAATAAAGCTGCAGGATCCATCTCTCTCCTCTCTCTGTCTGTCTGTCTGTCCATCTTTGTCTGTCTGTGTCTGTCTGACTCCTTCCCTCCTCTCTCTAGATCTGTCTCTGTTTCTGACCATATCTATCTCTGTCTCTATCTATCTCTCTGTCTGTCTCTCTTTTATTTCTCTTTGCTCATCAGATGCCTACTTTAACTACAAGCTCACATTCAGAAGGGAGAGTCAAGTGGTTTTGGAGAAATGGTCTCTATGTAGAAAAAGTGTGTGTGTGTGTGTGTGTGTGTGTGTGTGTGTGTGTATAAAGCATTTAGAAAGTATAGTTTGGTCTCCTCCCTCTGGGAGACAAGCTCAGCATGGATTATGATGCTCCCCTTCCTCTTCCCCTATCTACCTCTCCTCTCCCCTTCCACACCCCATGTTTGCTGAAGGTGATGCCTTCTAGTTTGGTCAACAAGTATTTATGAAGTGCTCACCCTGTGCCAGACACCTCTGGGGATACAGAAAAAGGCAGAAACATGGTCCTTGCTCTCAAGGAGGAACATGAGGAGAATCCCTCCCCTTCTGACAGGGCTCGTCACACATGAAGCTGTCATCCAGCAATGTGATGACCTTTTTTTTTTTTTTTGCAAAACATATGTATGGGTAATTCTTCAACATTGACCCTTGCAAAGCTTTCTGTTACAAATTTCCCCTCCTAGTCTCCACCCCTCCCCTAGATGGCAGGAAATGTACTACATGTTAATTATGTTAAAATACTTGATAAATCAAATATCTGTATACATATTTCCACACTTATCATTGTTGTGCAAGAAAAATTGTATCTACAAGAAAGAAATATCAGAGAAAGGAAATACTATGTAAGCAAACATCAATCGAGAGCATGAAAATATTATGTTGTGGTCCACATTTCACATCCCTCTCTCTGGGTGTATATGGCTTTCTTCAGTGAACAATTGGAAGTGGTTTGGAACATTTCATAGTTGAAGAGAGCCATGTCCATCAGAATTGATCGTCATATAGTATTGTTGTTGCCGTGTATAATGATCTCCTGGTTCTGCTCATTTCACTTAGCATCAGTTCATACAAGTCTCTCCAGGCCTCTCTGAAATCATCCTGCTGGTCGTTTCTTACAGAGCAATAATATTCCATAACATTCATATACCATAATTTATTCAGACACTCTCCAATTGATGGGCATCCATTCAGTTTCCAGTTTCTAGCCAATGTGATGACCTTTATGGATAAGGGTGATTAGACAGTAAGTTCTGTGAGGGCAGAAACTCCCTCTGTCTTCATTTTTGCATCACCAGCACCACTTCTTGCACATAATAGGGATTTAATTATTTGAACTGAATCAAGTACCTCTATTTACACTGCTACATCCCAGGTAATTTCTCTGGCCACAAATCAGTCCTGTTGTATTTTCTTATTCCAGGTTATTCCCACAGTTCTTTCTAAGGAGTATCAAGAAAGTGAAACTTGAAAATAGGAGTAAATGAGGTGCAATGCAAAGAAAGGGGAGGCTGAGGAGCTGGGTTTAAATCCTGCCTCTGGTATTTACTTCCTGTGTGATACTGAGCAAATCATTCCACTTTCCTGAAAACTAAATGAGGAGCTGGATTAAATTGCCCTTAAGGTATTCTAGATGAATCAGAAAATTCAATTCAATAAACATTTAGTAAGTGCCTACTATGTGTCAAGCACAGCGCTAAATCAAAGATACAAAAGAAGCACAAGACAGTTCCTACCCTTAAGGAGCTTACAATCTAATGGGGGAGACAACATGCAAACAAATCTAGACAAAGTCAGCTAGATACAGAATAAATAGGAAATGATTGAGAGAAAGGATTGGAATTAAGAGGAGTTGAGGAAATCATCTTGTAGAACACGAGACTTAAAGAAAGACAGGGATGGCAGAAGAAAGAGCATTCCAGGCATGGGGGACAGTCAGAGGACCAAGAGATGAAGTATCTTGTTTGTGGAACAGCCAGGAGACCATTGTCACTGGATTAAAGAGTACACATGGAAGAGTGAGAGAAGGGGAGGATAGGGTCTGGATTATGAAGGGCTTGAAATGCTAGGGTACTTTGTATTTGTTCCTGGTGGCAATAGGGAACTTTTGGTGTTAATTATTGAGTAGGAGGAAGGGATGGTGACATCATCAGACTTATTTTCTAGGTAAATCACTTTTGGGATTGAATGGAGGATGTATTAGAGGAGGGGACACACTTTTGGGGCAGGCAGACCCTCACTCTCCCAGCAGGTTATATAAGCAAAGACCGAATGGCCACTTGCCTGGCCTGTTGTTGAGGAGACGCACGTTCAGAAGTTGGTGGATTAGCTGACCTCAGATGTGCCTGAGCTTCTGTGATTCAGTGAAAGGTTGCCAACCCTTTTTTAAAGTCTTGACAGGAGGTATTCAGAATGCAGAGAGTTATAATAAGGCTTCTTCTGTTAAAAAAAATTGATACCTGAGAGTTTTCTTATGACACTGCCCTCAGGAGATCCAGGTCATAAGAGGGAAGCCATCTCATCTGGATGCCATGTATGGGCATTTCAAATATGGGCTCCTACCATGGATCTGTCTTGTTCCATTCGATAATGGATAGAGGGATAGACTAGGAGTTAGGAAGACCTGAGTTCAAATTCTCCTTCCAGTAATTACTAACTATGTGATCTCCGGTAAATCATTTTACCACTTGAAAGCCTCAGTTTTCTCATCTGTAAAAAGAAGAGGGTCGATTTCACATCTCCAAGGTCCCTGTCAGTTCTAAATCTATGATGCTATGATCTCTGACTCACAATTCTTTTTTTTTCAAGGCTCAGCTTAAGGGTCAACTTTTTGATGTCTTTCTTGATCTTCCCCTCTCCCCTCAAGTTGTTATATTACCTTTCTTCAAATTAACCTATCTGAACTAATCCATCTATATGTATATGTAACATCAAGAGAAAAGTAATAATTTATCAATAAACTTGGAGTCAGGAAGATTTAACATGATTTAAAACATATCTTATAGGCACTGACTCACTTGATGCTTGTCTGGCAGTGCACATCTTTATTTTAAGATAAGGGACACAAGGACCAAAAAGGTTAAGAGACCTGTTTTAGTAATTAGTCTTATCCCCATTTTACAGATGAGAAAATTGAGCCATAACATGGCTAGTAGGCATATTGAAGAATGCTTATTAAAGGGATGTGGTATAGTGAGGGCTGTCCATGTTAGACATTGGTGCCCAGAGTTCTCAGCCTGCCATTGCTCTTCTCTGTTCCACCCCATTCTTCCTGTCCGCATGGGGTGGATAATCTAATTTGGGACCTGAACCATTAGCACTTAAGAACACATGGAGCATCTCCTCATCTGGGCTCCAGTGTAGGTCACCTACTATTCCTGAAGGTGGTCAGAATCTGTTCTTTTTTGGACAGCTCTAATTGTTGTTCCATCAAAACCTAAACCTCCATGTTTCCTCACCATTGCTAGTTTTGCTCTGTGGGGCCAACCAGGGGAAAAAAATAACAAACCTGCTAATCTTTCAATATGTGGAGACTGATATAACATCCTTCCTAAGATCTCCAAGGTCTCTTCGAACTTGGAAATCATATATTCTGCTATGGCTACATTGGGAAGAACTGCACAAGTATCCCAGCTTTGTGCTTCTTCAACAGAAGTCAGTTCAGAATCCGGGGCCAGCCAGACTTTTGGCCTCTGTGTTTAGAGGGAACTGTATCCCTGATCATTTTTTAGAACAGGGTAAGGAGTTCTGAGTGATTGAAATGATCTTAATTTATCTAAGAAGGTGAAGAGCAGTCCCAGGATTCCTGAAATAGAAAGGAAGTATCTCCCAACTTCTTCCTGCAAAAGATCTATTTGTAACACTAATGAGTTCCTGAACTTCATGAACAAACTGACAATTATCTACAAATTCTTCGATCATGAAATCCTCTGAGAACAAAACTTCTTTTAACAAAAATGGCCCAGATATGGAAAGGGAGCGGCAAATATTCTGTTCTCCTTCATGTTAAGGCAACTGAGAAGTTCTTGGCTCTATTGTGGGTACAGACCTCTATGAGAATACTCCTAGGGATATGAATGACCTCTTTTAATGGGTGCAGTGTTTGTCCTGATGTCCATGGGGAGAAACCAGCATCAAAGTTCAGGAGTGCTTCCTTTGGGTTAATAGCAATGGAACTAGGAACAAATGATGGAAACAAAAAGTTGCTATCCATGAGCTGGTAGGATATGTGGGATGGCCATAGCTCTGAGGTTATTTCTATTCTATGTCTTCAAAAAATTAATGTAATATTCTATTTTCTCTCAGTTACATGTAAAACCTATTTTAAAACTTTTTTCTCCAAAATTTGTGTTCCAAATTCTCTCCATCCCTTTCTTCCTCTCCCTCAGAAAAGACAAGTAATTTGACATAAGTTATACATATGTGGTTGTACAAAGTATATTTCCACATAAATCAATAAAGAAAACACAAACACACACACACCAAAATAAAGAAAGTAAATAAAAAAATATCTTCAATATGCATCCAGACTCCACCAGTTCTTTCTTTTTTATCCTTGGCCTAAAAGGAGCCAAAAAGAAAGTTTGTCACTAATACACTAGATGGTACAGTGATTAGAATGCAGAGTGATTAGAGTAAGGAAGATGAGTTCAAATTCTGCCTTCTCTGATCACTTACTTCATGTCTCCAGGCAAGTTAAGTCTTTGTCTCAGTTCCCTTGTCCTTAAATGAGAATGCTGGATTTTCTCTAAAGTCTGACCAGCTCTAAATCTATGATACCAAGAATGATAAAGACATTAACAGAAAGATACATGTCTGTTCACAGTCAGTACAGTGGACAATTTTTGGAGCTTTTTTAATGGAAAAGTCACTTCTTAGTCTTGGAGTCTTAGTACCATGGACAGAAAATTTGGAGTAAAACCTTGCCTCCAATGTTTGCCTTGGATGTTAAGTCATTTAGTCCCTCTGGCCCTTAATTCCTTATCTCTAAAATGAAGAGATTAGACTGGGCAACATCCAAAATCTCTTCTAGCTCTCCCACTGGGACCCTGTGAGTTGCTTTTGACTCTCTCCATCATCCTCCCTGCCCCTAGATTCAGTCATGGCCAAAACTCATAGCTTCTCCATCATTAACTCTATTATCTGTCCCCATCTCTCTGGTCACTCACTAGGTATCACCCTAGTTTAGGCCTTTATCACAATTAGAATAGGCTGGACTGTTGCTATCAATTTCTGACCAGGTATTCCTGATTCTTGGCTCCATTCTGCTCATCATCCTCTGTATAGCTATTGATATAATTGTCCTAATGCCCAAGTGTGACCATGATCCTAGCATCAAAAACCTTTGGTGGTTTCTTATTATCTCCAGGATACAGGCTCTGGAGACCCCTATGAAAGCATCTGGTAAAATCAATAGACCCCTTTCCAGAATCCTCAATAAACATTTATTAAACATCTTCTATGTCCCAAGTGCTGTGCTAAAGTACAAGGCATGCAAATGCAAAGAGAGAGAGGAAGAAGAGAAGGAGGAGGAGGGAGGGAGGGAGAGAGAAAGAGAGAGAGACTGAGAGAGAGAGACAGACAGAGAGAGAGAGAGAGAGAGAGAGAGAGAAAGAGAGAGAGAGGAAAAGAGGGAGAGAGGGAGGGGAAGAGCAGGGGAAAGGCAGGGGAGTGAAGGGCAGGGAAAGGGAGAGAGAGACAGAGAGAGAGAGAGAGAGAGAGAGAGAGAGAGAGAGAGAGAGAGAGA
>JAJPUD010003732.1:203773-231305 GCA_023553655.1 Myrmecobius fasciatus
AAGAAGAAGAAGAAGAAGAGGGAGGAGAAAAGGAGAGGGAGGAGAAAGAGGAGAGAGAGAAAGAAAGAAAAAGTCAAACAATGAAGGAAAATACTTTTATGAAGTGCTTATTCTATGTAAAGCATTACACTAAGCTTTGAGAACACAAATAGAAAAACAAGACTGTCTTTAGTCTAGGGAATTCCCATTCTAATAGGGGAGACAGCACATCTTGGTTTCGGCTGCAGGTCAGATGGAAAGGTCCCCCTGGTCCTCAGGATGCAGAGGTAAAGCAGATGGTAATACATCTTCTTTAATGTCATTTCTACTGCTAATCATATCCTTTGCAACGAGGGCATTGACACATACACACATCAATATTGGCAAGGGATTAGTAAGCGTTTGATGGACACAGGAGTGGCCAGGTGTGCAGGTGGGGACTGCCTGTGGGTTGTAAATGGGAGACTGGAGCCCTGGGGAGACATTGGGAGTAAAGATATAGATTGGGGAGTCATCTGCATAGAGGTGATAATTAAAGTCATGGAAAAGGATGAGATCACTGAGGAAGCAAGTATGGAAAGGGGGGCCAAAGATAGAGTTGTAGGGGATGTAAGAGAGAGGCAGGAGAACATGGTGGTAGGAGCACTAAAGCTGCAGGCAAAGGATCCTTTCTAGAATCCCAGCTCTGCAATTTCCAACCTGTGTGATCTTGGCCATGTCATCTCTCCTTTGTGTATCCCAGCTCCATCTTCTATGAAATAAAGAACTTCAACTAGATGATCTGTAAAGCCCTTTTTGAGGATTGAAGTTCGATAATTAGGGGGCAGAAGGATGAGTGGGAGAAAGAACAAAGGAGACAGAAAAGGATTTTTTTAAATGTTTTTTAACATATCTTTTGTTTTTAACATCACCTTTATAACCTAATGGCTTCCTTTTTTCCCCCTCCTCTCATGGCATATTTTATAACATTATAACATTATATATTATATACTACATATAATTACATGTTATAACATGTTATAATATAACATATTATATAAGTATTAAAAGGGGGAGGGGAGAAACAATTCAGTAAAATTAATCAAGATATTAAAAAAAATCTTACATTATATGTAGTATTCTATACACATTACCTCTTACCTCTGCAGAGAAGGAGGTACAAGGAACATATTTTGTCTCCTCCTTGAAATAATCAACTGGATGTTCCAAACAAACCTGAGCTCATTTCCATCCTTTTCTTACAATTGTTCTTTCCCCATTTTTTTTCATTGTTACTATTGAATATCTAGTGTTGCCTAGTCTCCCAGGCTTGAAACCCTAGTCACCTTTGATTCTTTCATTCCCATTACCTGAACATTAAATCAATCAGCTTTTTTGGTCTCTACAATAAATACTATTTCTACAAATTGCTCCATCCCTCCCCTCCTTTCTATTCACTGATACCGTCCTACCTCAGGCCTATATCATTTCTTATCTGTATTATATTTTTTATTAAAGCTTTTTATTCACAAAAACATATGCATGGGCAATTTTTCAACACTGACCCTTGCAAAACCTTCTGTTCCAAATTTTTTCCTCCTTCCCCCCACCTCCTCCCCTAGATGGCAGGTAGTCCAATATATGTTAAATATGTTAAAATATATGATAAATACAATATATGCATACATATTTTAGTTATCTTACTGCACAAGAAAAATTAGCTCAAGAAGGAGAAAACCTGAGAAAAAACAAAATGCAAGCAAACAACAATAGAAAGAGTGAAAATGCTATGTTATGGCCCACCATCCTCTCTCTGGATGTAGATGGCTCTCTTTTCATCACTGAACAATTGGAACTGGTTTGAATCATCTCTTTATTGAAGAAAGCCATGTCCATCAGAATTGATCATCATATAATCTTGTTGCCATATCACTTCTTATCTGACCTATTGGAATAACCTCCTAACTAGTCTCCTTGCCTCCACTCTATACTCTTTCCATTCCTTCCTCCATACAGATAGCACAATAATCTTTCTAATTCCCTGCTGAGATTGACATTCTTCTACTCAGAAATTTTCATTTACCTGGTGGGAAAAAACCCTCCTTTTCTTGGCATTCAAGGCTCTCCATCATCTGTCTTTGATCTATTTTTGGGGGGGAGGGCGTATCTCACACTATTTTCCTTGTACTCTACCCTAAAGACAAACAGGACCACTCCATATCCCCTAATCTTTTCTTGCTTTATCCCATCTCTCTCCTCTTTCTTTCCCCCCCTCCTTTTAATTTCCTTTATTATTTAAAATATTTTTATTTACTTTTTTTTTACTGTTTTGTACCTTCAACACCTTCACAACAATTTTCTGCTCCTCAATCAGGAAAGCATGCTTGATTCTGTCACGGCCACATTTAGCACACACGCAGCCACCATAAACCCTGCTGACATGCTTTTTTGTCTCTGATAGCCTCATAAGAACGTTAGGTCTCACTGCACAAACACCTCGAAGTCTTCCTGGGCACACAGGAAGGCTGATTTTGGTGTTTTTCCAACTTTGTTGGCATAAAGGTAAACAATTCTGTTACCTGGGGTTCATGACAGCTGAGTTTTGTTAGAAGCTGTATTGGAGGACACCTACAGTGTTATGACAGACGCTGAACCATTTTTAATTTCTGTCAGGTACATCACTGGAAGATGAGAAAAAAAGCTCCTTCCCTTTTATCATGCTATTTTCCATGCTGAGAATGGACTTCCTTCCACTCTCATCCAAATTTGATTTGTTAAAATCAAATCCTTTCTTCTAGGTCTCAGTTCTCCATAAAGTCTTATTTGATTCTTCCCCCAACAAAAACAACCATGTCTTCTTCAAATTTCTTCTAGGACCTTGTTTGGATTTCATTGCATTGAACACATTTCCTTGTATTACATCTGTCATCTTTTTGGGAGGGGCCTAGACCTCTCCCTTCCCTCCAGAAGACAGGTACTAGATCCTTCCTCATTTTGTATTTCTAGAACCCAGGATAATCCCCTACTAAAAACAAGCCAATAAGAAATACTAGATGAATTCAACAGAACAGAATCCTCACTAACCTGTCTACCCGGTGTGAAATGACCACTCTCAGATTACTAATAAGCCAGACACCTGTAGAAATTCAGGACCATACCCTAGCCCTCTCTAATGAGCCATCAGAGAGCTCAGATTCTTGCTGCTATTGCTTCTCTGAGGGTTCTCAGGTCCTCAATTTCCTTCTCTATCAAATGTGTTAGAGTGGATGATCTTTCATGTCTCTTCCTGCTCAGATATTTTATTATCATAATTTCAAGGCAAAGAAATAGAGGAAAAGAGAACAACCAAAGACATTGTCCCATGGCCATATAATGACCAGGAGAGACACCCTGGCCCATTTTATTGCATCTAGAACTTGGAAGGCTGGATCCTTGGCTTCCAGGTGAAACCACTGATAGGATTTCTGAAGAAGAAGAATGAGAAGGAGGAAGAGAAGGAGGAGGAGGAGGAAGAGGAAGAGGAAGAATTATCATTCATATGGCATTTTAACCCTCTTTGCCTCAGTTTCCTCATCTGTATTATGAGTTGAAGAAGGAAATGCTAAACTACTCTGGTCTCTTTGCCAAGAAGACCCCAAATGGGATCATGAAGATCCAAATGTCATTGAAAAAATGAGCAAACAGCAACAAAACATATATAATAATTTAAGGTTTACTATACATGTTGTAATAATAATAATAAAGTCATTTGTCCCTCATTTTTGAATCGGATCAATGACATCACTAATGGTGTTTTGACTCATGGGTGAATTGGATTTAAGTGAGGCAGAGTTGAGCAAAGCTCTTACTTTACTCTCTTTTGCAGAGTCACCAGTGACAAGTCAAAAGTCAGGACAACTGGCGACAGCCAGGATGCAGTGGATGAACTTGACATCTTCAGTGTCTGACTAAGCTCTAAGTACTTCACAATGTCTGCTCCAGTCACCTCCATGGCTATTGTGACGAATTGCCTTCGTCCATTCGTTCCACTGGAGGATAGCTTCACGTGCATGGAGGAGACATCTCCCTAACTCACTGATGAGTGTGAGACTGGTCAGTTACCCTTGACCTGCTTTTGGCCAATCTGTTGAGACGTTTTACTAGGGAGTGATCACTGGTCATGTCACGGCTTCTTGGAGCCACAGGTGAGAGTTGGATGGCAGATAGACACCAAAGGTGGATGAGCAGCCCTGAAAAGGGCTCAGCAAACCCTCACACTAGAAGTGCTAGTCATCCATGAATACAATATGCCATAATGATGATCATGATTGTGATCACGATGATATAACACATTTATATACTAGTTTATGGTTTGTAAAATGCTTTATAAATGTTATTTCAGGGACAGCTAGGTGGTGCAGTGGATAGAGCACCATCCCTGAAGTCAGGAAGACCTGAGTTCAAATCTAGCCTCAGACACCTAACACTTCCTAGCTGTGTGACCTTGGGCAAGTCACTTAACCCCCAACTGCCTAAGCAAAAAAAGCAAAATAATAATAATAATAAATGTTATTTCATCTTGCCCTCACAAAAACCCTGAAATACATACTATATTATTATCTTCATTTTATAGTTGAGGAAACTCAATCTGAGAGCAGCTTAAATGACTTTCTTAACACAGCTCCCAGAACTTTCAGTATTACTAAGCACATTGATTATAATATCCAATGAGACAAGGAGTATATTATCAATTCCATTTTGCAGATAAGCAACCTGAAGAAATGGGGTCATCATGTCAGGGATTTGGAGTTGGAAGGAATCTCTGAATCCAGTATTTCCATTCATCCTCACATTTTGCCGATACAAAAACTGAAGCCCAGAGATGTTCAGAGCATCCATCCACATGCACTTATTAAGCACCTACTGTGTTCTAGTCACTTTGAAAAGTGCAAATGAGAAGACAACAATGAAATCAATCCTGCCTGTCCTTAAGGAACCTATTCCCTGTTCATCAGGGAAGGCAACATCTACATAAATGACCACGTACCAGATAAATGCATAATAAACAAAGACAGTCTTTGGTCTCTTGAGCAAAAGAACCGTAGTGGTTTCTAGGCAGTTCATCTACTTTTGGGCCACTCTGAAAGTTCAGAATTTTTTTCTTCATTTCAAGCCTAAATTTGTCTCTTTGCAAGTTCTTCTACTCACAGCCTTATGACAGTACATTAAATATTTGAGGACAACGATCAGGGCCCTGATAAATCTTTTATGCTTCAGGTTACATGACTCCAGTTTTTCCAAATGATCCATCCATGGTGAGGCTCTTTGCCATGCTGATTGCCTTTCTCTTATAGGACAAAAACACTCTGAGAGTTTTCAGAATGATGTTTGCTGAATAGAAATATCTGTTTCCATGTGCACTCATAACATTAAAAAGCTAATGCCTTTCTGTAAATTGTAATTCTTTCCTAAGAGGAAACTAAAAGATTTATTGTCACAAAACTAAAAATATTACTTCAGTCTCACGAGCATAAGCAGAGATACTTTGTGGGTAAAAGAGACAGTTCAGTACTTCTAAAATCTTGAGAGACTCAAGACCACAAGCTTAGATCAAGAAGTCATCCAGTTCTCCTTTTACAGATGAGGAAACTGAGACTCAGGCCCAGAACTGACACAGGTGTTAAATGTCATTGCTGCTTCTGGAGGTGAGGTGGTTTTCCTGTGGCCACACGATTTGTAAATGACAATAAAATCCAGACTTTTCTTTGCTAAGACAGCCGTTCTCTGTTTCACATCACGAAGGCCAGAGTTCTCTGTGCCTCAGTTTCTTTGAGTATAAAATGTGAGTAATTCTCCTAGCTTGCTCAGTTTCTCCCATGGGATGGAGTAAGAGTGGAGATGATTTTAAAAAATCAATAGGGCTGTAAGTGCTTTGAGCTCATTGAAGATAAGGAAGATGAGAAATGATTAAAGAGCAGTGGTCCTTTCCATACACTAATGAGCTCGATCCTGGAATCCGTCAGCAGGTCTGTAGGGATGCCATTCATATGCCACATGCACCGGGTTAATAGAGATACTCTTTCTTTGTCTCTCTTCCTCTCCTTCCTTCCGTGTCTATATATGAATACATCTAATTCTTCCTCCATTATTGTATACATGCTTATATCTACAGGCACACACATGTACGTTGGCTGCTGAGATCAAGCCCAGGCAGAGAATTGGGAGGTCCGGGGAGACCGGCTCCCTGGCTGGAGGGCCTACACACACAAATTGGATCGTCGACTCGCATTACTTCCGCCAAGTTAAACCCCAACATCTCACCTCCACACTCACCAGCCTGGTGGGGGACGTGCAGTACCCCCAGCCCAGGAGCCACCCAGTTCTCTCATCAAAGGGATGTCAAGGAGGTTGGGCAAGGGGATGATGGAGTGGGGGGTGGGAGAAGGGAGAGCCACGAAGGCTTTTAATGACCCCAAATCCTGGCAACTCATTATTCCTCTGATAAGGCAGTGGGAGCTGTCACTCCGAGATGCAGCCAGGGAGGTTCCCTAGAGAAATTTGGAGGCTTTTGAGGCGTTTGTGCTAATCTTCTTATAAACATTGTTATTTATTTTTTTTATTTTATCCGACATGTGTCAAGCAGTCCAGCTAAGCCTATTATATCTCCAGGGAGGCTGAAGGTTTTCTTTTTAGATGGCCTGTCTGTTTCAGACAGTGGCAGCCAGCGGTTTCCCCATCCCAACCCCCAATTCATCCCACCTCCCCTGCCCCCCAACCTAATCTCTTATCAGTGCCATCCTAGGATCGCCTTCCCCCTTCTTTCTCTGTTAACTCAAATGGAGAGGTCTGCAATGATCATGTGGAGCCATATCCTGGACTGGGTGAGGTTCTGACATCTGGCAGAGCTAGCCCTCTTTGCATGACCCCTTGGCATCAGGTTGGGTGCTGATGTGCCAAATGGCCCCAATAACAAGAAGGGGGGAAATAGGTCTCATCCTACTCTGGATGATTAGCTGGCATTATGGAAGATGAAACTCTTGGCATGTGCAATCGCAATGGTCCCTCACATTCACAAAGTGTCTCTTAATTTTCAAATCATTCCCTGACAATGATCTGTTATCATTCACCCAGCAGCCCTAAGAGCCCAGAAAAGACATGGATTCTTTAATTTTTTCCAGCCCCAGAAACTTATGAAGATCATTTATTAAGGAAAGAAGGAGATGGAATCTGGGTTGCTGGAGGACAAGTCAAAAACAATGAAATCACCCTTCTTTTGTAGTCTGTGCTTAGATGTATTTTTCCATCTATCTCTCCATCAATTCATTTTTATCCATCCATCCATTCATATATCTATCCATCCACTCATCTATCTATCCATCCATTCATCCATCTGACCATCTATCTAACTATCCATTCATCTAATCATTCATTCATACTTTCATCTCTCCATCCATTCATCTATCTACTCAACTATTCATCCATCCATCTGTCCTTCTATTTATTTATCTATTTTTATCTATCTACCCAACCACGCCTCCATCCATCTATCCACACATCCATCCATCTATCCATACATCTATCTATCCATCCAACTATCCATCCATCCAACTATATTCATCCAAACATCCATCCATCCATCCATCCATCCATTCATCCATCTCCCCTTCCTTTCAACCATTGGGAAGCAGTGATCTCACACAAGTTTTCCGAATCCTAATCCAGTGCGAGTACCATGATCTTAGTGGTTTTTTAGACTTCCTATGATTCTTCACTGGAGGGTATTGTGCCTTGTGGCCCATGAGGGCCCAGTTGTCATTAGAAGCATGGATTCCTCTTGTCTCCATGTGTGACCCTGCAAATTATGAAGAGGAATGGGACCTATGTTGCTTGTGATTGTAGACAAATCACATGAACCTGGATTAATAAATAGAAAAGATAAATGCATAAATGTCACCTGTAAATATAGGGAATAAAAGGAGCAAACATTAAATAATAATAATAATTATTATATAATTGACATTTATATGGCACCTATTATGTGTCAGGCACTATGCTAAGCACTTTACAAATACTGAGCCTCCCAACAACTCTCGGAGTTAGATGCCATTATTATCTCCATTTAACAATGGAGAAAACTGATAGAGAGACATTAAGTAACTTTTCCAGGAAATGGTTCCATTATCTTTGCCAAGAAAACCCTAACGAGTCACACACAACTGAAAAATGACTGAACATCAAAAAGCCTCAGCTTTCTCATCTGTAAAATGGAGATGATACATTGGCTATCTTGCCCGACAGGTTCGTTGCCAAGTGTTTTGTTGGCTTAAGAGGACTGTGGATATTTGTTATTTCCTATGTCACATGAAGTATCATAGGGAAAAAAGTAGGAAGATCAGACAACATGGGGAGCTAGTGTATGTAGAGAATTCCTTCCAATGCGTCAAATGCATTATTGGAGGCACATGAGTGAAGTGACTTCATTAGGGTAACATTGCAAGTATCTGAGGTGAGATATGAATACAGATCTTAATTCTGTATCCAGCACCCAGAGATTTCCTACCCATAAAGTACTAAAGAGATGTCAGATAAAGATATATCTCAAATAAGATCTCCTCAAGTCAAATAATCTTTAAATTGAATTGTTAACACTTTCCTCCCAGACTCTATGGTGAGTTTGGAAAGAAGTCTCTCATCCTCTTGTTCCCCTGCTCTTCACATCATTCCTAGGGAAATAACTGCCCTGATTAGTTTCTATTCTGTCGCATCATGTTTTTGCTAATCTCCTAAAGGAGGCCTTTCTCCATTCCCTCGTTATTATCACAATCTCCCTCATGAAATTACTTTGTATTGCTTTGTACTCCCAGATCTGTATTTCCAGCCTTCTCTCTCCTGAGCTTCAGCTCCACATCATCCTTATTGAATGCTGCCTATTGGATATTTCCAAGTGGATGCCCTATGGGCATCTTAGACTCAACATGTCCACAACAGAGCTCATTATTTTTCCCTAAACCCTTCCCTCTTGTGAGTTTCCCTATTTCCATCGAGGGTGCTGCCATCCTTCCAGGATAGTAATTGCAATGTCATCCTTGCATCCTCTCCCTCCCTTCCATGTCCAATCATTTGCCAAGTCTTTTTGATTGTATTTCTATAACAGCTCCGCCATCTGTTCTCTTCCTTTGATTCACACAGCCACCATCTTAGTTTAGGTCCTCATCTCGACTATTGCAATAGCTTCCCAGTGGGTCTCTCTACCTTGAGTATCTTCCTCCTCCAATCCACACTCCTCATGGATGCCATGTCATTTCCCAATTTGTGAAGTTCTAATGTCTCCCAATTGCTTAAGATTAGATACAAACCCTTCTGTTTGACCCTTAAAGCTCTCTGGCTTCCACAGGCTCCCCTGCTCATGCTTTCTGTTCCAGATAAATTGGTCCCATAAATGATATTCACGTGCTTTCTCTCTACTTTTGAATAGGCTGATGCCTGATGCCTGGGATGCACTCCCTCCTCCCCTCGTCTCTGAAAATCCTTAAGTTTCCTTAAAGCTCAGCTTAGTTGCCATCTCCTACAAAAGGCCTTTCTTGATCTCCCTCCACAGATGCTTTTAATATTAAATATTATTAATCAATATATTTTAATATGAATATATGAACATATTTATTCATTTGTATATAATATGCCATGTTATTATATATTAATCTATCATATAGTAATATATTTGCTCATCTGAATATATTAACATATACATGTCATTATCTATCTATCTATATATACATATTAACAAATTTGCTTATTTGTATACCTATTAATATATATGTATTATTGTATATATTCGTCTTATACATTTTAACATATTAATATATATTTAGTTATCTGTATACATATTATTTCCTCATCAGTAAAATAAGGAAATGGGAAACATCTCTAGTATCTTTGCCCAAAAAACCCCAAAGAGACAACAAAAGTCAGACACTGACTGAAACACTGGAACAATTGGAAAATGACTGCACAACAACAACAATAATATATAGGGTGTCCTTCCCCACTCTATTTCCTGAATGGGATTGAAGAAGGCTCCAAGGGGTAGCTAGTTGGTGCAGTGGATAGAGCAGTTAGGAGGACCTGAGTTTAAATCTGGCCTCAGACACTTAACACTTCCTAGCTGTGTGACCCTGGGCAAGTCACTTAACCCCAACTGCCTCAGCAAAAATAATAATAATAATAATAATAATAATTTCAGTCATGGCTGGATCTTTATGTGCCCATTTTTGTGGCAAAGATACTGACCATTTCCTTCTGCAGCTCATTTTACAGATTAGGAAACTGAGGCAAATAGGATTAAATGATCACACTACTAGTATATGTCTGAGGCCAATTTAAACTCAGGTCTCAATGTTCCATCCACTGCGTCATTGAGGTGCCCTGTGATACAAAGTAGGCATTTAATAAATGCTTATTGGACAACTCATGGTCACCCTGTAAGGTAGGTAGCACAAGTGTTTTATTCCCACTTTATAGCAGAGGAAACTGAGGCACAGTTACACATCTTGTGAGTCCAAAGACAGGATCTGAACCTGAGTTTTTTTGGAGTTCAGATTTCTTTCCAATCTTAGTTCCTTCATCTCCAAGGTTCTTAATGACTGGCCAATTCCTGACTAGAGAAGAGACTCAAGTCAGGAGGCTACTCAAGATCAAGGAAGCGAAATGAGATGGGGGTGAGGGGCTGGTGGGGCAAGGGGACCCAGGGAACAAACAGAGAGCTTGACCTGCCTCATCTTCTTGGAAAAAGTCACTGGCAGTGGAAAGAGGCCATTTGGTAGAAGAAATGTCAAGTACTCATGCCTCAGTGAGAGGTTAGAAATAGAGGCAGAGATGGACATAGGCACATGTGCATGCACACATACACACTCACACGGGCGACTTTTCCAACAGAAAATCAATAGTGGCTTATCAGACTGCAGCAGAGACCGGGCAATTATACACCTCCCTGCTACCCCTGCCTAACGGACTTTTGTTGTTGAACTTTGGCTTACTGGTGGCTGGTGTGAAGCCAGGATATTGGGAGAGGTTGGAAAATGGGGCAAAAGGGCTCCTAGATTCATCTTCCAGGAAGGAGAGGAAAACAGCCTCAACCCCAGCTGTGGCTCAGGACTCTTCAGGGCTGAGCTTGTTTCAAATTTCCATGTAAACAAGAGTCACAATTTGACATCCTTAAAGAGAAAACTAGTCCAATATTGTCCTTTGCCTCAGTTTCCCTATTCTAGCATATCTACATAATGGGTAGTATGAACTCCATCTACTTTCCTTGTAGAAGAAGCTAGTATAATATTGTCCTTTACCTCAGTTTCCCCATTCCAGCATATCTACATAATGGGTAGCATGAACTCCATCTCCCCCCCTTATAGAAGTTAGTGCAATATTATCCTTTGCCTCAGTTTCCCCATTCCAGCATATGTACATAATGGGTAGCATGAACTCCATCTACTCTCCTTATAGAAGAAACTATCCTATATTGCCCTTTGCCTCAGTTTCCCCATTCCAGCATATCTACATAATAAGTGGCATGAATGCCATCTTCACTCTTTATAGAAGAGCTGTTTCAACATTATTCCTTGCCTCAGTTTCCCATTACAACAATCTATATAAAGGGTAGCATGAACTCCATCTCCCTTCCTTATAGAAGAAGCTAGTGTGCAATATTGTCCTTTGTCTCAGTTTCCCCATTCTAGCATATTTATATAATGGGTAGTATGAACTCCATTTCCTCTCCTAAAGTTGGCAGAGCTCCAAGTTCTAAAAGGAATGTCAATAATTACAAAGGGGTGTCTGTATAATATATCCCTGTGACATCAAATGCTACTGTTATTCTTCCTGCTTTACAGATAAGGAAAATGAGGCTGAGAGAGATGAAATAATTTGTTCAGAGTCACTCAGGTAGTAATGGCCGGAGGTGAGATTTGCACTCAGATTTTTCTGACGCCAAGTCCAGACCCTATTTACTATCCTGGGTTATCTCTGTGGAAAGCATTTTCTCCAATTGATGAATGAATAAAAAAGCATTTATTATTAATAATAATGTAGCTAACGTTTATATAGTGACCGAGGCATGGAGGGCAGGGGGAGAGAGAGGGGAAATGACCTCCTCAAGCAGCAAAGCACTGAGCCCATTGTCCTTTCCACTACACTGTGATGAAGATTCAAGAGAGCTCATGGTATATATAAGAAGCGAGAGTTAAACCCAGGATGTTATTGATTAAATCAGACATGCCAGGTCCCTGAATGGCCATTCTTGAACCTGATGTCTTCTTAAGTACTCACTCACCAGACATTGAACCAAACTGGATCCCAAAGGCAGGGGTCACGGCTTAGTCCAGTCTGTGAGAGTGCCTCCCTGTCATTTAGCACAAAGCCAAACTCATCATTACAATTGCTAATTACTTCTTGGTTGATTGATGATCTCCTTACTGGAAGGAAGGCCCTGGCGCCTTAGTCTGAGGCTTCAGATTTCCCAGAAGCCTTTGGACTTTTTCTCTCTATGGTCTAAGTGGAAGGCTGATGTTTTGCTTTCGCTCCCATTCTATGGAAAGGAAAACAGAGGCATTGAGGAAGAAAGTGACATATCTCAGGGATGTGTTTCTTTGGAGTAAAAATTTAAACCTCGGGTCTTCTTTCTTCATCCCAGTGACCAATAGCAAAAGGCTACTTTCTAAGACAGTCTAAGTGTAGAATTGAAATCACTGCATCCTCCATAACTCCTCAGGGCTACTAATCTCAGACTCCAAGGAGACATGTGGAGATCCTCCCTCATTGAGTGTCTGAGCACCCAGACAGCAAACGAGAGCTGAGGCTGGGAGAGTTGCTCCAAAGCGTTTTCTTTTTCTTTTCTTTTTTAAAGCTTTTTATTTTCAAAACATATGCATAGATAATTTTCAACACTCACCCTTGCAAAACCTTGTATTCCAAATTTCTTTCTTCCTCTCTTCCTCCCATCTCCTCCTTTAGACAACAAAAAATCCAATATATGTTAAACACGTGCAATTCTTCTATACCTATTTCCAAAATGATCATGCTGCACAAGAAAAATTATATTAAAAAGGGAAAAATGAGAAAGAAAACAAAACATAAGCAAACAACAAAAAGTGAAATGCTATATTGTGATTCACACTCAATCCCCACAGTTCTCTCTCTGGGTGCAGATGGCTCTCCCGATCACAAGATCATTGGAAGTGGCCCCAATTGTCTCGCTGTAGAAAAGAGTCACAACCATCAGAATTGATCATCGTATAATCTTGTTGTTGAGGTATACAATGATCTCCTGGTTCTATCCACTTGATTCAGCTTCAGTTCATGCAAGTCCCTCCAGGCCTCTCTGAAATCATCCTGCTGTTCAAGTTCCTTACAGAACAATAATATTCCATGACATTCATATACCATAATTTATTCAGCCATTCTCCAATTGATGGGCATCCATTCAGTTTCCAGTTTCTAGCCGCGACAAAAAAGGGCTGCCACAAACAGTTTTCCACAGACGGATCCTTTTCCCTTTTTTATGATCCTTTTGGGATACAGATCCAGTAGAGACACTGCTGGGTCAAAGGGTATGCACAGTTTGATAACTGTTTGGGCATAGTTTCAACTTGCTCTCAGAATGGCTGAATCAGTTCACAACTCTACCAACAATGTATCAGTATCCCAGCTTTCCCACATCCCCCTCCAACATTCATCATTATCTTTTCCTGCCATTTTAGCCAATCTAAGAGGTGTATGGTGGTACATCAGAGTTTTCTTTATTTGCATTTCTCTGATCAATAGTGTTTTAGAGCATTTTTTCATATGACTAGAAATGATTTTGATTTCTTTACCTGAAAATTGTCTGTTCATATCCTTTGAGCATTTATCAATTGGAGAATGGCTTGTATTCTTATAAATTTGACTCAATTCTCTATATATTTTAGAAATGAGGCTTTTATCAGAATTCTTGAATGCAAAATTTTTTTTCCCAATTTATTGCATTTTCTGCACTAGAAAAATAAGTTCAACAGCAGGAGATAGTATAGTTCGGGAGGTCATGGAAGAGGCTGAACTGTCTGCCTTGCCATGTTCATGCTTGAGCACTGAGATCCTCATTAACCAGCTTGTCCTGGCATTCAAGGCTTCCTATAGTCAACCTTCTCTCAATATGTTCTTGGGAGCATAACTGGGTATCATGCTCCAAATAAACTGGCACTTCATCCTCTGACCCCTGTTCTTGTTCTGCTCCAAAGCTCTTTCTACTGAACTTCTTTTTTTTTCCTGAGGCAATTGGGGTTAAGTGACTTGCCTAGGGTCACACAGCTAGGGCATGTTAAGTGTCTGAGGTCAAATTTGAACTCAGGTCTTCCTGACTTCAGGGCTGGTGCTCTATCCACTGCGCCACCTGGCTGCCCCTTCTATTGAACTACTTATCCTTCAAGATCCAACTCAGGGCTTACTTTCTCCAAAAGAAAAAAAAAAAAAAAGCCCTTCTCTTTACCCTACATAAAAGTGGCCCTCTCTCCTTGTGTCTCTAAGCCTTTTACCTGAACCTTCCCTTCCTCTATAACATCACTACTTGACTATTTGTCTCCCCATCCCCACCTCAGATTCTAAACTCTTTTGATAACAGAGCCTCTCCTGTATAGTTCTGTAACTCTAGCACCCAGTGGGAGATCCTGCCTGTAGCAGGGGCTTAATTAATGTTTCTTGCATTTTTAAGTTGAAAGGGAAACTTAGGCCCTATGAGTTAGAGCAACTTGTTCAAAGTCAGGAGACAGGACAGACCTAGACCAATTTCTAGGCCTTCAAGCCCAACTCCATCATCTTTGAATCCATTATGGGCGGAACCCATCATTCCTTCCCCACTCCTGGGTTCTGTCGTCATCAGAGTTGATGATCTGGCCTGGACGTTTTAATTGCTCAGCAAATTAGGGAGAGGGTCCTGAACACCGTTTGCTCCAGGATGAAGGGGAATAGATTATAATATGAATAAATTTAATCGCTATTAAGGAATACTCTCATTGGGAGCTAGTGCTTTGGTGTCTCTTCATTCCCCCTCTTTCAATAATCTCAAGGAAAAGGGGACTCAAAGGCAATTACTGCTCTGGTCCATCAGGGACAGAGAGAACCTCCCAAAGGACTGGAGGGTGGGCACACAGAGCCCTCATGATCCTGCCCTAGCCTAAGCCAGAGGGCATCATGACCTATCCCTTTGTGTAGCTCTGCAAAGATGTGGAGTTCACATTACAGGGTGCTCTGTAATTCACAGCAACAATCAGGTCATATGTGATCAAGTCCATTGTGTAGATGAAAACCTGACCCTCTAAGAGAGGGAGTGTCTTGGTCAAGATGGAACATTTAGGGTCACGACCTGATTCCCAGCCTAGTGTTTTGATATGTGTGTGTGCATGTCTGCATGCATGAGTGTGTCCATAGACACAGACATACATGTAAAATATACACACGGGTGCATACATATACATATATACACACAAATATATACATATGGGTGCATGATATACATATATACATATAAATATACATGAGTGCGTACATGCATATATAAACATAAAAGATACATATGGGTGTGTACATATATACATATAAAATATACACAAAGATGTATAAATTATAAATACATATATACATATAAATATACATATGGTTGTATACATACACATATACATACAATACACATATACATACAATACACATATACATATACACATATGCATATAAAATAGAATATGGGTATATACACATACATATATACACATGAGTGTATTCATACACATACACATGCATGCATATACATTATACACATGAAATATGAATACACACACATATATAATATGCATATGGGTGCATACACACATATATACACATAAATATACATATGGGTATATATACACATATATGCCCACACATATATACATGTATGCATATAAAATATGCACACACATACAATACATATATAAATATGCATAAATACATACATATGCATATAAATATACACGTGTGTATAAATGCATATATACATATGGGTATGTACATACACGCATGCACAATGCATGTATGTATATAGAATACGCATACAAGTGTATACATACATACACATGAAATATACATGTGGTTGTATGCATGCACACATATATGCACACAAAATATAGACATGCATATGTGTATGTATAAAATGACTTAGAGACTTCCATGCAGAGGCAGAGGGAGGAATATGCGCCCAGAGCTCCCGTACTACATATGGACAGGCAGGGCTGGGGCATCTAATATGAAAAGAGACGAGGAAGATCTCTCGGGGAGAAAGCTGATCCATGATGCATTTGGCTCAGGGCAAAGAGAGTGGCTCTCAGAGGCCAGTGTACGTCCTTCCCCTGGGAGGGAGTCCCAAAACTAAAGTACAAGCCTCTCTGTGAGAAGAGGGACAAGATCCAGAAATGGGCGCGCGAGGAGGTGCCCCGGTTGGATTTTGGAGGCCTGACCGACGTGCCCATCCCTTCTCCCTCCTCCCTCGCCTTCCAGCTTATCTAAAGGGCGGACGGAGCTCAGAGGATGCTCCCAATGGAGCCTGGGGCTGGTGACTCGGATTGGCGGGGGAGGGGGGAGAAGTAGAGGCAGGAAATTGGGAGGGGAGGGGAAGTGGAGAAATAGGGCAGAGGGGATTTTCCCTAAGTACACACAGGGCTGGTTTATCGGGGGCCAGGGACCGAGAGGCTATTAGAAGAGGCAGGTGCAGCATTATCGCAGGAGCGCAGCAAGGCGCGCATGGAGGTATTCCGCTGTGATTGGTGATCTCCAGGCCCTGCGCTCCACCCCTCCTTGGCCTGCGCTCTCTTGGGGGAGCGAGGGGGCCTTTGTTTGTCTGCCTCCTACCTATCACCAGGAGCAGCCCCCAGCCCCAGGCGCCCTCCAGGCTCAATGCACAAATTGTTACCCGGCACGCTTTGCTTCTCGCACCTAAGGAGTGGTTCTTTTGCAACCTTCTGAACCTTCCCTGGGTCAGAGGTCCAGGAGTTGAGAATGATTCTTCAAGAAGAGAGGTTTTTGCTTGGCACAAGCCTAGACTTGTTAGCCCATCTATAGGCAGAGGAGGAACAATGTACTGGGGTGGGGCACATGGGAAAAATCGGAATTTTTCTCCATTCACGATCAGGCTGGCCTTAGGGGATGGGAGAGAGGAAAAAGGGGAGAGAGACAGACAGACAGACAGATAGAGACAGAGACAGAGGCAGAGGCAGACAGAGAGACAGAGACATAGAGAGAGAGAGAGACAGAGAGAGACACAGATACAGAGATATGGAGAGAGAGAGAGAAATTGAGAGAGACAGAGAGACAGAGGCAGAAAGATACTGCCAGAGACAAAGACAGACACAGACAGACACAGAGACAGAGAGAGGCAGAGATGGAAACAAAGGGAATCAGACATAAGGACAAATACAGAGACAAAGAGAGAGAGAAACAGTGACAGAGAAAGAGACAGAAACAGAGGAAGACAGATTCAGGAGAGAGGATAGAGGCAGAGGCAGAGGCAAAGAGACAGGGAGAGACAGACAGACAGAGACAGACAGACAGGGACAGAGAACCAGAAACAGGCAGAGAGAGGCAAAGATGGAAACAGAGAGACATAATTACAGACACAGAGAAAAAGGCAAAAAGACAGAGAGAAAGAGATATAGACAAAGAGAGAGAGGCAGAGATAGAGACAGAGACAAACAGTCAGAGACAAAAAGACATAGAGAGAAAAACAGAAAGACACAAAACAGAGACAGTCATATAGTCAGACAGTACAGGTTTTGACCTGACAGGGAGAATCTTGAAGGTAGAAGCTTTTGATGTTTTTTTTCTCCATTAAGTAGGAGGAAAAAGAGCTTGGCAGAAAAGAGCAGGACCCCAGGGACTAGTCAGAGAGGTCCAGAACCAAGAAAAGACTGAAATAAGACTTTACTCCCAAACTGGACAAGGCTGGACTTGAACACTCTGTTGGTTTGTGAAGCTGCTGGCCATTTCTAGCTCACGCTTTCAGTAAAAAGTAGATAAGTTCTACTGTAACTAGATAAGGCAATAGGATATTGGTAAATTATGACAAATGAAGGAAGCCCATAGGGAAGTCTCATTCAGGAAGGAGCTCCCAAGGGGTGAACAGGTTCCCCTGGCCTGTTGATTCAAATATTGCATAAAAACCAGAGCTAAGGAGGGAAGAGGAGACCCTAACTCTAAAACTTAAAGGGAACCCCAGATTGCATCTAGTCCAACACTGGCATTTCATAGGAACTGAGGCAAGGGTGAACCAAACTGTCGCAGGAAATAATACCAATAATGAATATTTATAAAGCACTTTTAAGTTTGCATTGTACAGATATTATCTTATTTGATCCTTAAAACAGCCCTGAAAGGTAGGCATGATCACTGTCCCCATTTCACAAGTGAGAAAATTGAAGTGGACAGAGATGGAACACCTCATCCAGAATGCCATAGCTAGTACCTAGGGCTGGATTTGAACTCAAGTCTTCCTAACTCTATTTACCTCCTCACTGTCTCTGTAGGAGTTAGAGTTGGCATTTGAACCTGGATCTTCTGACTGCATCACTGGTTCTTAAGAGGTAAGAGAAAGAAAGAAAGAAAGAAAGAAAGAAAGAAAGAAAGAAAGAAAGAAAGGAGGGGGAAGTAGGAAAGCAAGGAAGGAAGAAAGGAAGGAAGTAGGAAAGGAAGGAAGGAAGGAAGGAAGGAAGGTAGAAATCTTTGAAAGAAAGAGAGAAAGGAAGAGAGAAAGAAAGAGAAGAAGGAAGAGAGAGAGAAAGGAAGAGAGAGAAAGAGAGAGAAAGAGAGAAACAAAAAAGAGAAAGAAAAAAGAAAGAAAGAGGGAGGGAGAGAGGAAGGAAGGCAAGAAAGGAAGGAAGGAAGGAAGAAAAGTAATAGCAGAAAAATTGTATGAATGAATGAATAATTTAAATAAATGAATAAAAATGCATTTATTAAGTGCTTATTATGTGTCAGACACTGATGTTCTAGAGCAGTAATTTCCTTTAGGGTTTCTCCAAAAATTAGATTCAGGAAGGAGAAACAGGAAGGCCAAAGTGTATTTGTATGAAATCAGCCTATCTTTAATATCCTATTTGCATATCCCAGTGAGTCAGGGAGTTTGTTATCCTTTTTTTAGGTGATCATTTGGGGACTTCTGCTTTTTCCTGAATACTATTCCACCAAATTGACTCCAGGCCTGATGCAGGAAGGAGAAAGTCATCCTAATAAATTGGAATGATGCTTGAGGCTGAAGGGGTAGCTGGGTAAAACGTAGGCTGGCAATGTAGACAATAGTCTTTTAGAGAAAATTGCTAAATATCTTTTTCTGGATACTCTCTCCTCCCTGGGCAGCTCTTCCTCTATTCTCCTTCCTAATACTATGATCATCCTCCATGTCCCTCCAGCTAATTGTGATCATTCCCCCAGCTCCCTGGTGGACCTCTTCTCTCCTCTTTCTATACTTTTATCATAATCTCATCAGCTCTCTTGGGCATAACCATCAGCTCTATGCAGGTGACTCCCAGTCCTACATATGGAAGCTTCATTCATCTCTCTCCAGAGCAATAATCCCATATCTCTAAACTGCCTGATAGATTTCTCCACTGGATGTCCCATAAGGCAACTCAAATGCAATATCCCTAAAGTAGAATGCCTTATCTTTCCTCCTTAAACTCCCACTATCATCCCTCCAGTCACTTGTTTACAATCTCAAAGTCTATCCATCCCTCTCATCCCCACCATATTCAGTCAATAATCAAGTCTTTTGGTTCTGCCCCCAAGATGTCCTTCACACCTGTTTCCTTCTCTCCATTCCTATCACTGCCATCTTAGTTTAGGTCCTTCCTGCCTCTCTCTGGGACTATTGCAATAGCCTCCTAATTGATATCTTTACACCCTCTTGTCTCTAACCTATCCTCCATTCAGCTGTTAAGTCGACAGTCTTAAAGCCCAAAGCTGATCATGTCACACACACAGCAGTTTTCTTCAAGGCTCAGGGCAAACTTCCCCTGTTTCCCCCCCACTATTAATGCTCCCCCTTGCACTAGAAATTACTTGGCGTTTATTTTACACGTATTGTGCTTTTATTTATATATGTATATATTGCTTTCCAAACTCAATAGGACGCATCCTCTTTGAGAACAGGGATCTCTTTGTATTTTTGTCTGTATTCCCCCCCCACATATATACATATAGCTCCCTACTAAACTCAGCGCCCAGCACATAATAGGCCCTCAATAAATGCTTGTTGAATTGAATCATGTCTCAAATGCTCTCAAGGGAAGAAAAAACAATCCTACAGCCTTCAATCTCCTACTGGCCAAACAGAAACCTTCTGAAGGCCTTGTTCCCCTCCATGATGTTTGGAGGACTCAGCCTGATGTCTCATTCCTTCTTAATCCAGCCTGAGATTCTGAGTGAAAGACCAAAGCAATATCCCTGGCAGAAACAATTCTAGAGTTTCTTCAAGCTCTGAGCTGGGAAATTAAATAAAAACCAGCTTCTCTGAAAAGGCTTTCAGAGCCAGGGAAACGTGAGCCACATGACAGCTCCAGTCGCTGCCCTGAGTGAAGGATGAGCTAGCTCAGCAGGGGAAAGGCCGCCGGGCAGAGGAAGAGGGAGCTGTCTCCATCAGTCTCCATCCCGACTGCTAAAGGGAGTGTGGAAATTCTTACAGAGGGAAGGTGTGCATGAGGATGGGAAGGAGGGCATCTGATATTGAGATGAGGCAGAGAAATTTTGTTGTGGAGTCATTTCTCAGTCATGTCCGACCCTTTGTGATCCCTTTTGGGATTTTTTTTTTGACAAAGATACTGGAGTGATTTGCCGTTTCTTCAGCTCATTTTACAGATGAGGAAACTGAAGCAAACAGATTTAGAAAGCAAATTGTATTTGGGCAGGTGAGGACCGTCAGAGGAAGAGTGCTTGGAATTAAGTGACATTTATTTAGTGTCATATGTGCATATATATATGTGTGTATATATATGTATATATATACATATATATATTATTTAGTGGCAGGCAAATATACATACATATTTTTGTATGTATGCAACTAAATACATGTGTTTTTATATGTATATAAATAAATATAAATAAGATATAGGTATATAAATATAAGGTATAAGTAAATATATAGGGTATACATATATATATATACACATACATATATACATAGACACACACCCTAGTTTCCCCATTTATAAAATTAAGGTCATGATATAGCATCTCATTAATGTTTTTTTTTGGCTGAGGCAATTGAGGTTAAGCGTCTTGCCCAGGGTCACACAGCTAGGAAGTGTTAAGTGTTTGAGACCAAATTTGAGCTCAGGTCCTCCTGACTTCAGTGCTGGTGCTCTATCCACTGCACCACCTAGCTGCCCCCATGAGATAGTATCTCAAGGAAGAAATCTATCTGGATTTAGTCAGGAAAGATTGTTCCAAACCTGGCTGTGACACTATTCGTGGGAAAGACTTGCCATCTCTGGACCTCAGTTTCCCCATCTAAAACATGAAGGGCTGAAGTAGCTACATCTTCTTCAAGGCTTCTACCAATTGAGAGTCTGTGGTCCTATGATACCCTGATCTCAGTACCCTTGTACTCATCTTTCAGATAAAGGGAGCTGGACTCAGTGACCACTGTTGTCTTTCCCAGCCCTAATCTATGATTCTAGAATCAAATGGCATAAGATAGGAAAGTAACAAACATTTGCCATTTCTCATTGTCTGTTTCTCAAGGATGAAGAAAAGGGAGGTTCTTCTTGGAGACCGAAAGAAAGGCTTTAGCTTGATTCTTTCCTAGGTTGAGGAACAAATTCTCCTCATCAGGTCTTGGGACTGGAAGCTTATTCATAAAGACCAGGCTGAACTTCCCTGCATCTCATGGGGTCACAAGTTTAGAATTGGAAGGATCCTTAGATCTCATCCAATCCCCTGATATACAGACCCAGAGAAGTCCCTACAGTCACACAGGAGGGGTCAGAGGCAGAATGACAAATCTAGTGCTCTAACCATTGCACTGTGAATGAATGGATGGCCTTAATGATTCAAACTACTCTTTAGGGCATTTTAAAATGGCTCCAATTAAGCTTTCTGACCTAATTAGATATTACTCCTTTCATTCACTCTACAGAGCAGCCAAACTCCTATCTCTAAACACACACAGACACAGACACACACACAGTACTATATACATACAGTGCACATGTGTTGATATGTATAAATGTACACCTGTGTGCATATATGTTCACACACATGCATTCCATACACAGCTAGATGGTTCAGTGGGTAGAGAGCTGGTGAGTTCAAATCTGACCTCAGGTACTTATTAGCTGTGTGAGTCTGGGCAAGTCACTTAGCCCTGTTTGCTTCAGCTTTTCTCATCTGTAAAATAGGAATAATAATAACAGCACCTATCTTATAGGCTTGTTTTGAGGATCAAGTGAGATCACACATATAAATAACTTTGCATATCCTTAAAGTACTATCTATCTATCTATACATATATATATATATATATATGCCAGTTGTTATTATCATTCTTATGTTGCTTATATAAATAAGTATAAACAAGATATAGATATATAAATATAGGGCATAGGTAAATATATATAATATACATATACATAAATACACTTACAAATGACCTGCCGTCTTCCCTGATAGAGCATAAGCTCCTTGAGGGCAGGGATTACTTCATTTTTCTATCTGTATCCCCAGTGTCTAGCACATTGCCTATAGGCATTTCATGTTTGTTGATTGCTCTTCTATCCTAGAAATAGCTCCCATTTGTATGAAACCCTAAGGTGTACAAAGTGCTTTCTCATAACAACCCTGAGAGGGAGTTATTCTTAGGATTTCCTCTTTACAGATGAGGAAACTGAGGCACAAAGGCATTAACATACTTGCCCCAGTTCATATAGATTAGGTGATAGATATTTTGGGCCTCCAAAGCTCACTATCTTCCTTATATCCCAGCCTCAGGAAGCTACAGGACTCACATTTGTGAGCGCCTCTTCATGTGTAATGTACATCCTTCTTGTTGCAGACCTCAGCTCATCCTGGTCCTGCCTCTTTGGGAGGGAAAATTTCATGTTTAAAGCCACCATTCATAGAGGTCCTCCCTCTCCTTTTCCTTCCCTTCTTTCCCTCCCTCCCTCCCACTCTCTCCCTTCCTTTCCTCCTTCTTCCTTCTCTACCTTCTTCCTTGCCTCTTTCCTTTCTTCTCTCCTTCTCTCTCTTTCTCCTTTCCTTCCTCCCTTTTCCCCTCCCTCTTTTCTTATCTTATTCCTTCCCTCCCTCTCTTCTTCACAACTTCCCTCTTCCTCTACCTCCTTCCTTCCCTCTTTCCCTTCCTCCATTCTTCCCTCTCTCCCTCCTTTTCTCTCTCCTTCTCCCTCTTCCTCCCTCCCTCTTTCCTTACCTTGTTCTCTCCTTCCCTCTCTCCCTCATATCTTCCTCCCTCTTTCTCTACCTTCTTCCATTCCTCTTTCCCTCCCTCCCTCTCTCTTCTTCCCTCCCTCTTTTCCTCCTTCTCTTCCTCCCTCCTTCCCTCTTCATCCCTCTCTTTACCCCATTTTCAAACCTCTCTGATGCCCCTTTCTTATACAGTTTAGGAGCCTTTCCTCCCCCCCCCCCAATTTGGACGGGAGGGAGCTCTGCTGTCTGACAGGAATCTCAGTGCTGCACTGTCAGCCCATTTTCTCCTCTTCCTTCCCTATACATTCATTTGCATCACTGAAAAGAAAGGACCAGGAGTTTGCTTCCTCTGTGACCAGGAGAGCAGGAAGGCGTGGACAGGCTGTCACAGAGTTATAGATTTTTAAAACAGGGAGTCAGGCAAGACTGTGGAGGAAAAAGAATCCTAGATTTGAAAGGAGAGAATTTGGGTTCGAATCCCCACTTGGGGACTGGCTGCTATGGAGGCGTTACTGTGTAATAGAAAGAATACAGGGTTTGGTTTAGAATCTTGACTCTAACACTGACCTTCAGGTTCCTCATCTGTAAAATGGGCATGCTAATAACCCTTCCCTCACAGTACTGGCATGAGGATCAAATGCAATAAGATATACAGAGTATTTAATGTTTCATAGAAATGTGAATTATTATTGTTGTTGTTGTTGTTGTTTATTGTCTGTGTGTCCTTGAGTCACAGCTTGCAAATTCAGCCTCTCATCTATAAAATAAGTGGGGTTGACCTAGAAGACCTCCAATGTCCCTGACACTTAAAAATATTTGATCCTGTAACCTGTGAGATGGTGTGATACAGCATCTCCATTTTACATAGGAAGAGACTGAGACATAGAAGTGATTTCCTCAAGTTCTCAAATCAAGCTAGTAACAGAGGCACTTCTAGAACCCCAGTGTCCAGACCTTCTAGCTAGCAATCTTTCCATAGTACCATCAAGTCAAGGACCCCCACTAGTGGGCAACTTTCATTTGTGCATTAAGGATGGGATTGATCACCATGAGCAAAGAGGATGTGTGTGTGAGAGAGAGAGAGAGAAAGAGACAAAGACAGAGACAGAGAGACAGAGACAGATAAAGACAGAGACAAAGAGTTACAGAGGAAGGAAGGGAGGAAAAAAGGGAAAGGAGAAGGATAGAGAGAGAGAGACAGAGGAGTGGAGGAGAAGAAGAGAATAAGGGAGGGGGAGAGAGACAGACAGAGGGGAAGGAGGGAGAGAATGAGCTCAGACCCAGGACCCAACACTGACAAATAGCGGAGACTCACTGACCCTTCGAGGTCTTGCACTCAGAGAGCTATTGATTGGCTATTGCAGTACAGTTTTTCTCCTTTCTCTGTTGGCTCTTTTAATTGAAAAATATAAAGAAAACGCCTATTGATTTGGTGTAACTGATAAGCTATCCACTCTTGGCTTTTTAATCAGGAGTCTAAGGCCTGGCTAGAGGCCTGAAGAGGAAAGAGAAGAGGGAGAGGAAAGGCAGATCTTAACTCCACTCTTCTTTCTTCTTCAAAAATAAGCTTTCTTTCTTCTTTGAAAGTTAAATCTTTACTCCTGTGACTGGGATACAGAACTGGCAGACAGGGCACATTCGGAATAATAACTGACATTTATATAACTCTTTAAGGTTTTCAAAGCCTTTTAATGTGTTAACTTATGTCAGCCTCACCATGACCTCTGTTATAAGTAGCATTATTATCACTCCCATCTTACAGATGCGTGAACTGAGCCTCAGAGAATTTGAGTGACTCATATAGCATCACACAGCTACTAAGTATTGGAAGAGAGGTTCAGACCCTCCTGACTTGGAGTTTTTCCACTATGCTGGGCTACCATTTGATGCCTGTGTGAAGGCTAGAGCAAGGGAAGATTCCCAAACTTGGTCCTTGTTTGTTCCCTTCCAACATAGTGCCCACCTACTCTGCCAGATCCTACCTCTCAGTTCTAATACTTGCACCCTTCTTTTGAGAAACATCACTGACAGGGAGTATCTCTGGGCTCATCCTGCAGTCACTGGTTTAGGTAGCCTGCAGGAGACCTGTCTGATGTAATCTTCTACCTTTGCCTCCTCCCATCCTCCACATATGCATACCCTACCTAGCTGCCTGAATCCTTAAGATCCTGATGCAAGGAAGCATGGGGGGGGGTGCCATCTGAGGTTCACCAAATCAAGCACCTCCAAATTTCACTAGAAAATGGATTTAGAATAGATGTGAAGAAGAACTCTCTACTTCAACTCCGTAATAGTATCTGAGTGTCTACTCTGGGCAAGACCTCATGTGTCCAGCAACTTCATTTTGTGGAGTCTTTTCTTCTTGTTTGGAGTCTGGGAATTTGAGTCAAGTTCTTGACTTTGTAGCTTATTTCCTGAATGATCTTGGGTAGGTCCCTGATCTTTTTGGCTCTTGATTTTGTCATCTGTGAACCAAAGGGCGTTGGATACAAAGACCTTTATGGTCTTTTCCAACCCTAAATCTATGAGCTTATGAGACTGCTTGGTAGATAGTCCAAGTATCATCTGGCCCATTCTACAGATAGGGAAATAAGCTGAGATAAACACAGGATGACTTCAATTTTTTTCCAGGGCCCCTGCCAACTCTAAATCTTGAAGCATGGCAGAGGATTTGTTCAGTGCTATAGCAGTATGAAATGTCAGAGCTTTATTCTAACACAGATCTCTTGACTCCCACGTTCATAAAGGACATGATTATTACAGTGGAAGACCCAAATATGAATCCTGCCTCAAGACACTTACTGTGCAACTCTGAGAAAATCACTTAACTTTTATATGACTCAGTTTCCTCCAACTATAAAATAGAGATCCCAGTAGCATCTACCTCAGAGGTTGATATGAAGATAAAATGAGATAATATTTATAAAGCTCTTTACAATCTTTAAAGTATGATATGAATGTAGTTTGATGATAATGATGATAATAATGATGGTGGGAATGGAAATGATGATGAGAATGATGATGATGATGGTGATAATGGAAAGGATGATGAGAATGATGATGGTGATAATGCAAATGATGATGAGAATGATGATGATGATGGTGATAATGGAAAGGATGATGAGAATCATGATGATGGTGATAATGGAAATGATGAGAATGATGATGATGGCAATGATGATGGTGATGATAATGATGGAAATTATGATGATGACCACAACAATGATGATGATTGGCTCCTGTAATGTGAAAGGTATAGAGTATTCTGGGAGCTTGAAGAGAAGGCTAGATCACTTCCTGCATATGAAGGTAAGGGATGGGATTGAAGAAGGCTCCAAGAGGCAGCTAGTTGGTGTAGTGAATAGAGCATCAGCCCTGAAGTCAGGAGGATCTGAGTTCAAATCTGGCCTCAGACACTTAACACTTCCCGGCTGTGTGACCCTGGGAAAGTCACTTAACTCCAATTGCCTCAACAAAAAGAAAAAAAAGGCTCCATAGAATAACATGCCATTCACAAACACACCAATCTGAAAGGGACCTCCAGACCAACACTTTACTTTGACAAATAATGAAACAGAGTTCTGGATAGGTGAAGGGGCTTGAATAAATAGCTGAGTGAGGGTTCAGGTTGAGCCTTGAAGGATGGAACTTAAGCCTTAAATGAAGAATGCACTCTAAAATTTTATGAGGATGCAGTGGGCTCTACAGCAATAAAGAGCATTAAACCCAAGCTAAAGAGATGGTGTGGTCCAATGAATGGAGAACTGAACTCACAACTAAGAAAACCTTTATTCAAATCCTGCCTCTGACACATAGTGGCTGTGTGATCCTGGCCAGGTCATTTATAACCTCTTAGTTCTCAAGGCAACTCTAAGACTGGAAGACAGTGAATGTGAATGGGATGAATTCTCCCATAAAACGGAAATGGATAGCGGATTGGATTAAAAGCCAGAATCCTACAATATGTTGTTTACAAGAAACACATCTAAAACATAGAGATACATACAGAGTGAAGGTAAAGGGCTGGAGCAGAATCTTTTATGCTTCAAGTGAACAAAAAAAAAGCAGGAGTAGCAATCCTTATCTCAGATCAAGTAAAAGCAAAAATAGATCTAATTAAAAGAGATAA